>CP136066.1:43707062-44164740 GCA_032622095.1 Siphonodentalium dalli
GACGGGAACGGGAAGATTCGGCGGAGGGAAGTTTCGGCCATGTATTTTTCGGCGGAGGGAAGATTCGGCAGGGAAGATTCGGCCAGTCGTTTGATCTAACTAATTAGTGGAGGGATTACGGCTTGGGGATTACGGCTTGTGTGGGACTAAGCTTGTGTGCGCACTTATTCTTTGTTGTAACAATAACAACTAATTAGAGGGATTATAGGGTCTTGATTAACTCATTTTTAGTAATGACATATTTTATTAGACTTATTTGAATGGGTGAAACATATTTACACAAGCTGATAACATAAGGTGTAACAGAAATACAAACAAAACAATTTAAAATACATTTATAACCGGCATTCTTTATTTGAAACATACAAAATCAACTAATAGTCTTGTCTTGTTATCTTCTTGTCTTGTTGTCGTCTTGTCTTCTTATTTCTTTGCCTTGCCGATTCTGTAGATCTTGGTCACTTCTTGTAGGAATTCCGATGTTCTGATGTCCTCTTCTCTGTATTTTGCCCATAGGTTGCTGATCTTCGTATCTATTTCTGTGCATTTCTTCCTCACGTCTGTCTC
This sequence comes from Siphonodentalium dalli, assembly GCA_032622095.1. Lineage (NCBI taxonomy): Eukaryota > Metazoa > Mollusca > Scaphopoda > Gadilida > Siphonodentaliidae > Siphonodentalium > Siphonodentalium dalli. The sequence goes on from CP136066.1 coordinate 43,707,630, forward strand.
GAGATCCCTGGCTGCAACGGCAATTTCTACATGGGCTGCTTCAAGTTTAAGAATTGGCACCAGCTTGTAGAATGATAGGCGTTGGTCGCATGTGTCGCAGTCAACTGCTTGCTGACGAGGACGTACATTCTTATTACACTTAAAGGTACTCAATCCGATAAAACTCCTCTCTATTATTATTTCAATGGCTTCGGGGGTCAAAAATATTTGATTCGAGTCGAGGAAGTCACCCATCAAAGCTCAGATTTGTTAGATATCGATTTTAGAAATCTATTATTTTTCACTATCGGGAATACTTTCTGGCCCAGAACTCAGTCAAAATTGCGTTATTATTACCACTTGATTTTAGAGTTATCCATCCTTGTCTGTTTGAATAGATTTTGGTGTACACATCCCGAGCAGATTACGGCAGTTGAAGGCAATTATTAGTACTCATCTCGAGTAAATAAAAAATTTCAAAAATCATTATCTAATAACTCTGAGCTTTGTTTGATGGGTTCCTCGACTCAAATCAAATAGTTTTTACTCCCAAAGCCAAATAAATAGTAATATAGGACCCTCTGATCGGATTGTTGTTGTTGGAATCTGTTGAGATGGGGACCCTCTGTTCGGATTGAGTACCTTTAATACACGGGTAGTCTATGAGCTGATTTTGACGGAGGTTGTACGAAGGCATGATGAAGATGTGATATGGTGAAGTCAATTTCATTCAACTATATAGTCTAAAAGTCGTTAGATCTGAGCGGTAAAACAAACAACTGATCAGTTCTAACTGAAATGCACTCAGCAAACTTATCTAAACAAACATCGAATAGTTCTCACTGAAATCATATCAGCATCAGAAAGACGACTCTGTATATTCTACCGACTGTTATACAAACACTTGGTGCCAACGTGAACAGAGTGTGAACAACTGTCAAAAATTTTATTCGTTTTCTCATTGAATCTTCATTAATCATAATTCCTTATAGTGTTCGAACGTGATATTTGGATTTACCACGTAATTTGTAAGTAATAACTTCAATATATTCACAATAAACTTACCTTATCATAAACCTAAAATAATCTCATAAAATATGTCAAACAAACTAATGACAAAACATCATAAAAGTAATAACAAAAGTAATAATAAAAGTAATTTATTCTTGTAAAATATTCACTCATAAAACATACAAATAATCTCAAACAAAACATCATAAAAGTAATAGCTTCATTTAATTTAATTTATTCATGTAATATATTAAATAAAAAATATGCCCACATAATTCATAAAACTTAAAACATAAAACCTCCCGTCCCAATATATTGGTATAAACCTAGGAAGATTCGGCCGATAAAACCCGCTGAATCTTCCCTGCCGAATCTTCCCTCCGCCGAATCTTCACGGACCACCATTGACTACTTACTAGTAATGGTACATGTAGCTGTTCTTACAAATTTTGTGTGGAGTAATAATAAGACAAAAACACGTGTTCATGAGTTCTGAAAATGCTGTCACATCCCTCACCCTGTCATACATGGCTGGTGAAACATGCAAATTGATCCACTTTCAATAATTACCGATAGGTTCCATATACCGTAGGACATGGGCTTTTTTGGCATGTGGTATAAATGTACCAGTATAAAAAATAAATAGAAATGAGTGCATTACTTTGAGGGACCTGTGGGGGACATGGTGACTTTCAGCCAATCCACAGGAACTGGTATGATGTTTAACTACCGGTCCTGCAAATAAATTTAATGTGATTCAAAATCTTTCATCTGATTTGATTTGGTTCAAACTCGGCTGTCCTGTTTCAAATTTTGTTGACTCTTTTCCATCAGCTGATTTTCTGTGGTTTCTACAGACCGCATGAAGAGACTTCACTGTACTATTAAATTAATAGTCTTCTGTAATAAATGGGACACATTTCATTGTGGGGAACATTCAGATTGTTTTGCTTCAGAAAATGGCTTCGGCATTGCTGGTTGTGTGGCATACTGGTATTTGTAAAATATACAGTAACTTTTTATGGACCGATTATTATCGTTTGAATTGTCGGGATCTAACTGGTCGTTCAAGAATGATGGCCGTAATATTACTGATGTGTCATTTATAGATGCCTACCTGTATTAAAGTGTTGTGGTCAAGTTAAATCTAAGTTTTTTTTAAATCTGGTACACTATAAAGTATAAACTAGCCTTCTGGAGAAAATTGGGAAAAAAATTGAAGCAGGCAAGAAAATCTCAGCCAGCAAGGTTATCAGAAACAAAGAGGTTTTTTTAGCCTTGACAATTCCCATATTAAATTTTGTCTTTCATGTGAGTGGATACATTTATTTATTTGTTTTATCAGAAACAAAGAGGTTTTTTTTAGCCTTGACAATTCCCATATTAAAGTTTGTCTTTCATGTGAGTGAATATCATCCATCCCCTTCTAAACCAAACTACAGTGAAAGAATCTTCACAGCAGTGAAGTACCGTACATGTACCATTCATAATCATCTTTTATGGTTACCCTTTTCTTAACCCTTTACCCAACAGAAGAGCCCTGTGCCAATGCATTCTCTTATATATGCGAGTGGTCGCCTCGCATATATAAGAGAATGCATTGGCTTAACACATTAAAAATTATAAAATTGTTAAAGAATGTAAGAAAAAAATGGTAAAAAGTGTTAAAAAAAGATTTTTTTATGCCAATGCATTCTCTTATATATGCGAGGCGACCTATGGTCGACTCGCATATATAAGAGAATGCATTGGCCAGCCCTGGGAATTAGCCTAGGCAATAGGCAATGCCTAGGTAAAAGCAGAGGCAAAATCGGTTTGCCTAGGCAATAATATTTCCTAGGTAAAACAAGTTCATTGGGTTACTAAAATTGATTTGTGTATATCAGAAATAGAACCTCTTTAGCCAAAATGATTTCCTTAAATAACTCATTACATATATTGTCCTACCATTGTTTCCATGGCACTGGGCCACTAACTAGCTACCCGTTATAAGGACACTTATTTTGGAGATGATTTGTGGAATTGTACATATATGTTGAGTAATGGCCTGGAAATAATGTTCCGCAAACTAGCTAGGCAATTCTGGGCAATTCATGTTATTATTGAATCATATTGATTTGAGATGGCAATATTGTTGCAAAATGGCTTAGGTAAAATCTGTTTTTGCCTAGGCCGATTTCTTTCACCTAGGCAAATATATTGCCTAGGCAAATTTTCCTTAATTCCCAGGGCTGATTGGCACAGGGCATAACTGTAACTATCACAATGTGGTCAAGGAGCCGGTTCCAATGATATCCATATTTGTATGGTTCTATTGAGACAGACCGAAGATATTTTAGGCTGTTGAAGCTTTATTTGGCCGGTTTTGGTCGGTTTTTGGGTAAAGGGTTAACTAAATAGTCATTGATGTGTAATTCCCTCATAAAATGTTCAGACCTATGCTACGGTACATGTAATAAGTTCAACAATGCATTCTTTGTTGAACTTGTTTAACCCTTTACCCAACAAACCTGCCAAAACCGGCCAAATAAAGCTGCAACAGCCTAAATTATCTTGGGTCTGTCTCAATAAAACCATACAAATATGGATATCATTGGAACCGGCTCCTTGACCACGTTGTGATAGTTACAGTTATGCCCTGTGCCAATGCATTCTCTTATATATGCGAGTCGACCATAGGTCGCCTCGCATATATAAGAGAATGCATTGGCCTTTTTAACACTTTTTACCATTTTTTCTTACATTCTTTAACAATTTTATAATTTTTTATGCGAGGCGACCTATGGTCGACTATCATATATAAGAGAATGCATTGGCACATGTCCGTTCTGTTGGGTAAAGGGTTAATATATGAACATTTTCCACCAATGAATAGAAATCCCTCTGCACTTGTTTTTTCTCTTGTCAGATTTTATTTCCTGAATATCCCTCGGAATGAATAATAGACATATCCAAATTATCCAATGTACATGTATACCGGTGCTTTTATATTAAACTGATGGAAGAATCCGTTTAGAAAAGAAAGGGTTAATTACAGTAATTTACCCCTCCCTAGGATGTTAAGGTCCTCCTACCGGTCTTTGGTTATTTTCATCTACCATGTTTACAGTTGTATTACTACAAACCACATTTTCGTAATGATCATGTTTGATGTGGGCTAGGGATATAATTTGTGTTGTGATTGGCCTGTTATTATTGTGTGTGTACTCAGTATGTCAGCCTTGTCATTAACTCTCATGTACATGTGAATGGCATGCATCATGTCACATTCATGTGATACAGATCAAATTTAATATGTGCATATACATGTGTGTTTCATGGTGTTTTCTACTAGTATTTGCTTCAGTTCATGGGGCATTTTACTGCTATTTGCTGCTATTTGGAGCATTAGTATACCAGGACATGCACACATGGTTTGGAGTACATGTATTTTAATGGTCCATTAATAATAGCATCTGGACAGTGAAAAAACTAACAATGTTTAACCAAGACTGATTATAATTTTTGAAATGATGCCTCTTCGATTTTTGACAGTAGAAAAAGAGCAATAATTGGTACTCTGTGTATTCTTTTATTTGAGAGCTTTCCGATGAATGGCAACAAGCCATATTTCCGACTAAATCCTGAAAAATTGCCAATAATTCTGATTGTGGTTAACCCTTTGAGTGCCAGGTCCGATTTTTGTATCAACCCATATACCCTGTGCCAATGCATTCTCTTATATATGCGAGTCGACCATAGGTCGCTTCGCATATATAAGAGAATGCATTGGCCTAACAATTTTTCATGATTTGTTATTAATTTTTACAATTTTAATAATTTTTTAAAAATCTAAAAAAAATAAAAAAAAATTTATTTGTTTTAGGACCGATTTTACAGACCGTAAATTAGGGCCGATGAGATCGGCCTCTGGCACTGAAAGCGTTAAGGAGTCGATTATTTAGGGCATGTATGGTACCAGTGTATTAGTGGGATGTTACTTTTCCCTGGGACATAATGCATACCAGTATGATCCAACAGCATATTTAAAGACCAGGCTAGAGGGCGACATCTTCTCCCTAAAATGTGCCAATTCTCCCTATTTGTGAAATTGTGTCCAAAGGATAATACCTACCAGTATGTACCCTGCTGGACAAAACAAGTGTCCACTTAACTGCGGTGCGGTTAGCATTGCCAACGCGGCCGAAATGCAACTACACCGCGGCTCCACCGGCTAACTACAGTTGGGCCGTGGTGTATTTGTCATTCGGCATGGTGTAGTTGCTAACTTGCTACGGTGTACTTTCATCAAACTGAAAAAAGACAATACAAACCAGAAATCTAACCACGGTGTACATGTCATTCGATCGCGAGGGTAGTTCCATTTCGGCCGCAGTGAACTTGCTGTTTGGCCGCAGTGTACTTGCCATTCGGCCGCGGTGCTCAACTGCAGTTACAAACTCTGACACCGCAGCCGAACGGCAAATACACCGCAGTGCCAATGGACACTTGTTTTGTCCATCGGGGTATTGATCCAACAGATTATTTAAAGTATATTCACTTGATTATTTATTGATAGTAATGGTGTTCTTATTCACTATAATTGTTTTATAAATTGGATATTGTGTTGCATAATACCTTTTAGATCATAGAATGGTGATGTTATGGTATATTTATTGAACTTCAGCCATTGTTACCGGTACTTATCCTTAGGTGTGCGAATTTAAAACTTAGCAAAAAAAAATATTCAGGTTTCTTAGGGTTAATCCTAATCCGTTTGGCACTGGAAGCATTAGAATTGTATTCAGGGTTCTTAGGCTAATTTTGTGCAAGCCTTTCATTTGCCAGTAGATGGTGTAGAATATGTATAAATTTTTGACAAGGCTAAGTTTGCACATATCAATAACATGATAATATGCATCACATGTCTTGGTGGATACTGATAGCACAGGCCACACAGTGGAGCTTGGTGCTTGACCTCAGCACTGGGAGACCACAGACCACATCAGGCCATTATTTTTAATTGTTCAGTTTACAGATGGTTGGTCTTAGGTGTACTAAAATATGGTGCCGGAAATTTTCAGAATGTGGTCCCTAGAGAATGAATTTAGTGACGTTACCCTGCACAATGGGCTACCGGTAGCATCACTAAATTCACCTTCTGGGGACCTCATTCTGCTCAGGTCTCATCTTCTCTGTGGAAAGTACTACTAAGAGTATGTTTATTATCATATTAACAAATTTTCAAGTTTTTTAGTTTCTTTAGAAACTTCTTTAGAAAGTTTATTTTTTAGTTTAGTTTCTCTATATCCCCAAATTGGCAGACGACACAATACTACATAATCAAGGTACCCAATGGGTGCACATCACCATCTGGGAACTTAAATCTGAGTCATAATCTCCCATAGCAGATGAGACCATGCAGAATGAGGTCCCCAGATGTCAGATGAATTTGGTGATGCTTGCCTGCTGTATGGGGTAGTATCCCTAAATTCACCCTCTGAGGATGTCATTCTGCAAAATGTCCGGCCTGGTCTGAAGCTATCAAGGTACTAGTAGAGCAAAAAAAATTAATTGACAATCGATTTTTTATTCCAAATGACCTCGAAACAGAATTTTATTAAGAGCTTCTAAAGCAAGTGTGGTATATCATAGTACTGTGCATGTATTGGTACAGTACCTACATGTACAAATCTACGCTTTAATACCAAAGTATAATCAAGGCCTGAATTAGATTATCAGTAAATACTGATATATTGATTCCAAACACTGAAATACATGTATCCGGTAAGCGCTCAATGGACATTTTAAATTGTCAACACATTCTATCCGACTTAGACAAAATTAAACTAAACAAAACAAACAAAAACACTCGTACTTCTCATCAGAAATAAAATTTCTTCTCCCTTGTTTATATTTGGAAATTGGAATGTGGTTGGATCAGTCATGAACCAAATAATAAAAAAGAAATTGCCTTAGCCTTTCAGCCTCATATCAAATATGATGGTGTGTGAGTGAATGCAGCTTTCCTTAATTACCCAACCATATGCCATAGTCCTGGGGAGGCTAGGTAAACAGGCCAGGTAACAGGAACACTCCACATCTGTTGTTGCCTCTCTGGAATTCCTGCTCAGACAGCACACATCTTCAGCCTCACAGCAGTACACATCTCCAGTCGTCATCCGAGTGCACATATCCAGTCCTCACCTGAGGACATCTCTCCAGTCCTCAACGGAACATACATCTCCACATACTCAATGGATTTACATGAATATTTCTGAAATAAAAAAGAAAACAGAATTGTTCGTTTGGTTTAGCTGCATTTTTGGAGCTAAAGGTACCGGTATAAAGTTCAACATTCACATCTGTTGTGTGCCGACTCTGGGATTATGCAGGAAGTACACATTACTCCTCAGGAAGTACACAAAGGGACCCAAGACACTCGTAGTGGGTAAATGTGCATAAAACATAAAAGTATGTAAAACATCACCCATTAGAAAATCATGGAATAATATATAAACTTAGAAATTTCGCGTGTTGAAACCATTGTTGGAGATATGTAAATAAAGCTGTTATTGATTTGTAAACTAACATTGTCCAAACGTGTAGTACTAGTACATGTAACTACCGGTACCGGTAGTACTAATTTAAATATTTTAGTCGGATTATGATTTTCAGAATATTTTCGATGCTTTGACCTTTTCCAATGTTTACCGTCAAGTTTTGATTAAACTTTGGTGTCTTATCAATTGGACTGATTGGATTTCATTGGTAATTCCACTGTAACAGTAATGTTGATATAACAGTGGTTTTGACATACAGAATCTCATTTTTGGAGAGTAATTAAACCAACTTTTATGTTACGGTATTTCACATGAACCCACTTGAAGGCCTTTTGTCCTTGACTGAAGCACATATTTCCGACCTCATTGGATTTATATTTCTTAAAAAAGGAGAAAGAACTGTTCTTCTTGTCCTCATCGGTATCTTGAAAGAATTTAAATCAACATAAGTTTTTTTTCGATATCTTGGTTCTGGTAAACTTATGTGTGACTGTCCGGAGTTGTGAATTGTTAATTAATATGTAAATATGGTAATATTAAAGATAAGATCAATTTTATTTAAAAGTCGGAGGTATAATAACATTTTACAAACACAAGCTCTGAAGAGCATTTTGATTTTGAAACTCGTTTTCAGGGTTTCAGGCAAGTGTTTGCGAAACCTACATGTAACTTTGGAATCCTTAATGCAGCTATTACCCTTTCAATAATAAATACTCATTGATGAGTAGTTATCCGTTAGTTCAACAATTGTTATTGAACTTATTATTCTGAAGTTCTGAACATTTCCCACCTACTAGTACAGTAATGCCCAAAGTAATTGACCACTTAACCACAGCAGAATTATGGGTAATTTTTCAGGATTTCTAAATCCTAAAAAGTTACCCATAATTCTGCTGTGGTTAAGAGGTCGATTAATTAGAGCATTACTGTATGAATATAAATCCCTCTGCACTTGTGTTAGATTTTTTTCTTTTTCCATCTGCTTTGTTACCTGAACACACCCCCCCCCCCCACCCCCCCAAATGGATAATGTACTGTTCCAATGTATACTTTTATAAATGAATGTGAGAATCCTTTTAGACAAGAAAGGTTAAACTGTAATGTTTCCAATCAGCAGCCATACATTCACAAAATGATGGTACATGTACCAGTACATACATTGTACAGCTATGCTCTAATTAATCGACCCCTTTAATGAGGTTATGGGCCGGTAATGACCGCGGTCATACTGCCACTACACCGCTGTCAAGCAGTGGCACCGCGTCCATTCGCGGTGACCTGCGGTAACGCACAGTATCTGACCGCGGTCGTGTTGGAAGTGCATTTCCTGGTGAGATATTTGAACTATCGGCAATAAAATCATCTTCAAAGACATTATCTACATGTACATTGTGTATATAATAGAGATAGACATTATGCAGAACAGCACTGAGTACACCTCTTCTGTTAATTTAACCCTTTACCCAACAAACCGGCCAAAACCGGCCAAATAAAGCTTCAACAGCCTAAAATATCTTCGGTCTGTCTCAATAGAACCATACACATATGGATATCATTGGAACCGGCTCCTTGACCACATTGTGATAGTTACAGTTATGCTCTGTGCCAATGCATTCTCTTATATATGCGAGTCGACCATAGGTCGCCTCGCATATATAAGAGAATGCATTGGCCTAAACAAAATCTTTTTTTAACACTTTTTACCATTTGTTCTTACATTCTTTAACAATTTTATAATTTTTAATGTGTTAAGCCAATGCATTCTCTTATATATGCGAGGCGACCTATGGTCGACTCGCATATATAAGAGAATGCATTGGCACAGGGCCCTTCTGTTGGGTAAAGGGTTAATGCTAATTCAGGTGACTTCTAAAATTTTCCACAGAAAATTAATCACGTTACTTCTCGTGTGACTTTGTATTCTAAACAGGAGTTAGTGTTGTCTGAATACAATAATGGAGGGGGTGGCTGGATTCAATTCAAGTGTACATGTACACTGTACATGTACACGAGTGCGTGTCAAACTTGCTTGAGTTCTGCTACATGCCCAGTAATTGAATTTAGCTGCAGTCTCGAATGTAATAAATCTGTGGGCCTTTCAAAAACTGTTCAGTTAAAAACTTGGATTACATGTACCTGCTTTGATCTTATAATTAAAAGCCAATAACGAGTACCGTACATGTATGTTACCAATGTAAATCAATGAAAATTTACTGATGCCGGTTCTGAGATTGAAATTTCAATACCGCCCAGCTCTACCAGTATTATGAACAAGCCTTGAAATAGGGTGTATGTCATTTGCAGAATGAGGTTCCCAGAGGGTGAATTTAGTGATGCTACCCCGCATAGCGGGCTAGCATCACCAAATTCACCTTCTGGGAACCTCATTCTGCTGAGGTGTAAGCAGAATGAGGTCCACAGAGGGTGAATTTGGTGATGCTAGCCCGCTATGCGGGGTAGCATCACTAAATTCACCCTCTGGGGACCTCATTCTGCAAATGACAGTCACCCTATTTCAAGGCTTGATTATGAATTAGTATTACCAAAGAAATTTCCAAAACTCATGAGCTCTCGCTGCCTCTAAATATGTGGAAAAAAATTGTACGTTTGGTATTTAAAGTGTATGGCCCATTGTGAGAATGAACAACTTCCGACCGCCACTTGATTGCTCTTGTCGGTGGTGGTAAGTACTTCCTCTGCTCGGTCATTAGCAACATGAATTGATGGCCAACAATCGGTTCATATTGATGGCTGCAGTTATTTCTATACCAGTATACTGCATTCTGGCCTGAGTTTAGTGTGCCTGTCAAAACCGAAAACCAGCCCTTGATATAAAGCCTGAAGCACAGGTCCCCAGAACAAAATTTGACCCCACCCCCTATGATACTTACAGGTTTAGTATGCCTGTCATTTGCAGAATGTGGTCTCCAGATGGTGAATTTAGTGACGCTATTCTACATAGCGGGCTAGCATCACAAAATTCACCCTCTGGGGTCTTCATTCTGCCTTGGCCTCATCTTCTCTGGAAAGTTGCTTTATTATCAAATTTATACAGAAACTTCTTCACTTGGATTCTATTTTTTTTTCAGTTTAGTTTCTCTATATCCTCAAATTGGCAGACGACACTTTGCATAATCGAGGTTCCCAATGGGTGTACATCACAATATTCACCATTTGGAACTTCAATCTGAGTCTATGTCTCCCATACATGTAGCAGATGAGACCATGCAGAATGAGGTCCCCAGAGGGTGAATTTGGTGATGCTAGCCCACTATGTGGGATAGCGTCACTAAATTCACCCTCCAGGGACCTCATTCCGCAAATGTCAGGCACACTAAACTCAGACTTGACTGCATTGTTATAATATCAGTCCTCAAAATATGGTGCTGGACATTTGCAGAATGAGGTCCCCAGAGGGTGCATTTAGTGACCTCATTCTGCATGGCCACATTTTCAAGGCAATATGTCCTACTGTAATTCAACAACATAATAAATCTGCAGTTGCAATAGAACCTTCACTTGCATGTTCAATCGCCCAATCAGAGATATTATCCTCTGGGAACCTCATTCTGCTAAAGCCTCAACTGCTGTGGGAGACCTAGGATCAGATTTGCCAGTTAAAGTTGGTGATGTTAACCCATTAGTCACATCGATTATGAATTTTATCTTCTGTACATTAGGGCATATAGAGACTGAAAGTACATGTAGGGAAAAAGCAATTGAAAACAATGTTAATTTGAGACAAGATACCCTGCTGGACAAAACAAGTGTCCACTTAACTGCGGTGCAGTTAGCGTTGCTACCGCGGCCGAAATGCAACTACACCGCGGCTCCACCGGCTAACTACAGTTGGGCCGCGGTTTACTTGCCATTTGGCATGGTGTAGTTGCTGCGGTGTACTTTCATTAAACTGAAAAAAGATGATACAAACCAGAAATCATAACCACGGTGTACATGTCATTCGGCCGCGAGGGTAGTTGCCGTTCGGCCGCAGTGAACTTGCCGTTCGGCCGCAGTGTACTTGCCGTTCGACCGCGGTGCTCAACTGCAGTTACAAACTCTGACACAGCGGCCGAACGGCAAATACACCGCGGTGCCAATGGACACTTGTTTTGTCCAGCGGGGTACATTGTACATGTACTTCCTAAATGATGAGGCCTAAGCAGAATGAGGTTCCTAGAGTGTGAACTTGGTGATGCTAGCCCACTGCGGGGTAGCATCACTTACATGTAATTCACCCTATGGGGGACCTCATTCTACTATCATTCTTTCAAGGCTTCGGTGGGACCAAAAAATCTCTGGATTCTCTAGCCTCATTTCTGAACGATTTGGTATAAATAATTTGAAATACCTGTATATTTGCCATGATTATCAATACTGAAGACAAGCTATCTCGCCACCCCATTAACCATGAACACATCGTAATAATATATATCTAACCCAGTGAGTTATGCCCCTTTGTACATGTTGCCGCTAATTGACCATGAAATTAGAATTTCACTGCAGCTACTCATTGGTTTTATACCTGAGTTTGCTGGAGCCCGATTGTCAATAATCATTACGTCCGTGTTTACCCTGAGGGCTCTGTCTGGGTGATTACATCGGGACAGAGTGTCCTCCACGCAGCTCAGATCTGTACATGCTAACCTCTACAATAAATAACACATACAGGTATGTTTGACTTGTTTTCATGCTTCCTAATCAATTGGATATTTCATGGCTAAGGTGGATTATGTCAACATTGTGATGTCAGATTTTCCTGGTATTTTTTACTTGTTTGAGAAAAGGATTGTTTAAAAATTCTTGACAGCTTTGTTTTCGTCCATTCTACAAGGATACACAGTGGATTTGAGGTAAACTTTGTATAAAAATTACTCAAAACTCAATTATAGAGCTGTGTTATTAAAGATGGTCTGTCTCTTCCAATAACATGTATCCTGAGTTGAGCAACCCACCCTTCAAAGATCAGAGCTACAATGTATTAGATTAAAATGTTTGTTATCCATTATTTTGTGTACATCCCAAATTTTAGTGAGTCTAGCAAAAATACCACTAGCTTCTTGAAATATACGGACATGGGAGGGTGCTATCACAAGATGTCTAGAGGTCACACAAGATCACAGTTCACGGTGGTTTTGCATGGGGACCAGAAATTATTTTCGGAATATAGGACGATGAATATTATCACCAACAATAACAATTAAGGTACATGTATCTTCTAAATACTGTACATATAGTTGGCATGCAGATACATACCGGTACATGTACATTGTACATGTTGTTATTTTCGAATCTGTAATAATGTGTTATTCATGCTGATGCAAATAGATATGAATTGGGGGGGGGGATTCCAGTTAAACTACCAGTAGACATCACCATGATATTTGGAATTTTTAACCTGCATTTTCTCACTGTCCAAACTGACAAGAAAAATATTATTACAGCCCTCGAAATTAGGAAAAACGTGTCATGGCAAAATTAATGCTGTGGCATCACAGCATGTTAGATTCCACATGTTTTGTGCGAGTATTTATTGGTAATTTGGAAAATTAAATCGGTTTTTGATGAAATTACATTGTTGTTGTTACTGGATGATAACATCTATAACATACTATCTTTAACCCTTTACCCAACAAAACGCCCAAATAAAGCTTCAACAGCCTAAAATATCTTCGGTATATTTCAATAACACCATACACATATGGATATCATTGGAACCGGTTCATTGAGCCAATGCATTCACTTATATATGCGAGGCGACCTATGGTCGACTCGCATATATAAGAGAATGCATTGGCACAGGGTATATGGGTTGTTGGGTAAAGGGTTAACCCTTTCTATACTAACTACTCATCGATGAGTAGTTATCCCTTAGGAAATGTTCAGATTATCATTCCTTCCCATGAGGAAAACTTAGAGAGCGCATTTATTTGCTTCCGTAATTCAGAAGACAGGTGTAATAATTATACCCATAATATAATCCTAAGTTGGGTTTTTCTGAAACAAAATGTCATTGTCGGATAGATCTCTGTCCAGTTCTTCCATAGTGCATTGTGCGATAGACCTCTGTCCAGTTACATTTTCATAAGCCCATAATTGAACTCAGATCGGAAAAGATCTAAATAAACCTTAAAATAGTTCAATATTGAATCGACAATTACAGTCACCATTATCATTTTGACAAGAGGGATGAGTGCAGGGCCTGGACCGAAATTTACTTTTGCCAAATAATTTGCCAAATGAAAATATTTTTTGCCAAATTCTTTTAGAATTTGCCAATTGCTATTCCTGATAATACTATTTTCTGCAACATTTATGTTTTGACACTTGCGGTTTGAACGACTTTTAATATTGATAGGAAAGCAGTTAGTTAATAATTATACTAGCATCTCTATCATGGTTTATCATACAACAATAAACCAATCACCGAACAATAAAATGATAGCAGGGTTGTTTCATCAGAAGGTCACACCACAAGAGGATAAGCTATGTAAACACCACCACAATAATACGGGTAATCCCGCCACACATTGATACTAATACATGTAGCTATCAGATTAACTGCATCTTAATAGAGGTGTTAAATTTTCCTAAGCCATATAAAACACCACTAATATAATTATATTGTAAGAGTTTCCTGAAATGAATGGTATAGATTGACCAATATATGTCAACTGTCTTGATGAATTAAAATGTGACTTGCCAAAACTTTTGCCAAATGAAAATATTTTTTGCCAAATATGAATTATTTTTACCATTGGCAAGTGACAGCGCGAACCATGGACGAGTGCAAATTTTAGCACCCTTGAATTGAAAATTACGTGTGCGAGAGCAATAGCTCCCGTCTCCTCGGACGGACTGGATAACACATGTAGCTGTAAAGTTCAACGTTTGTTATCTGTACATTTTCCACCAGTGAATATGAATCGTTCTGCACTCGTATTATATTTTCATATGTTAGTTGTCTTCTCATTTTTTTCTGGTCACCCCTCCAAATGAATGATGACTATTCCAATATATACTTTTAATACAGAACGGAAGAATCCATTTAGTATAGAATAGGTTAAAGCAATGTTTCTGGAAGTTTATCTGCTGCTTGACATGTGAGGTCTTGTCTGGGATAATTAATTTAATCGACACTTTCATTGTACCATATTCATAAGACTACAAACGCTTCTATACAACCTCGTTCTTCCATAGTGCATATTCAGACACGACCATTCTGCATATAAATAGTGCACACTGTCGTTGATTTTTAGTGAATGAAAACTCGCACAATGGCAGTTCAAATGCAAATTGTAACAAGGTTTTGTTACATTTTGATTATTTTAACATGCTTCATAGTATTCTCCTTTGAATTTGACTTTCTTAGTTACCGGTAGGTACATTTTATTACATGTGGGGCAAACAGGTAATTTAGGACAGATATATACAGGTAACTATATATATTATATGAAATTTAGGAGCAATCGGACATGAGGGAGGGTGATATACCGGTATTTTTTTACATGCCAAAAGCGTGGCAGAGTTAACAGACAGACACACAAACACTTAGGTTTTAAATAGATACATGTAGATTGCCTAATTACCATACAGCATAAACAAGGAAGTTCGAAATTTATGGTTGGGAGTTAATACATCTGACAGAACTATCATAATTAATATGAACACACTGTATCAGGCATAAGTCTATTTTGTCATTTAGAATTTAATTTAGGGAACCCTTAAATTATTTACACCATTTTATAGGCTACTAGACTAGTACAGTAGCTTTGGGGCAGTTTGATAGCATTAAATTAATATTTTAAGGCATACAGTATTAATGGTATCATTTACATAATGTTTTAGGGCCATTTTATTGATCAGTTTGATGTCACTAGGTATTAAATTGGGCTCTTGTTGCAAGAAATTAAGAGGAATATTCATGAATGTGAATTGAGCACCCTTGGAATACCGTACTTTAATTAACTGGCGAAAGACAAAGCTCTTCAAAATGAAAAACAAACACCCCATAATGCAAAACATAACAATGGCCTTAGGACTTGGCTACACTCATAAACTGAAGTTTTGATACATGTATGTAGGGGTATGGATAATCTAAATAAGGTTGGACAAATACAACAAGTGATTGTTCAAGTTGTCTGGTATGAATGTCATAAAAGATGAACATGTAACCTTAGTATGAATAAACTCAATTGTTTTTTTTGGACTGCAGCAAACAATGAGTATTTGTGGGAAGATTATTTTAGTTTGGTGGCTTGACCATCATTTACTGCATGGCACATGTTAGGTTAGCAAAGATTCATTGCGATTCTGATGCATCACGTTTTAAAGTACACAATGCAATGTATCCTATTGGGAGGGTGCGATGCGATGCATAAACATTTCATGTATGCAGAGTTACATGTATCAGTAGTCAGAGATACAAACTTTTCCACTCAAAACTTCACATCTGCACAGATCTATATGCGGACTGTATTAGCTATCAATTAAGTCTACTTGTAATAACTGGCCATGCAATTTGGTCATTTTATATAATGTAGGTCTTGTAATTTACTTCAATAAATATGCTGAGGTCAAGACTGATAAGAATATAGATACTAAAAATGATAAAGTGGTTTTCACAGCCAAAAATATGCATTGCGATGCACATCGCATCATGATAGTAAAATCGCGATTCACATTGCATCATGAAGGTCTGAATTGTTGTAGCCCCAGTACTTGTGCTCCTGCTATTTTGGGACTGCAATTGCCAGGAAGTTCACTCTAATCTTTGGAGTATGAATGTACAGTAATGCTCTAATTAATCGACTTCTTAACCACAGCAGAATTATGGGTAACTTTTCAGGATTTAGTTGGAAATATGGCTTGTTGCCATTCATCTCGGCGAGAGCTTTCCGATGAATGGCAACAAGCCATATTTCCGACTAAATCCTGAAAAGTTACCCATAATTCTGCTGTGGTTAAGAAGTCGATTAATTTGAGCTTTACTGTATTTACTAACATATTGAGTGCCGGCTTCCATTCAATTACATTCAACAAGTACGAGATAACCCGTAAGTTGGTACTCAACGTGTTAATGAGCATGTGTCCCAAAAATTCCCTGTATTCTATGCATTGCAGATGAAATAGCTAAATAGATGAAACTGCATTAAATTGTCTGTCGCAGACAGGATACGTTAGATTTAGATTTGATCTCGCCCCAGTACTTCCCGGTTGGAAGCATTTCCCCAGTGGAATCAATATAATTGTTATATTCCGAGATGTATATACGAATAGATAAAATTGTTATGTGTGGATCAAATGATTATTGTGCATAGATGCATCTCTCTAACGTGGCTTAGACACTTTGATGTGCTAAATGCCTGTCATTTGTTCGGGAGACAGGCAGCGTGTTGAATTATCAAATAGCCTCTGATTATTTCTGCAGATGTCGGCATATAAAACAAATTTTTTAAGCGATGTACAGTAATGCCCTAAATAATCGACCCCTTAACCACAGCAGAATTATGGGTAACTTTTCAGGCTTTAGTCGGAAATATGGCTTGTTGCTATTCATCAGAAAGCTCTCACTGAGGAAATATGGCTTGTTTGAAATATGGCTTGTTGCCATTCATGTGCAAGCTCTAATTGGGAGCTTTCCGATGAATGGCTACAAGCCATATTTCTGACTAAATCCTGAAAAATGACCTATAATTCTGATGTGGTTAAGGAGTCGATTATTTAGGGCATTACTGTACAATTACTATTAAAACCCATTTAAACTACATTGTGAAAAATAAATTGTCTGGTAATTTTCCATTATATACTGGTAACAGTATGTGCTTTCCAAATTAATGTAAATATTATTTTAACTCTACATGTACCGTACTTCAACTTGCTTATATCTTACTATGTAAGTGACCTGTTCTATTAAGTGGATTCTCCTATCCAGTTATAAAAGTATACATTGGAATGGTCTAATATTCATTTGGAGGGATGTTCTGGAAATATGAACAAATACAAGTTCAGAATGATTCCTATGGTGGGAAATGTTAACTCTTTCTTTACTGGAGCTTCCTGAAATTTTGCAAAAACTCTGAACCAATGCATTCTCTTATACATGTATATAGAGTCTCCCTTTGGCCTAATGATATTTACCTTCACCATGTAAGCTAGAGCATTCTCTTATACATGTGTATGTGAGTCTCCCATAGGGAGCCCTGCATACATGTATATAATGGTAAGAAAATACATTGGCTTAATAATATTTACCTTGACCATGTAAGCCAGAGCATTCTCTTATATATGCAAGGCTGCCTATAGGAGACTCGCATATATTAGAGAATGCCCTGGCACACTTTAATGCTGCACCAGTGCAGCTCCCTTCATGACGGGGTTAAGATAATAAGTTCAGCAAACGACCTCTATTTGTCAATGAGTATTTAGTAAAGAAAGGGTTTAAAAGACATTCTGTCATGAGAATGATGGATTTTGTGGATAGTTTTCTCAGATTGTACACAAATATCATCCCCTGACTAATCCATCATTGGCGTTTTACAGCGGCCACTCATAAATATACAGGCTGAGACAGCTGGTGATTTATAGCTTCAATGTGGCTATCAATTTGAGTACCTACAGTTGATGAATTGGTTGATTGATTCAGTAGTTGCATGTCGGCCAGGGTTCGCGCTGCCACTTGCCAAATTTGCCAATGGCAAAAATAATTTACATTTGGCAAAACTATATTTTCATTTGGCAAAATTTTGGCAATTCACTTTTTAAATTCTCATGAAAGAATAATATTGGTCACTCATGACATTAATTTCAGGAAAGCATTGCAATTACATGTAGTGATGTCTATAGGGTTAGGAGATGTTAAAACCTTTATCAAAATGCAGTTTATCTTGGGCCTCATCTTCTCTGGAATGTTTCTTTATTATCAAATTTCTATAGAAACTTAGATTCTATTTCTTTTTTAGTTTAGTTTCTCTATATCCCCAAATTGGCAATATTCACCATTTGTAACTTCAATCTGAGTATTCTCTCATAGCAGATGAGGCCATGCAGAATGAGGTCCCAAGATTATAGATACTAATCATACTAGCCCGCTGTGCTGGATAGTATCATTAAATTCATCTGGGGACCTCATTCTGCAAATGACCGACACAATAAACTCAGGCTTGTTGCCTGACTATAAATCCATCATTTGTGTTTTACTGTGGCCACTCATATACAGCATAATATATGGGCTGGGGACAGCTGGTGATGCCCTTCAATGTGAGTATTGATTTGATCTAATGATCGCAATGCGTGACACATGTTGTTGGTCACTGACATAATGGGCTGCAATTTTATACCAGACCTGTAGGTTGCTAATAACCCAGATTTATATTAGAACTTATGGTTGGGTAATTATTAGCCATCAGCTACTGACTATAGTTTAATGGATTTTTTTGTTAGAAAGCCATAATTTATAGATCTTGAATAACATCGTTGGGATAGATATAAACCAAGATGATTGTCAATAAAATACAGCCTCAATCACTGCATCATCAATGGCACAAAGAAGAGGGTGTTTTATATATGACTGTACAATATAATGCCCTCAGTAATCGTCTCCTTAACCACAGCAGAATTATGGGTAACTTTTCAGGATTTAGTCGGAAATATGGCTTGTTGCCATTAATCGGAAAGCTCTCCCCGAGAGCTTTCCGATGAATGGCAACAAGCCTTATTTCCGAACAAATCCTGAAAAATGACCTATAATTCTGATGTGGTTAAGGAGTCTATTATTTAGGGCATAACTGTACACCCACACATGATCATATCTACCCAAGCTTTATAAGAATTGATATATTGCAAACATAGGTACAGAGTAGCCTTTATTGATAACAATCATTGGTACCATGCCAACTGAAAGAACAGATTTCTTAACTCATTTGGAGAAATATTCAGCTCGGGGAGAGCTTTCCGATGAATGGCAACAAGCCATATTTCTGACTAAATCCTGAAAAGTTACCCATAATTCTGCTGTGGTTAAGGAATCGATTACTTAGGGCATTACTGTACATGATCACAAAAATGAAAAGAAATTAAGAAAAAGTAAGCTATTTGAAAACTAGCCGTCTTAATTCAGATTGTTTGGCTTTGGCAATCCACTACAGTAAACATTGCCATGGTCCAGTTTGCTTCAGCAAATGGCTTCGGCATTGCTGATTGCCTTAGCCAATTATGAGGGCTGCTTGTCCGAATAACATATTTTGTTTGTTTGGACAAAATATATGGCCTATAGACTTGGTACAAATGTAATATTGTCCCCCTTAAAAAATTTAAAAAGCAATGTTGTTTGAAATGAAGATAAGGCGAGACCAATTTTATTACTTGGATTACGAACATTGAGGATGAAAATCTGTAGATGCAGGAGGGGAAAAAAAAAAAAAAAAAAAAACCTTTTTGGAATTAATTATTAGTAAATCAGCTGGAATATTGGAATATCGACAGCAAATACAGACAAACATGACTATCTGACTGGTACCAGAGACAATATGGTAAGCAAATGAATGTATTCCATATCATTGGTTTAGATGAGCATTTATAAATAGGGTATTAATGCATCTTTGACCACCTCCATTTGACCCGGTATTATAATAAATGATGGTGGTCATCATGTCCTCGTTACATTGAATTAAGAAATGAATGGCATTTATATTATGATACGCAATATTATAAAGCGTCCATAGATGCCATCATGAATGGAAATATATACTAAGATACAAACCAGGTCTGTATTTTATAACAATATTTATATTTAATAAAAGGTTTAGTATGTTTTAATAATACATCGTAAACCGGATATAGTTCAGTAGTTTAAAATCTCAAACGTTTACCGGTATAAATAACGGATCGCGCGTAATACCGAAAGCCGGAAACATTAAAAAATACGGCAAAGTATCAAACAGAAACGGACCGCACATTATACATACATCCGGAAAACATTATTTGCTTTCAAAATATATATATTTTTTTTTTTCGAATTTTTCGGATTTTGTTGTCGGCGCGTTCGTAATCCAAGTAATAAAATTGGTCTCGCCTAATAATGAATCCTAAAAAAAAATCTAAGACTATTAAAATAAATTGTAGGATGTTTGATATTATCACTACCATAGCATCTTTAGAAAAAAGTGAAGCGTATGTCATTAGATAAAAATTGAGATCTTTGAAATATATTTGGAAGACAGCAACGATAAGAAATCATCGCAAAAAGGAAAATTATATCTACATGTATCACTAAGTACATTTTCAGAGGAATATCAACAAAATTGGTTCAAATGTTTTGATATCCCCTCCACCCAATTACATACCAGCACTAGTGTACATGTACGTAACAGTATGTATACATGTAAGTACCCCCTCCAATCCATTCCATTCCCTGAAACCTGAATTTAATCGAAAAGATATCCCATAATATCAGCTAATTATTATATCTTATAACCTATTTACTCTCAAATGCCCAATATTAATTTTGTCATATCAAAGATATAATCTATGGCTGAACAATAAAACAAAATTACATGTCTATCAGACTGATAAAATGTTTCCAGTAGGGTCAGTTTCTTTCGTAGGTTGGAAGTGGGCAAACAAACAAAATTTTTAATTTTGGCCTTAAAAGGGAAGGAAGCTTTCGCGTAACGAAAAGGCATGTGCATTAAGCAAGCTGATTTCTGTGTGTGTGTAAAGTTTCACTGCAAAACTCCACACAAAATCAGATATAAGGCGTCTCAAACTAACCCGCACAAGCAATTGTCATATTTGCAAGTTTGTCACATTCAAATGTTACATGTATGTGACCACTGACTGGCCGAGTGGCCGTAAATTAATTGTTCAAAATTATAACGTAAATCATTTTGGCTTATAACACATGTACAGTAATGCCCTAATTAATCGACTCCTTTAACCACAGCAGAATTATGGGTAACTTTTCAGGATTTAGTAGGAAATATGGCTTGTTGCCATTCATCGGAAAGCTCTCGCCAAGAGCTTTCCGATGAATGGCAACAAGCCATATTTCCGACTAAATCCTGAAAAGTTACCCATAATTCTGCTGTGGTTAAAGGAGTCGATTAATTAGGGCATTACTATACATGTATGTACACTGTAGTCTTCATGATGCTGTGATTGCTTTGATTTTGCACAGAATAACAAACAAACACGCCAAAATGATTTTAGTGTGATAGTCTTTGATCATATCTCAGTAACTCGAAGTGAGGCTGTGATGTCATGATCTTATAAATATGGATGCCCCGTAATTAGCGGGAGTTTTGTGTTACTTGATGTGATATCGTTGTGTTTGAGTATAACTGAGAAACAAGAGGTGTTTTATCGCACCATGGTTGATATACTAAATATATTAACCCTTTACCCAACAGATGGGCCCTGTGCCAATGCATTCTCTTATATATGCGAGTCGACCATAGGTCGCCTCGCATATATAAGAGAATGCATTGGCTTAACTCATTAAAAATTATAAAATTGTTAAAGAATGTAAGAAAAAATAGTAAAAAGTGTTAAAAAAAGTTTTTTTTTAGGCCAATGCATTCTCTTATATATGCGAGGCGACCTATGGTCGACTCGCATATATAAGAGAATGCATTGGCACAGGGCATAACTGTAACTATCACAATGTGGTCAAGGAGCCGGTTCCAATGATATCCATATTTGTATGGTTCTATTGAGACAGACCGAAGATATTTTAGGCTGTTGAAGCTTTATTTGGCCGGTTTTGGCCGGTTTGTTGGGTAAAGGGTTAATGGCCTGATTTGTTGAGGATTTCCTTCCCCTTTAGCTAACTACATGAACATGTACTTCTGCCCTCATAATCAGCAATGCTGAAGCAAACTGGGCCACGCCAAAGGATTGCTGTAGGGATTGCCATAGCCAAACAATCTGGGAGGGCTGTGTACATGAACAGTTACATGTATACATTATACGACTCTACAAGGATTCAAATTACCAATGTCCATATAACATACCAGTTCATGCCTATATTAACTATTCTTTTTTCAACTATTCAAATTCTATTAAATATTATCTGACTTCCAAGACTTAATTGGATTGAATTATGATATGAGATCTACGCAGAATGAGGTTCCCAGAGGGTGAATTTGCTGATGCTAGCCCACTGTGTGGGATAACATCAATAAATTCAGTTAATTCACCCTCTGGGGAACCTCATTCTGCAAATGTCAGACACAATTTCCTGGCTTAGATTATTTATTTATGATATGAAATATGGTAATTCTGAAATATGGTTATTCTATAATATGACTCTCATTTCTAAAGTCTAAGAGATGTTCATCAGACTCACATAAATGCACTTGCATTTTTCCAATATTCAAGCCCGCTTTGAAATCTCAGTATTGTCCTTGCACAATACAAAGCCTATTCATACTTATTGATATTTTCCTTTAATGTGACTAACGAGTTATTCAGCTATGATGTATGTACCTGCGCTCGCACACCTGGCTCATGCCATTCAATATAGCATATACCTCTACATATGTTTGTACATAACATCGTGAGTAATTGGGGAATCCTGGAATCGAAGGTGGATCATCATGACCAACAGCATCAGTTCTATTCATAGATTATGATTAGATGTATAACCTGAAGCAGGTGCTGTCTGTTTCATTACCGATTCCACTTTTTTCGTTTTCGCTTCTCCCGGTGCCAGCTTCTGAAGGTGTTCCCTGTGTGTTATTAATATATCATCTTCTAGGATCAAGTACTTTCATATGAAATAGAATTTCCTCCCCAAGAGTGGATTAACTGGATTTAAGTTTTATGTGATGAAATCTCGAAATTTGTTTGGATGAATTTTCTTGTGTTTTGTTTGAGACTGTGTCTCTACATTTCATCTGACTTTATTACTGGATAAAGTTGTGTTCTGTATTTTGGAATATTTTTGACGCCTTTATTCGTTTAGCTAATTATTTACAGTAAGTTTATCTTTAATCCTTTGATGGATGAGTACGTCATACCGGGTATATGATGTCATATCCATGGCGAATATATTTTTGCAAATAAACGGAGAAATATTATAACAATCGCCTATGTAACAAATAAATCATACCAACATTATTAGAAGCATGAATCCATGTAAATAATTAAAATAGTACCGGTATGCCTGAATATGCATCAACATTAAATCTATGAAGAGTTTCTTTTTTGGAGATAATTGTTTTTACCCTAAAATTTCTCTTAAATGGCATAAATGTCGTTCCACCTGCCATCCGTATGACAACATAAATGTCGTTCTACCCACCAATTGTTTAAAGCCAAATACCGGAAAGTGTTAAAAGTGTTTCTATCACTTTCTTGGCAATCAATTTTCAATCGGGCTACCCGACATTGTCTTTTCAGTTTTATAAACATTTATAATCTTGGCCTTTACGTTCAACAATTTTTGTAATGCTGAAATTCCTTTATTAATATTATAATAATAGATTATCTTTAAAACCATACTAAAGATGCATAATCCGATTAACCCTTTACCCAACAAACCGGCCAAAACCGGCCAAAACCGGCCAAATAAAGCTTCAACAGCCTAAAATATCTTCGGTCTGTCTAAATAGAACCATACAAATATGGATATCATTGGAACCGGCTCCTTGACCACATTGTGATAGTTACAGTTATGCCCTGTGCCAATGCATTCTCTTATATATGCGAGTCGACCATAGGTCGCCTCGCATATATAAGAGAATGCATTGGCCTAAAAAAAAACTTTTTTTAACACTTTTTACCATTTTTTCTTACATTCTTTAACAATTTTATAATTTTTAATGTGTTAAGCCAATGCATTCTCTTATATATGCGAGGCGACCTATGGTCGACTCGCATATATAAGAGAATGCATTGGCACAGGGCCGTTCTGTTGGGTAAAGGGTTAAACCCTCAATTACTATTTATTTGGCTTCGGGTAAAAAATATTTCATTCGAGTCGAGGAACCCACCCATCAAAGCTCGGAGTTATCAGATATCAAATTTTTAAATCTATTTTATTTTCTCCATCAAGACTTATTCGTGGCCTGGTAAGTCGACAAGCCGACCCTCTGGAACCAAATTACAAGTTAAGATGGACAACTCTATGGCTTTGAGTTGAATTTTTTTTCGATAAATAAAATATTTTGGACAATTTTATATATATACATGTAGCTGACTTGTTTACGATTAATTGCCCAAAAATAATGCTATTAGCATTCTTTTTGGGCAATTAATCGATTCTGATAACTGAACTTTGAAGCGGCATTTCAAAAAATATTGTTGTTGTTGGAATCAGATTATATGGAGATCATCGAATTAGATTGAGTACCTTAAGTGCTTAGTTCGCAACTTATATTTTATGACCCAGCTGCTACATGTACACCCATTCGAAGAATGTAGCATTAAAATTTTATTAAAAAAAATTCAATAATTGATGTACATGTAGAGTAATGTCCTAAATGATCGACTTCCTTAACCACAGCAGAATTATGGGTAACTTATCAGGATTTAGTCGGAAATATGGCTTGTTGCCATTCATCGGAAAGCTCTCAGCGAGAAATATGGCAGTGAGAGCTTTCCGATGAATGGCAACAAGCCATATTTCCGACTAAATCCTGAAAAGTTACCCATAATTTTTCTGTGGTTAAGGAGTCAATTATTTAGGGCATTACTGTACTCTTTTGTAAAATAGTACATCTGAACTACAGAAAAATGTAAATTCACTGTCCACCATTTGTGTGCCAATACGGGTACATATAACTCTTAAGGCTATCAGAACGGTTTGATTATTTATATATAACAAAGTCAATAATGTTCAATCATCGGCATCTGGGTTTCTCTTCCTGTCGTCTGCTTGGTTTAGAGTCTTCTTCCGTCTTCATAGGTTGTGTGTGTCTGCTTGTCTTCTACTCGGTTGAGTTCCGGTTGAGTTCGTCTTCCTGTCGTCTGCTCTTCTTCTTCCTCCGTCGGCGCATCAGTGGGGCGTTGTTAGAAATACAAGAGCATAATGTTTACCTTGTATTTCCGTCCATTGCTCCACTCTGCTCTTCTAAGCGTCCGAGGGTTCGTGATGATCGCTTGTGTTGGTCAGATAGAAACTGGTTAGAACTGTCTTTAACTGGCCCTGGGTGTTGACTCCCTTCTTACTAAATACCAGAGCGGCCGCTAATCAAGGCCATGTGCATCTTTACGGCTGGTCGGTTTCAGACGTACTTAGGGTAATTGAGTTATCGTCATCTCCCCATGGGTCCTATTAACTCTCCTGGGTTCAGTAGCTTTTCTAGGCGATACATCTGGCCTTGCTTAATCCTCAAGACCGTTTCTGGTTACTCCACAAATCATCATGGACGCTCGCTAATTCGATTTGGTGCTCAGTACTTTTGTGATCTATATGTGGTCAACAGTGACGCTGATATGTTTGGTAATCGAGCGCCCCTCTGACTTAGAGATTGCCTATCTTCTTCCCGGGTTGAAAGTTATGTCCCTGTGGTTGTCTTGGCACATTACTCCTTCACTTTTTCGATTTAAAGTTGATCTTGAAATCGCAAGTCCAATACGTTGCTGCGTAGCAGGTTGATGATTCGTCGGAGTAGTTCGCAACAGCGGCATCGGTGAATGAGAGGCCTCCGTTGTTCGTATGTCCGTCGGTGTCGTTGGTACGGCTGCTGTCGTGCTCTAGCGTAGGTTCGCTGGCGAGTCTGGATCGGCTGTCGGTGTTCGTCCGTGAAGTAGTACCAATCGGGGTCGATGTCGATGAGTGCATCTTCAGATTCTCTGGGCGGGCTGTAAGGCGGGGGAGGTGACTGCATCGCGTAATATCGTCTATGCTCGTTGTAAGGCTGTACCCATGGCTGGTTGTAGGATGTGGGTGACTGCATGCGCGGCATCATGTCGAGGTAGCTTTCATGCGGCCGCCTGCTGGTGGATGGTCGTGCATCTGAATTGGGTGTCATATCGTCATCATCGGATGTCGAGGTATTTTCGTCCTCAATGTCCGAGTATGGGGGTAGGTTCTGACAACTGGTCGACCCTTGTTCCACCGCCATGGTCAGCCTGTAATACTCAAACGGATATTTGTGTGAGGTTTGAGAACAAATGACACAGTCAGTATACACAATGGTTACTTTTCCAATTTATCGGTATCGCTTGAGGGTCGTCAGATCGGCCCAATACGAAAATGGAATTTACAACTAATTATATAGATGGATTGGTTGACGAACAGTTAAACACAAGATAAGTCGGGGTGATTGATTTCAATCATCAAAACTTATGACTGAATGTCGGGATTTATAGTCCCTATTCAACGCTTGCTATAATCATTCTGATGATTATACAACTATAATACCCTGGACATCGTTATGCAACAATTAATATTTGAAATATATGAAATGCATAAATGTCTATATACATGCAAATGATTCTGATATCCGCGCAACAATAATTACGGAGGAAATTCGGAATACATTAATATACGATACATAATTAATACTAATCCAAATCCGCCACAGATGTGGTCAGCCTCTGACGGCTATAATTGGATATACATGTAGGCGTTCCTGAGTGTTGTCCCGGAATAGCGCAGACGGCTTTGGTGCATCCGTCTCCATTGCTTCGTCGATGGGTCCTTTGAACACGGCATTCGGGATATCCTCAGGTCGCTGGTCTAACTGCTTACTATACATAATGGCTAACCTTGGCAACTGATGTTTAACAAATTTCCACCAGAATCGGTGGGTCAAGATAATGAAAATTACTACTGTAACTACGTTACTAGGGCAAAATACCACCCTGGCCACCTCTACCATTCATTGGGGTAATACTTTTTCGTTCACTAAGTCAGTCATGAGCATATTTTCGATCGTGTTTATTTGAGCGGGGTGCGCTCAAACGTAGTAACCCTAAGGGTGGCGGCGTGCACGTTATCTCTCGGTGCGCGATTGCAAAGTTCAAAGCTTTATTTATTAAATCGCCATGCGCACGTGCCGGGTTTCATGGGGCGCGCGACCTGTCATTGATCCGAACATGACTATTTATTCGCGATTCGGTCTGGGGCGTTGGGCTAATTATTTTCAACATTTACGAAGCCAGGTTAGACTCATCAGTCATCAATAAGACAGTTAAAAGTGGGGTCTCATTCATTCCGAAATGAAATCCAGATGAATAGTTCGGGCGTTTCATTATTATTTACATTACTGCTGCTATTGTGTACAATAGGTTTTTAACTGATTGCTTGGTTCTTATGTCAGTAAGCGCTCCATTCATGAGTTGCTTACACTTGCGTGGGGCCGGTACGGGCTTACATTCACGAGGGTTTTGTTCAATGGCGGCCACTTCCATTAACTCATCCTCTGAGCTGTCATCACTCGTAAACATCTTTGTTACTTTGCGCCCGTGTCGACGAGGCGCTGGAGCGCGTCGTGCCTTGGCACTCGGCTCTGGTCTCTCGTCCATGGACGAGTCAGGGTTTTGTAGCGGCTCTGAGCGCGCGAGTCGCGTTTTCCTACGCTGTAAGCGCATCTTAAGCTCGCTTAAAGGGACATCTTCATCATCGGAGTCCGAACATTGTCTCCGATATCGAGCGATTACATCATCTGGTAATGGTTCTGTTTCATCGCCAGAAGACCCACCCACAGGGTTAGGGGCAGGAACGTCGCTATCTTCGTCTTCGGGGGGAACAACATACGTTTGAGCACGCTTGTTGTTGTCAGTTTTGGGGATTTCCCATTCCAGGTTGGCTTTGCGCATATGTTCAGCATGGGATTGTGTGACTTTCCCAGTTAATTGATTCCTTAACTCGAAAGTAACGGGCGTTATTTGCTTGGTTATGCGGAAGTAGGGTTTCCATTTGCTTTCAAGTTTGCTTTTTCGTAAATGATTCTTCACATAGACGGCCTCGCCAATCTCGAATTTGGTGTCTGTGGCCTTTTTGTTAAATTTCGCTGCTTGTTGGCGTTTCGCCTGTTTCACGTGTTTGTGTACCATCATAAAGGATTTGTGCTGTTGTTGCAGAGCTATCTGATGGTAATCTTCTCCCGCGTATTTACGCCTGGGTTTTAGGAGATTGTCTATTGGGAACACGACGTCTCGGTTGTATAACAAGAAAAAGGGGGAGAATTTAGAAGTTTCATTTTTGTTAAATCGAATCGCAGCTAGTGCTTGATTTAAATGGACGTCCCACGTGTTTATTTGGTCTGCCACTTTCTTTGAGACAATGTCTTTAAAAGTCCTGTGAAATCTCTCCACTCTACTGTTGCTCTGGGGGTGATAATAAGACGTAGTCACGTGGTGAATGTTCAAAGCCTTCAGAGTGTCCCTGACCTTGTAATTAATGTTCTCACTGCCGTTATCGGTTATTATTTCTAGAGGGCATCCATGTCGCGGGAATATCTCGTCGATCAAGAGATGAACAACGTTATCGGCTGACTTGTCCTTGACCGGAAACGCTTCTGCCCACCCGCTATATAAGTCTATGAAGCTGATAATGTAGCGGTTACCCGATAGCGACGTGGGGTAGGGCCCTGATAGGTCCAACCCAATTTTGGCAAAAGGGTAGGGGGGCGTGTCCGTTATTTGCATTTTAGGGGATTGTTTTTGCAGAGACCTGACTTGGCAGGTCACGCACTTTCCAACGTAACAGTTTAGTTCCTTGTACAGTCTGGGCCAAAAATATTTCGACCTAATCGCATCATGCGTTTTGTCTACTCCCACGTGGCCGTTATCATCGTGGTATTGTTGGATTATGTTGGTTTGAAGATGTGCGGGCACCCAAAGGCGTGGGGTCGGTTCTGCGTCAGCACTCGAGAGGTAATAGAGTACCCCGTCAATCATCAAGTGTTTGTCATTCCGGGTGTCCTCGCCTTTGTCGAGGGCCTCCAGAACTGACGCAATTTCCGGGTCTTTCTTTTGTTCCTCAAGCATGTTGAAGCCTGGCTTGTTGAACAGTAGATTAGTAGGTTGGTAAGCCTGACCAATTTGAGTTTTATTCGGCAGTTCCTTTGGGGTTACCTCGCAGCTTGCGAAGTCTTTGGGTTTAAATCGAGACGAATTCAAGGCGGCGATTTCCGCTTGGGTCTCGGCGACAGTAAGGTTATTGTCGTTGATATCTACCTCTACTTCTGCCTTCTCTTGTTCCGTATAAGCATTAGGTGGCGTTCGACTGAGCAGGTCTGCGCAGTGATTATCTGGGCCAGCTATGTACTCAATGTTACAGTTATATCCAGTTATGCCCAAAGCCCACTGTTGAATTTTCTTGTTCTGCATGGGGGATTCCAAGAGATACTTCAATGGTTTATGATCTGTTTTTATCGTGAAAGTGGCGTTATGAAGGTAATGGTCCAACCTTTGTAATGCGAAGTGAATTGCATATGCCTCTTTCTCCACAGTTGGCCATCGGGTTTGAGTATCACTAAGTTTGTGTGAGAGATAATAAATTGGTTCTTCAACGCCATCTGAGCCCAACTGGGTCAGACAGGCACCGATGCAAAGGTCGCTTGCATCAGTATACAATGTATAGGGCGTGGCCGTATTTGGGTAGGCCAGGAGAGGCACTGCCGTGAGATTTTCTTTTAGTTTGTCAAACGAAATTTGGCAAGCTTGGTCCCATTTGAATTTGGCATATTTTTTTGTAAGCTGTACCAAAGGTTCAGCGATTTGCGAAAATGAGGGGACAAATCTGCGGTAGTAGTTGCTCATGCCAATGAAGGAACGTACTTCTTTTACTGATGTTGGGGGCACAAGCGACCGGATGGCCTTGACCTTGTCGGGGTCAGGTCGGACGCCGTCGGTATCAATTATAAAACCCAAATACCGTGTTTCTTGCTTTAGGAATTGGCACTTTTTTAATTTTAATTTCAGTGTATGTTGGCGCAACTTGTCAAAGACTTTCTGGATATGTTCCAAGTGTAATTCTAGGGACTCGCTGTAGATGAGGACGTCGTCTAAGTAGGCAATGGCGTAATCACCCATCCCACATAACACCTGGGCCATCAGCTGGGAGAAAACCCCTCCAGCGTTCCGGAGCCCAAAAGGCATGGAGTTGAATTCAAAAAGACCTCGGTGGCAAGCGAATGCCGTCTTTTGCTTGTCCTCCTCTGCGACCTGGCACTGCCAATAACCGCTTTTGAGATCGATAGCGGTGAAGAATTTAGATTTTCCAAGAAGTGCCAAAATATCGTCGATAACCGGAAGTGGGTATGACATAGGTTTGGTTACGGCATTTAATTGCCTGAAGTCGACGCAAAATCGTTTGGTGCCATCGCGCTTATCAACCATAACAATCGGACTTGAGTAAGGACTCGAACTCGGCCTGATAATGTCTGCTTCTAGCATATCATTTATGGCAACGTCAACCACCGGTCGTTTATTCAAAGGGGTGCGATACGGGCGAAGTTTTATCGGAGGGTGGTTTCAGACGTACTTAGGGTAATTGAGTTATCGTCATCTCCCCATGGGTCCTATTAACTCTCCTGGGTTCAGTAGCTTTTCTAGGCGATACATCTGGCCTTGCTTAATCCTCAAGACCGTTTCTGGTTACTCCACAAATCATCATGGACGCTCGCTAATTCGATTTGGTGCTCAGTACTTTTGTGATCTATATGTGGTCAACAGTGACGCTGATATGTTTGGTAATCGAGCGCCCCTCTGACTTAGAGATTGCCTATCTTCTTCCCGGGTTGAAAGTTATGTCCCTGTGGTTGTCTTGGCACATTTGTCCTGAACAAAATTGTTGATAAACTTACGAGAATGATTTTGCTGTAAACGAGTCACTATATTTGATTTGTATATCAGATTTATGGCAGCATAGAATGACTTGTTTGCTGTCAAGTTGAAGTTTGATACAAAATTAATTCAAATAACTGCTTTCTGCAAGTTCATTTCACTTTAAATTATATACTGGTATGTATACAATTACAAATGTAGATTGAAAAAATGAAGTTCTATGAGATCAAAGTTGTCTGGTCGAAAAATAGAAATTGAACATTAAAAATGTCAAAAGGTCTGTACTCGGCAGTTACTAGTAGTAGTAGCATGTCTGTACCAATCAAAACACTTCTCTAGTCAGTTCCTTCATTTACTTTGGGGAGATTTATTTTTAATCAAAACCAGAGGAGAGTTTATCATGCAAATATTTGCATTTTCAATCTTTTTATAAGAGGATTTCGCCACATACAATAGTGTAAATTCTGCCTTATAGTTTCAGTCTACAGAAAATTTGTGTATATCCAGATACATATCGAAACAATTGCTTTGAAATAGAAGCCATATCAGGTCAGAAAAAGTCTTCTGGAAGTTGTGCCCCCCCCATGCCCTTGGTTGCTTGTGACGCCCCTAAGGCCCCAAAAAATTGTACTTTGTTTCTGGTGGGGGGCGAGGGGGGGTGTTTTCATTTTAGTTTTTCATTTTATTTTCAACTTTGCTCGAAATAATTATCAATACTCCTCAGACTGCTTCTCCTTGTTTTGAATTTAAAATATAAAATAATAAAACTAAGTACATAATATTAGAATATCGTGTAATTTATTGTTTTATTGAAAAAAAATAAGTTTGATTCGACTGTGACCTAATTGAAGTGTGGTAGATGTGTAATATTCGATTTAACTGTACACAGGATGTGTCTGTATTACACGGAAATGAATCGGTTTACAAGGAAAAAATCAGATAAATAGCAAGGACTTCTGGTCACATCTCTTTCTAATGTTTGACATCACTTTATTTATTGCAGGATCCAGTGAAGGATGACGGATGTGGATATGTCGGGCGGGTCCGCTGGGACCCCGGCCAGCTGATCCTAGAGGATGAGTTTGAGGGGGCAAACAACTCTGCTAAACTGTTTGAGAGATCCAGGATTAAGGCCTTAGCTGGTGAGTACAAGCTAACATGTCAAAGCAAGTGCCAACAGGGGGAAGGGTTTGTTTTTTGGGGTGGGAGAGTGGAATTTCAATTACAAAATAGATTTGAGTTGGTTCTAATGGTTTAAATAAACAAGAAATATTTAGTGTTAATATGTTGATTATTGACTGAGAAATCATATTTTTTAATGCTAAACTATAATTGCCATTAGTTGAAAAATTTCCAACTAATTCCAAGGGAGTTACATGCAGTGTAAATATTTACTTCTCAATTCGGGACGCAACTATCGGCGATAAACTAATGCAAATTAATATATAATAATGACAATGTGTGTTATCAGTTTGGATTAATATTCGTAAAAGTAACTACTTTGATTAAGATTATTCTCCATTGCTATTTGATCACCCTTTCGGAGTGTTTCACATCACTTTAATATTTAACCAAAAAATGGCTTTTAGTGATTACACATTCGCATGTGAACGACAAAAAATGGCAATCCCAGCGTGGCATTAGGATAGACCTTGCTATATTATTGTTTGTCTTAACCCTTTACCCAACAGAACGGCCCTGTGCCAATGTATTCTCTTATATATGCGAGTCGACCATAGGTCGCCTCGCATATATAAGAGAATGCATTGGTTTAACACATTAAAAATTATAAAATTGTTAAAGAATGTAAGAAAAATGGTAAAAGGTGTTAAAAAAAGATTTGTTTTAGGCCAATGCATTCTCTTATATATGCGAGGCGACCTATGGTCGACTCGCATATATAAGAGAATGCATTGGCACAGGGCATAACTGTAACTATCACAATGTGGTCAAGGAGCCGGTTCCAATGATATCCATATTTGTATGGTTCTATTGAGACAGACCGAAGATATTTTAGGCTGTTGAAGCTTTATTTGGCCGGTTTTGGCCGTTTTGTTGGGTAAAGGGTTAACTTATTATCTGAACATTTCCTAAGGGAACAACTCATCAGTGAGTATTTAGTATAGAAAGGGTTAAGATTCTAATTGTAAATACATTTTGATTTGAATAAACCAGTCTGTTGTACCAAGTAAAGACTGGTTAATATGAGGTTTCCTCTCTGTAATTCATATAAATGAGGGGCTATTAAATGCTAGAGCTCCTTTGCCAGTTTCTGTTGATTATGTTATGATAAGAGAATGAAGTAATCTGATTCTTTAAATTTACATGACTCAGAATTGATTCAGAATCCACATGTTCTGTTGCCAAGAATTCATGTGTAGCTAGATAAACATAAAGTAATCTGGAGGAATGATAATCCATACATTAGGGCTATCAGGCCAGGGGTCAGAACACACTAGGAGGCTTATACTCATATATACTTGTTTGTATAATTCCATCAGTATCTGAGATGTGAGGAGATATTTGAAGCCTTGTAAAGCTAATTAAACTGACAGCTTTAGTTTGAAGTTTCTGACATTTAATTTTAATAATAGCACGACCAGTCTAGAAGTTTCAAATTCGGTTGTGTTAAACTGTTAAGTTAGTATTCAGGCAGTATGCTAACTGGTGGAATGTAGCATTCTACTACATCATGGAAAATCTCAAGCAAATCGACCCTACCACTCCATAGAAAACATTACCTGAACTACGCTCAATTGTAGATATTTACTTCTCAATTCGGGATGCAACTATCGGCAAAAAGTAACGAAAACGATTTCGCCATCGAGAGTCACTGAATTTAATTAATATATAATAATGACAGTGTGTGTTGTCAGTTTGGATTTAAGATTTGTTAAAAATAACTACTTTGAGTAAGATTATCCTCCATTTCTATATGACCACCCTGCCGGAGTGTTTCACATCACTTTAAATATGCTGTTTGGACATAACTGTATGTATACTGGTACATATGAGAGAGAAGTCATTTCTCCCTTTCTCCCTTTACACAAAAAAATGGGAGAGATCACACAATTTTAGGAGAAGATATCTCCCATGTCGCCCTCTAGGATAATTTTTTTTTTAAATTTAAAGTGATCTCGACAGATTGTAAATGTCAATCATTTGTGTTGTGGTATTTCTTTATTCTGATATTTAAAAAAAAAGAACTTATTCTGCATCGCCTCATCTTCTATGCAGACCTATGGTAGACTTAGATTTAAGTTCCAGCGGGCTAGTGTCACTATTAAACTGCCTCACTGCAATGGGAGACCTGGGATCAGATTGAAGTTCCCCAGTTGGTGACGTTCACCCATTCGTTGAAGTCAACTTGATTATGCATTAACCCTTTACCCAACAGAAGGGCCCTGTGCCAATGCATTCTCTTATATATGCGAGTCGACCATAGGTCGCCTCGCATATATAAGAGAATGCATTGGCTTAACACATTAATAATTATAAAATTGTTAAAGAATGTAAGAAAAAATGGTAAAAAGTGTTAAAAAAAGATTTTTTTTAGGCCAATGCATTCTCTTATATATGCGAGGCGACCTATGGTCGACTCGCATATATAAGAGAATGCATTGGCACAGGGCATAACTGTAACTATCACAATGTGGTCAAGGAGCCGGTTCCAATGATATCCATATTTGTATGGTTTTATTGAGACAGACCGAAGATATTTTAGGCTGTTGAAGCTTTATTTGGCCGGTTTTGGCCGGTTTGTTGGGTAAAGGGTTAAAGCCATTTTATCTTCTGCAAATTAGGGGAAATATAAACTAAACAGAAGGGAAATAATAACTAAAAACATTGTTAATTTGAGACCATAAATACTTCCCAGCAGATGAGGCCTAAGCAGAATGAGGTCCCCAGATGAATTTAGTGATGCTAGCCCATTGTGTAAATGACTGACACACTGTTTCAACACATGGTGACAGTGATACAATATATCACAGAGGAGATTGAGTTTCAACATGGAGGCAAACAATGTTAAATTAGATTTCAATATGTAAGCCTGCAAATAGCTGTCTGTCATTTGCAGAATGACGTCCCGAGAGGGTGAATTTAGTGATGCTATCCCGCATTGCTTAGGCCCTAAACTGCTATGGTAGATCTAGGATAAGATTGAAGTTCCCCAGTTGGGCACCTCGATTATGGATTTTACCTTCTGCAATTTAGGGGATATAAAAACTTCCCAGATTGGAAAACGTAACTAAAAACAAGGTTAATTTGATACTATAGATACTTCCCAGAAGATGAGGCCTAAGCAGAATGAGGTCTCCAGAGGGTGAATTTGGTGATGCTAGCCCGCTGTGCGGGATAGCATCACTAAATTCACCCTCTGGAGACCTCATTCTGCAAATGACAGACACGCTATTTGCAACCAATATGTGGATACATTTATCACCTAGGTGACTCAAAAGATAGACATGTCAGAGCAGGATCTAGAGTTACACAAAGTTATCCTGCTAAATTAAACACTGGGTGTGACAAAATAGCTGTTAGAATGCTTGTTAAAATTCATGCATCAAAATCGCTGGCGAGAGTCATGTGGGAATGACATTGTCCTTGGTATAGCAATACACAATACCACACACCCCCACCATTCATCATGTGTATTAAGTTTAGGGTCAGGGTTTGGGTTTGGGTTTGGGTATTCTTACATGAAGGACAACTGCTGTGATTATTGGCAGAGGTGTGGTTTCAGTAGGATTCAAAATCTAGGGGAATTATGTGTGTGTGGGGGGGGGGGGGGGGTGAGACATCTTCTCTTGAGTCTTGGGGTGCAATTTTAGGGTTTGTGGGTTTTTTCTGCATTCCCACCCATTCAGTTGAGTTAGGCTTATTTACTTATACTCGATTTACTGTAAAGATATTGATGTTCAATCTAGAATTTAAGTTTCTATTTTGAAGATTTGACAAGCTTTTCAGTTTTCACCCATCAGCTATGCACATGTACCATTGCACTGTGTACTATAAATGTACAACTATATGATACAATGATTCTGTGCAAAGTTAATGCTAGCATTCCTTCTGATTTCCATGATAATGCTACAGGGAGTCTGCACAAAGTTAATCTTTAACAGCATTCCATTAGTTTTCCCATTTTGTTTTGTCTCTGTCTGTATATTCATGAATAGCTTTCCAGCATTGGCAGCCTTTATGGATGAGTTATGGTATATGACTAAGGCTGGCCATAGTTAACATGATCCCGATATAGATTATTGATTCAACCTCGGAAACACTTGTTGGAGAAGCATGCAGATACGCAGCAAATAGCACGAATCACGCGATTCATAGGGGGCTCCAAACTTCATTAAATTATCAAAATTACATTCTCACTTCCATCTGATGGAAGCCTGATAAATCCCTGACTTTGTTGAGTTTTCATTCTGTCCATTTCTAGAATTTGGAATCTTATTTCATTACTAACTGATTAACAAGCCTGCAAATAGTGTCTGTCATTTGCATAATGAGGTCCTCAGAGGTGAATTTTGCTTAGGCCTCATCTTCAGGGAAGTATGTATTGTCTCAAGTTAACATTGTGTTCAGTACTTTTTCCCACTTGGGAAGTTTCTATATCCCCTAATTTGCAGAAGATATAATGCATAATCGAGGTGACTAATTCCAACTTGGGGGAATTTCAATCTGATCCTCAGTCTCCCATAGCAGTTGAAGCTTAATCAGAATGAGGTCTCCAGTAGGTGAATTTGGTGATGCTAGCCCACTGTGTGGGATAGCGTCACTAAATTCACCCTCTGGGGACCTCATTTTGCAAATCACAGACACACTATTTGCAGCCTTGCTGATAAACTTCTCATAGTAATTTGTAATACTGTATGACTCATTCATATTTAATCCCTCCAAGTGCTGCATTCCAGACATAAAAAGGAACATGAGGTCATTGATCACTGCTCTGCACTGGATGTCTACAATCTATCTGTGGATTTGATCCAATTGCTTCACCCCTCTATAAATTTTACTTAGGGTTTTACACCAAGTTCAGCCTTCGGAATTAGGAAAAATATCCCACAGCAAATTTAATACTGTGGCATGTTAAATTCCAAATGTTGCCATAGCATTCTCCATAGCATTGCTTACCTTACATTGACTTTGGTATGGGGGCTTTTAAATTAGCTCTTTATGATCACACTGACTTTGATATGGGGGCTTTTAAATCAGCTCTTTATTATCACACTGACTTTGGTTTGAGGGGGCTTTTAAATCATCTCTTTATTATCACACTGACTGTGGGATGGGATGGGGTGACTTTGGTGTGGCTACACTCCTTAAGTGTGGGTTCCCTGCACTGATGATGAATATAATTAAATCTCGCATTCTTTTATTGATCTGCTCCACGTATATCAGATATTGATTATCTTGCGCAGTTAAATGGATGAAGCA
Source organism: Siphonodentalium dalli (assembly GCA_032622095.1). NCBI lineage: Eukaryota > Metazoa > Mollusca > Scaphopoda > Gadilida > Siphonodentaliidae > Siphonodentalium > Siphonodentalium dalli. Next base: position 43,745,345 of record CP136066.1, read on the forward strand.
ACAATTCCCCTGCCAAATGTACACAAGTTGGTGTCGGCAGACATCGATACATAATGTATGAAGGCCAATTGTTCTTGTGCTACTCACTTAGTCAAATTTGGCTGCAGGTCTACCGGTAGTTGTTCTTACATAAACATTCTGGCTTTATTAACCCTTTACCCCACAGAAGGGCCCTGTGCCAATGCATTCTCTTATATATGCGAGTCGACCATAGGTCGCCTCGCATATATAAGAGAATGCATTGGCTTAACACATTAACAATTATAAAATTGTTAAAGAATGTAAGAAAAAATGGTAAAAGGTGTTAAAAAAAGATTTGTTTTAGGCCAATGCATTCTCTTATATATGCGAGGCGACCTATGGTCGACTCGCATATATAAGAGAATGCATTGGCACAGGGCATAACTGTAACTATCACAATGTGGTCAAGGAGCCGGTTCCAATGATATCCATATTTGTATGGTTCTATTGAGACAGACAGAAGATATTTTAGGCTGTTGAAGCTTTATTTGGCCGGTTTTGGCCGGTTTGTTGGGTAAAGGGTTAATACTTACTAAATAGTTAATCCATTGTATGAATTTGGGCACCCGTTTAACCCATCCATGACTGGAGCTTCCTGTAATTTTGTGAAAAACCCTTAACAATGAATTCTCCCATTTATGCGATTCTCCCATAGGGAGCCTCTAATATATAAGAGAATACATTGGCCTAACAATATTTACATTGAGAATGTAAGCCAGTGCATTCTCTTATATATATGTGGCGCTCTATGGGAGCATAATTATAAGAGAATACACTGGCACATGATCTTTAATGCTGCACCAGCGCAGCTCCTGTCATGAAAGGGTTATGGCTTGAATCTGAGCTCCTTACGCTATCATTGCGACCATCATGAAAGGTGCAAATTATATTAAATTAATTTAATTGCACAATTCCCAAAAGTCTACTATTTAAACGATAATGGCTCATTTGAAAAGTTATGTACATGTACATTGTACACAGTCCTTGAAATGGGCCACAGCAATAAACAATGCCATGGTAAATGCTGTGGCAACATGTGTAATCTAACATGTTATTAAATTTTCTGTGGGACATTTTTCCTAAATTTGACGGCTGTTTACGTAACTTGGAGGATAGATGGAGTTTCAAAATAGACCTACATGAAATATTCCAACCAAACTTATGTTATTTTATGTCGTGCAATATTTTGCAAAATGTACTGCAGAGAAAATATGGCCCTTTTTCAGCCCTGTCAACCAGTGTATTAATTCGCAAAATTTTCCTAAGCTAAAAATTTACCTGGGCCAGAAATATTACGTCCGCTAAAAAGCCTAGGATCCACATACATGTAATGCGCTAATTAATCGACTCCATAACCACAGCAGAATTATGTTTAAATTTTCAGGATTTAGTCGGAAATATGGGAGAGCTTTCCGATGAATGGCAACAAGCCATATTTCCGACTAAATCCTGAAAAGTTACCCATAATTCTGCTGTGGTTATGGAGTCGATTACTTAGGGCATTACTGTAATTTCTAAGTTTTTAATAATTATTTCACACAATAATTACTACCGGGTAGCAGGGTATACGCTGCCACATGTCAAATTTGCATAGGGTAAAAATAATTCACATTTGGCAAAACAAAATTTCATTTGGCAAAAGTTTTGGCAAGTCACTTTTTAATTCCTCAATAAAGTTAAAAATATCGATCAATCAATACCATTCATTTTAGGAAATTATTACAATGGAATTGTATTAGTTGTGTTTTATATGGTTTCGGAAAAAAATTAACACCTCCATTAACCCTTTACCCAACAGAACGGCCCTGTGCCAATGCATTCTCTTATATATGCGAGTCGACCATAGGTCGCCTCGCATATACAAGAGAATGCATTGGCTTAACACATTAAAAATTATAAAATTGTTAAAGAATGTAAGAAAAAATGGTAAAAAGTGTTCAAAAAATATTTTTTTTAGGCCAATGCATTCTCTTATATATGCGAGGCGACCTATGGTCGACTCGCATATATAAGAGAATGCATTGGCACAGGGTATAACTGTAACCATCACAATGTGGTCAATGAGCCGGTTCCAATGATATCCATGTTTGTATGGTGTTATTGAGACAGACCGAAGATATTTTAGGCTGTTGAAGCTTTATTTGGCCGGTTTGTTGGGTAAAGGGTTAAGATGCAGTTAATCTGACAGCATTAGTATCGATGGGTTGAGGGATTACCCTCATTTAGTGTAATGGTGGTGTCTAAATACATGTAGCTACCGTTAATCCTCTTCTGATGTTCAAATGCGAGTGTTGAAACATAAGACTCAATCAAGGTTGTAGAAAATGATACTATATCAGGGATAATATTTGGCAAATTCTAAACGAATTTGGCAAAAAATATTATTATTTGTCAAAACTAAATTTCGGTCCAGCGTGGACCCTGCCAGGTAGATATAGCGGTGGGTATATGAAGCTCAAAGCTACCATGGGACTTTAAATTAATGTATTATACTAACATTATATTCTTTTAAACTCTGTTGGGATTATTGTCAAGTCAATCATAGTTGGTCTATTGAAAGTGTGTGTGTCTCACAAGCCTTGAAATAGTGTGCCTGTCATTTGCAGAATGAGGTCCCCAGAGGGTGAATTTATTGATGCTACCCCGCATAGCAGGCTAGCATCACCAAATTCACCCCCTGGGGACCTCATTCTGCTTACAACTCAGTAGAATGAGGTTCCCAGAGGGTGAATTTGGTGATGCTAGCCCGCTATGCAGGGTAGCATCACTAAATTCACCCTCTGGGGACCTCATTCTGCAAATGACAGACACGCTATTTCAAGGCTTGCTCATCAGATCAATAAGGCATGAGTCCGTGGAAAGTACTTGACACCTGAGTGGTACTTCAGCAGGCTGCAAACCGTCTCGGTGTATCGGTGTACTGTATGGGCATACTGTATTGGTGTACTATATCAGTGTATAGGTGTACTGTATGGGCAAACCGTCTCGGTGTATCGGTGTACTGTATGGGCATACTGTATTGGTGTACTATATCAGTGTACAGTATCGGTGTACAGTGTCTGTCTAAGTTTAATTTTAAGCTCCTTATTGTTCAAAACCCACTTACCGGCTATACCACTTATACAAGCTATTGATTAGATAGGCCAAGCAGCATTAATTTTTCACTTTCAGGGTGGTTACAAGTAGAAAAAAATTTCATGTAAAAATTCCACAATACTTGATGATATCATATGTGATAGATGCAGGAGTACATGCAGGGATTTTTTTAGGTGTCCTCAGGGTCCGGTATTCGGCCCTATTCCCAATGAGAAAAAGGCACCTTTATTCCCAATTTTCAACCACCAAATTACCAATTGCAGACGGCAGGTATATAATACCATCGGATTTATTAAATAATTATCAAAGTTTGACAGTTATTAAAGTAAATACGTCACTCGCTTGAGAGGAATTCCCAAAAATGAAAATAGCAGGGCGGGCCAGGTGTTTACCTCCCCACATCCATTTGGAAGTGGCAGCATCCGACTAGTAAGCCGAGTATCCATTACTTTCCGGCAACAGTGATTAATTGAATTTTTCTGAAACATGGAAAATTCCCAATTTTAGTCTGTAAACACACATTTTTCCCAATTCGAACGGACCCGGACCCATTCCCAAAATAGGCAGAAAAATCCCTGACATGTAGGACTAACTTGTTGACTTATTGTCTTATACCAGTAGTTAAAAGTATATGGTACACAGTTCATATGCTAAGTAGAATTTTAGAAAACTTCAGTGGAATTTTATAATATCTTCACATCTGGAAATGTCAATGAAATGGTACTTATTTTTGTTACCTCACTATGCAAAAGATTTGGTGGGAGCATCTGGAAAAATTATAGAATTTCATAAGTAGCCTCAAAGTGGTTGTAATGAATGACATGACTGAGGGACTTTCGGTATCTATGTTGTACCTCTCTCTATACATGGCAATCAATGAGAAACTATCTACATGTATGTACTCTTGAGATCCAAATAAGCATACCTGAATGTTTATTAATTGTTCGAAAATATGGTGCAGTCAGGGGTCGATTTAATGTTTTAACCCTTTCAGTGCCAAATCCTATTTTTGTATCAACCCTTATTTCCGTGATCATTTTTCAAATTTATTGATTATGATAATATGATACATTGATGGAAAGAGCTCTAAGAGCACTGACAGGGTTAAATTTTTATAGCATTTTGCAGCACTGGGTAGATTTTGCAGCACTGGGTAGATTTTGTACAGGTTTTTTCATTGTAAACTGGTTAGCATAAATTGGAAATCGCATCGCAAATTACGATGCAATCATGCGAATACAGTTAACCCTTTTAGTGCCAGGGGCCGATCTTATCGGCCCTAATTTATGGTCTGTAGAGTGCCCTAAAAAAAAAAAAAAAATGAATGAATGTTTTTTTTTTTTTTTTTTTTTGGGTTAGGCCAATGCATTCTCTTATATATGCGAGGTGACCTATGGTCGACTCGCATATATAAGAGAATGCATTGGCACAGGGTATATGGGTCGATACAACAATCGGACCTGGCACTCAAAGGGTTAAATCGAGCCCTGGTGCTTATTTGGGTACGTATCAATGCTAGCTAGGACAATAATAATGATGTCAATTTACCCTAAAGCCCTGGTATTTACAGCTAAAGAGTTTTTAACCCTTTGAGTGCCAGGTCGATTTTTGTACCAACCCATATACCCTTTGTCAATGCATTCTCTTATATATGCGAGTCAACCATAGGTCGCCTCGCATATATAAGAGAATGCATTGGCCTAACCCTTTTTTTTTTTTTTTTTTTTTTTTTTTACAATTTTTTAACAATTTAATAATTTATTCTTATATTCTTTAACAGACTTATTTTGTAGGTTTAGGGTCGATGAGATCGGCCCCTGGCACTCAAAGGGTTAAAGTGATTTGAAACACTTTGGTAAGGTGATCAAATATAAATGGAGAATATCTTTCTCAAAGTAGTTATTTTTACAATTATCATATCCAAATTGACAACGCACACCTTCATTCTTATATATTAATTAAATGCAGTGACTCTTGGTGTCGAAATCGTTTTCGTTAGTTTATCAGCTATAGTTGCGTTCTAAATCGAGAAGTAATTATTTACAATTGAGCGTATTTCGGACGATGTTTTCTATGGATTGGTACGGTTTATTTGCTTGAAATTTTCAGCGACGTCAGTAGAATGCTACATTCCTACAGCTGGCATAGTCCCGGAATACTAACTGATCAGTTTCACACACCCGACCAAGTCCATAATATGTCTTTAGCCAACAGAAATATATGTTTCATCGTATTCAAAGTTGTCCATATAAATTTCAAAGAAAAAAAAAGAAAAAATTGTACCTACCTACAGTAGTGCTCTAAGTAAGCGACTTCTTAACCACAGCAGAATTATGGGTAACTTTTCAGGATTTAGTCGGAAATATGGCTTGTTGCCATTCATCGGAAAGCTCTCCCCGAGAGCTTTCCAATGAATGGCAACAAGCCATATTTCCGACTAAATCCTGAAAAGTTACCCATAATTCTGCTGTGGTTAAGAAGTAGCTTACTTAGAGCATTACTGTACATGTACATTGTACTTACTCACTTACAAAATATAGGGCAGGGAGAGGGCAAACACAAAATATTTTAAGGGTGGCCCTACTCACCGGTTAATCTGTCTGTGTAGCCTATCTGCCAAGTCTGGTCATGCCAACCTAGTGCCTTCATCTTCAGTCGAGGGCTTCAACCGATAGCATATTGGCACCAACGTGAGTTCTGTGATGTCATATGTCTCATCGTAACTCTGCTTTCTTGTGGTTTTATGTCTTCATTACTGAAGAAAGCAGTGCGTCTCTGGAATTGAAAATAATAAGGAACATTTTAATTAAAGTTATGTCACGGTGCCAAACTGAAGATTACAACAACATCCTTTTATAAAAAAAAATATTGTGCATGTGTGGCTTATTTGAAAAAAAAGTCACAAACTGGTACGTACATATACCTGTAGATGTATACTTTGTAATATACCAGTATTATTTGTATTCTTCAAGCAGGCTCTTAAATTTCAAATTTACCATTCAAATGAGACACGTACTCCGGTGGAAAGTTCCCCAAGATACCAGGGGTCGATTTAACTGTTTAACTTTGTACAGCATTTAGCAGCACTGTATAGATTTTGTATAGCTTTCCCTACCATTACATGTACATGTTTTTTCATTGTAAATTGGTTAGCAGAAATTGGAAATTGCATTGAAGATTGCGATGCTAATCCAGTTAAATATAGGCCTGCAAGTTATTTCAAGTACATGTATATGTAGTCTAGAGTATAAACAAAAGCTGGTATTGCATAAAAGCTATAATATTCCCCACTTGAAACAGTTACTGTAATGCCCTAAATAATCGACTCCTTAACCACAGCATAATTATGGATAACTTTTCAGGATTTAGTTGGAAATATGGCTTGTTGCCATTCATAATGAATGGCAACATGCCATATTTCCGACTAAATCCTGAAAAGTTACCAATAATTCTGCTGTGGTTAAGGAGTTAATTATTTAGGGCATTTCTGTACTCAACTTACTGTGACTCTCTTGTAATTTTCAATGAGCTTACCTGAGAGGGCAGGATCCTAATAAAAACCCACGAAGAAATACCATATAAAGAATATAACCTACTAGTACTGATATCAGATTTATCTCTGTTCCTGTCAGCTGAATTAGGGCCACCTGTAGCTGCTTTCCTTGAGTTGTTAAATACAGTGAACTCGCCTCAACTTCTTACTCTGGTGGAAAGTTCTCCAAGATACCAGGGGCCGATTTAACTGTTTAACTTTGTATAGCATTTAGCAGCACTGTGTAGATTTTGTATAGCTTTCCCTACCATTACATGTTTTTTCATTGTAAATTGGTTAGCAGAAATTGGAAAATTCATTGCAAATTGAGATATGAATCCAGTTAAATTGAGCCCTGCAATATATTTCAAGTATTTGTAATACAGAGAAGCTGGTATTGACTAAAAACTATAATATTCCCCACATTAAAGGGGTACTGTATGCCATTTTCATTAAATTTCCGGTGACAACAACGATCTAATATCGATAATATATAGTAACATAAGTAATTTGAGTCGAAGATGTATTCAGTAAACGCTCCGGTTAATAGGCTATCTTAAAATTTAATAATTTAAAAGTTAATAATTTGATATAAATTGAATTTATAACTGGAGCCATAAAATGGCGTCAATTAAATTACGAATTTCCGTAATCAAACAAAGTAATTGAGGGATACTGGATTGTTAAACCGATAGCACACACGATCGCTTAAAATATTATGATGATACGGGGAGAACACTCAAGCCACTCACTGACTAGCGATGATACAATAACTTAAATGATTATATGGGACTAGTATGCCTATAATATAACTTTTATTTGATTCATTTGGTTGAAAACTGTACAAAAATTACTCGACAACGACAATTTGTATTTTTGCATTCCGGTAAATTTGTCATCCGTAACACTACTTCGTACTCAACAGACTTTCAAATATTGAAAAAATTGTTACCTTATTCTCCGACTCAGAGACTATAGAAACCAACAACAACATTTGGCGTACAGTACCCCTTTAAACAGTTACTCAACTTACTATGACTCTCTTGTAATTTTCAAAGGGCTTGCCTGAGAGTGTAGGATCTTAATAAGAATCGATGAAGAAATACCATATAAAGAATATAACCTACTAGTACTTACGTCAGATTATCTCTGCTCCTGTCAGCTGAATTACGGCCACCTGTAGCTGCTTCCTTGAGTTGTTGATCATATTGTATGTTAAACACAGTGAACTCGCCTCAACTTCTGCATAAATTCGTCAACTCGCCCCAACAATATGGCGGAAAATATCTATTTTAATTCTGGTTCAAAAATGTCCCCTGTCTCATGTAAATCATATACAAGTCAGTGTGCCATGAAATCTATTCATATCAACAGGTTAACTTTGCTAGAGTCGAGATAATATCTCAGAACTTAAGATAAAAAGCCGCTGTTTAATAACATTACCAAACATCCGGGTGACAGCCATTATAAAATTGATCCTATGTAATGTATATTGTTTTCACAAAGGCGTTGCCAATGATGTTTCTTAATTTTTTTGATCGTGGGAATCTGGTCCTTGCAAGAGTTAAGGTCGTAAACCATAAGGGCATGTCATTTTAGTTGGTGGCTTCTTGTCTTGCTTTATGAACTTGAAAACCACCTTGGTGTCGTGTGTTTCTGTGGGCTGTGTTCTGTCACGGATTTTTGTCGGTTTGTGGAGACATGGACTGCAGGATTAAGTGAGAGTTGCCTGGCCGTGTTGATGCATACCTAATATATATCTATCATTCCTTTACATGGATTGTCCTATGTTTTGTTCTCCTTGTGAATGGATTTAAATCCGGTGCTTTCTCGGTTTATTTTTATGGTTTTTAATGCTGCATTTAGATTGAACTGTTTCTAAACAAAATTGCTTGTAAGCATTTGTGCAAATTTGTGAAAATCCAGATCACTCTTAGTGAATTAATCTTTGTGAAATTGTGTGACTTTGAGAATATAGGCCGACAGTGTCAGGTCTGTTTCTACTTCTGGTGTTCACAGAATCATAGGCCTATAGAATCAGGTCCACTTCTTCTTTCGGTTTTCTTGTGTGGATTTTGGCAGTCTTGGATTCTCAACATTCTTGAAGTGCTATAAGCATCATGATGTCGGATGAAACTACTGAGAAGTATCAAATAAACGAAAGTCCAGATGTGATCTTCAGGGGAAAGATAAAACGACTGGCAGGTAATACATATCTTCAAAATCCGAATAAACAATTGCTATGTGGTCAGACGTTATTTAATCAAATTAGTTAGGTATGAGATATCCTGCTAAAAAAGAATAGGTACATGTACATGTGCATGTATGATAAGTTTGAGCGAGTGAGTGTACACAGCCCTCGAAATTAAGAAAAATATCCCATGGAAAATTTAATGCTGTGGCATGTTAGATTCCACATGTTGACACAGCATTTCCCACGGCATTGCTTTTTGCCGTGACTAATTTCAAGGACTGCTGTACCAGCACTTAATTTATGTGTTGGATGCCCATCTCTGTTTGGGAGCCTATTAATGTTTATTCATAATAACCAACAGAATTAAGAAAGCAGTTATTAAACAGTGGAGTGAACATATCTGATAAAACATGAAGTAGTCAAAAAGCATGACCAACCCTGCAAATAGTGTGTCTGTCATTTGCAGAATGAGGTCCCCAGAGGGTGAATTTAGTGATGCTAGCATGCACAGCGGGCTAGCATTGATCACCAAATTCACCCTCATTCTGCTTAGGCCTCATCTTCTGGGAAGTATCTATTGTATCAAATTAACATTGTTTTTAATTATTTTTTCCCCTTCTGGGAAGTTTCTATATCCCCTAATTTGCAGAAGATAAAATACATAACTGAGGTGACTATTAAATGAGTGAACATTACCAACTGCCAACTGGGAACTTCAATTTGATCCTGTGTTTCTCATAGCAGTTGAGGCCTAAGCAGAATGAGTATACCAGTACTTAACCCTTTGAGTGCCAGGGGCCGATCTCATCGGCCCTAAACCTACAAAATAAGTCTGTTAACCCTTTACCCAACAGAACGGCCCTGTGCCAATGCATTCTCTTATATATGCGAGTCGACCATAGGTCGCCTCGCATATATAAGAGAATGCATTGACTTAACACATTAAAAATTATAAAATTGTTAAAGAATGTAAGAAAAAATGGTAAAAAGTGTTAAAAAAAGATTTTTTTTAGGCCAATGCATTCTCTTATATATGCGAGGCGACCTATGGTCGACTCGCATATATAAGAGAATGCATTGGCACAGGGCATAACTGTAACTATCACAATGTGGTCAAGGAGCCGGTTCCAATGATATCCATATTTGTATGGTTCTATTGAGACAGACCGAAGATATTTTAGGCTGTTGAAGCTTTATTTGGCCGGTTTTGGCCGGTTTTGGCCGGTTTGTTGGGTAAAGGGTTAAAGAATATAAGAATAAATTATTAAAATTGTAAAAAAAAAAAAAAAAATGTTAAGCCAATGCATTCTCTTATATATGCGATGCGACCTATGGTCGACTCGCATATATAAGAGAATGCATTGGCACAGGGTATATGGGTTGATACAAAAATCGACCTGGCACTCAAAGGGTTAATTTACATGTACGGTACCCTGTAGGACTAGGATGTACCATCGATGTAAATATAGATCGATGGATGCACATCTCTGTTTGGGAGGCTTTTAATGTTGATTCATTTTAACCAACACAATTAAGAAAGCAGTGACGTGAACATATCTGATAAAACATGAAGTAATCAAAAAGCATGACAAGAGATAAACATCAGGAAATTACACAAAACAGCTAAATTTGTGTGCAGCTGCATCATGGTCCATATCAGGCCAATATAAATTAATTGCTAAATTTACATCCAACTTTTTCAGAAAAATAGGGTGGGAATTTTAAGGGATAATTTTATATTTTATATTTTATTCTTCCTAACATAAATGGTCATGGACAGTTCTAAATATTGAAGCATTATCCTATCTTATATATTACAAGGTGATTTAGATTGTCCAATTTGATCAAAATAGACTGATTGATTGGTCATTAAAATGTCATTTGATGGTTAACCCTTTACCCAACAGAAGGGCCCTGTGCCAATGCATTCTCTTATATATGCGAGGCGACCTATGGTCGACTCGCATATATAAGAGAATGCATTGGCACAGGGCATAACCGTAACCATCACAATGTGGTCAAGGAGCCGGTTCCAATGATATCCATATTTGTATGGTTCTATTGAGACAGACCGAAGATATTTTAGGCTGTTGAAGCTTTATTTGGCCGGTTTGTTGAGTAAAGGGTTAAGCCATAGAAAAAAGTTTACATATTAAAAGATATCCAAATAAAAAAAAATTCAGGAGGGATGTAAATAGAGTCGGGTGGTGATTTAAATAGGGTTGGGAGGGGGTGTAAATAGGGTCGGTAGGGGATGTAAATAGGGTCGGTAGGGGATGTAAATAGGGTTGGGAGGGGGTGTATATAGGGTCGGTAGGGGATGTAAATAAAGTATTTTGTTATATTGGCCTTATAAATGCATTCTCATCTGATAAACTCCTAAATGCAACACACCAAATGTGCAGTCTTCTGAATCAAAAGTTTTTTGGTTTTATTTGTGTATCCATGCAGACATCTCGTTACAACAATGGTATGATCACTTGAGAGATGGCTTCAAATGTAGTTAAACATGTTTGAAAACGACCGTGGTATACCAAACACATCATAACATGTACCGTATTTGAGTTAGACTTTATAGGAGGATACAACCACAGGATTGTGTGGCTAAATGCATATCATCATTGCCTGACTAGTATTAAATGGTAACTATTAAAGTGCAGTCCTTCCCAGGAGGAATACACAACAAGAGCACTTATTTGCTCCTGCAATTCATAAGACCAGTGTAATTGCACCCTGTAATTTTATCACAAGTTGGGTGTTTCTCAAACAAAATGTCATAATGGGACATACACCTACATGTCTGTCTACATGTAGTCACACTTTCACATGCCCATAATTGAATTGAAACAGAAAAGGATCAAAATAAACCTTCAAATAGTTCAATATTCAATCCAACGATTACAGTCATCACAATCATTGTGACAAGAGGGGCGAGTGCACATTTTAGCACCCGTAAATTGAAAATTTCGAGTGTGTATGGGTGCGAGAGCAATCGCTCCCGTCTCCTGGGAAGGACTGAAAGTGCAGTACAATTGCCCCCCCCCCCCCCCCCCCCCCCCCCCCCCGAAAATTTATATATGTCATTGAAATTAAATTTGCTGAAAATACAGTATTGCTCTTAATTAATTGACTCCTTAACCACAGCAGAATTATGGGTAACTTTTCAGGATTTAGTCGGAAATATGGCTTGTTGCCATTCACCGGAAAGCTCTCCTGAAAAGTTACCCATAATTCTGCTGTGGTTAAGGAGTCGATTAATTAGAGCATTACTGTAAGTTCAACAATATGAATGATTCTATTCTTATTTTTCTGTCTTGACGTCTGCTTTTATTACCTGAAACCCCTTTAAATGAATAATATATCATTTTAATGTATGTTTCTATAACTGAATGGGAGAATCCATTTTATTGTATACAAAGGGTTAACCCTTTGAGTGCCAGGAGCCGATCTCATCCGCCATAAACCTACAAAATAACTCTGTTAAAGAATATAAGAATAAATTATTAAAATTGTAAAAAATTGTAAAAACATAAAAAAAATGTTAGGCCAATGCATTCTCTTATATATGTGAGGCGACCTATGGCACAGGGTATATGGGTTGATAAAAAATCGGACCTGGCACTGAAAGGGTTAACCCAGAATCGCATACATAAAAGAACCAGCTGTCGGGATTAGTATGCATTCTGTTTTGCAGCAAATCAATCGGCAATGTTATCTCGATTTGATCTGTCTGTATGCAGAATGTTTTATCTCAACCTGTATATAGGTCACGCTGATCTTGCATATATCAGAGGCATACCGTATATAATCAATATATACTCTGATACATATTCCCATACAGTACAACATACTCCTATACATACACCACCCATCATGGTTAGTATATAGGAGAGGCATACCATACATGTATATAATCAATATGCTAGTATACATGTACTCCCATACAACATTCCTATACATACACCACCCATCGCGGTTATTATATAGGAGAGGCATACCATACATGTATATAATCAATATGCTAGTATACATGTACTCCCATACAACATTCCTATACATACACCACCCATCGCGGTTATTATATAGGAGAGGCATACCATACATGTATATAATCAATATACTAGCATACATGTACTCCCATACAACATTCCTATACATACACCACCCATCGCGGTTATTATATAGGAGAGGCATACCATACATGTATATAATCAATATGCTAGTATACATGTACTCCCATACAACATTCCTATACATAAACCACCCATCGCGGTTATTATATAGGAGAGGCATACCATACATGTATATAATCAATATACTAGCATACATGTACTCCCATACAACATTCCTATACATACACCACCCATCGCGGTTATTATATAGGAGAGGCATACCATACATGTATATAATCAATATGCTAGTATACATGTACTCCCATACAACATTCCTATACATACACCACCCATCGCGGTTATTATATAGGAGAGGCATACCATACATGTATATAATCAATATACTAGTATACATGTACTCCCATACAACATTCCTATACATACACCACCCATCGCGGTTATTATCTCTCATTATGAGGCATATTGTTAACATCTAAGCTTATTAAGTATCTTAATTAACTTATTATTAGATTCATTAAAACTGGTTGCTAATATAGCTCTGCCTAATTATGATCTCATTGGGTCTGTGACTCAACAAAGTCAGAGTTAAATGTTTCTGGTGCCATGAACCACCACCGGATTTTCTTCAAACCATTAACCAGCCCTTGAGATCAAGCCTGAATTTAGTGTGTCCCTTGAGATCAAGTCTGAATTTAGTGTGTCTGTTATTTTCTGAATGAGTTCCCCAGAGGGCAGCCCACATAATTTGCTAAGGCAATCAGCAATGCCGAAGCCATTTGCTGAAGCAAACTGGGCCACAAAGTGATGCTGTAGTGCCTACAGTAGTGGATTGCCGAAGCCAAACAGTCTGAATTAACCCTTTACCCCAACAAACCGGCTAAAACCGGCCAAATAAAGCTTCAACAGCCTAAAATATCTTCGGTCTGTCTCAATAGAACCATACAAATATGGATATCATTGGAACCGGTTCATTGACAACATTGTGATGGTTACAGTTATGCCCTGTGCCAATGCATTCTCTTATATATGCGAGTCGACCATAGGTCGCCTCGCATATATAAGAGAATGCATTGGCCTAAAAAAAAATCTTTTTTTTAACACCTTTTACCATTTTTTCTTACATTCTTTAACAATTTTATAATTTTTAATGTGTTAAGCCAATGCATTCTCTTATATATGTGAGGTGACCTATGGTCGACTCGCATATATAAGAGAATGCATTGGCACAGGGCCCTTCTGTTGGGTAAAGGGTTAAGAGGTGAATTTAGTGTTGCTATCCCACACAGTGGGCAAGCAACACCAAATTCACTCTCTGGGAACCTCATTCTGCTTAAGTCTCATCTCATAAGTACGAGAGTAGCTATAATGTATACCGATCTCAAACATTGTTTTTAGTTACCTTTTCTCCTTCTGGGAAGTTTCTATAAGATGAATATTTAAGTTCAGGATTGTCAGAAAATATCTAAATCCTATTGTTAATTTGTCAAATATCGAACATTAAATACCAAACAGAGCTTCCTTTGGGAGGAAGTTTAGTGTAACAGAACTTAAGCTTTAATATTTCATCGTTTGATCATTGAACCTCATTGGTGAAACTCTGTATAATCAATAAAAATAATCAGAGTTTAAAGGATGTGGATGACTGATGTAAGCGGGTGGCGGTCTGTAGGCGATTGATTTCTCATATTGATTATGTAATTCCTGACAGTATTATTTGTAGCATATCTGAGATTGGCGGGCTGTGTCAAATCACTGAATATGGGGGGTTTGAGAGTACCGAAACCAAATCCAATGTGATCTGCTTGATGTGTACATCATCAATAAGATTACCTTCACTTTGTTTTAATTTCATTGTTCAAGGGTTTTGTGCACTTTGTTGATTTGGGCATGGTCTTTGACACACACTTGCTCAAAGACTCCATTCCTTATTAACTGGTCCTCAGTGATATAATTAATATATATGCTACATGTATGATGTATATGCTATATGTATATGCTACATGTATGATGCAAGTGGGACCTGTTGATTTAACTAGAATGCTGGTGGGACTTGATTTTAGGTACAGTGTGTGATTTTTGTGTGTCTGCTGATTTAAAGTAGTTACATCTACATACCGGTAGATGTTAGTGGTGCAAAGCGATGATGCGAAGAAAAAGTATTGCGTTATAAATATTTTGTGAAGTCTCATTTTGCGCAATAAATATTTTGTTAAGTATCAATTTTTATGGCATTAATAACTTGATCATGATGATTCAACTATGACGGATGATTCAGATGAGCTAATTTATTCTTCAACTTCCATACATACATATAAATCACTGGAAATTCATGTTTGAGGAAAAATTAGTAACTAGACTTGTTAGATCAAGATATTGGTCTAGACTTTGCCTCTGTTTGCATTGTTTGCTTGCACTGAGGGACTCATGGTGACTGTTGCACACACAGCTGATGATCATCACATTTATGAGTCATCCGATACATTTTTAATGCACCAGCTATATAGTCATTACATAATTTAAGCTGAAGTTACTCGCCCCTGTGTGGGAACTGTGTTTACCACTAAAAGCCACAACCTTGGTGGATATAGAACATTATAACATTTAATTTGAAGGTGTTTGTCATATCAGTAGAGCATTTAACCCTTTACCCAACAAACCGGCCAAAACCGGCCAAATAAAGCTTCAACAGCCTAAAATATCTTGGGTCTGTCTCAATAAAACCATACAAATATGGATATCATTGGAACCGGCTCCTTGACCACATTGTGATAGTTACAGTTATGCCCTGTGCCAATGCATTCTCTTATATATGCGAGTCGACCATAGGTCGCCTCGCATATATAAGAGAATGCATTGGCCTAAATTTTTTTTTATAATTTTATAATGTGTTAAACCAATGCATTCTCTTATATATGCGAGGCGACCTATGGTCGACTCGCATATATAAGAGAATGCATTGGCACAGGGCCAGTCTGTTGGGTAAAGGGTTAATGCATTTAATGGTACTGTTCTGAAGCTTTGTATGTAAATTTTCTAGTTTCATATTTCGTGACTAATTTGGTGATAGCTTATCATGTGAATTAGATTTTGGCTGGTTTTCATGTCTGTTGAGCTTGTCCTGAGGAATTTAAAGCACATTAAAATCCCAGATGTCAACAACCAAATGCTGCAATTTATATAATTACAGTTTTGTGCTGGAATGTGGCTTTGTCTGGGACAGATACTAGTATTAAAGAGTTTAACCATTTGATAACTGACTATATACTCTCAGTTACCATATAATCATGTTCACTAATAATAGTGATGAGTGGGGATTTTGGCTGAAATTAATAATAGTGATGGCAGTTTCACTCTACTAGTATGTCTCAGTGCCAAATAATAGTGATCATTGGAATTTTCTCCAAAATTAATAATTGACACTATTATTAGGCACCTGAGAGTAGATACTTTAATCCTGAGAAGGTAAACAGTCTCGAAATGTTTTGAAAATGTTAGGTGAAATAAAGTAAGATAGCGGCAGGGTTTATCCTACCCAGTAACCCTTATTGGGAAAGACTCAGGCCCCTACCATTCATAAAACTATAGGGGTCTGATTGGGAATTATCAAATTTAACATGCAAAAGATTTTTAAAATTCCCAATGAATCAATATAATATGTTGTGATGAGGGGGGATATCAAGAGCTGGGGGAAATATCCTAGGATAGGGGAGATATCCTGTTACACTGGTACTCGATTATCATACTGGTATAGAACACTTTATAGTAAATTGGTTAATTAAGAAATATTAGACTAGAAATTGGAGGAAAATGGGCTTCTTTCATCTTTGGAAAAATGAGTCTATTCAATCTCAGATGCTACCAAAGATACTCCCTGAGGTAATCCCTGAGTAATTTCCCAAGGTCTTCACCATGGTTTGTATGCCTCCCCATCAGTGAGTTGAAATGAAGTTTGCAGATTGACCTGAACTATATATACTCCCATTGTACTCTGTAGGTAATCGTATTCTCAAAGTGATTTATATGAGGGTGTCTGATGGTTGGAGTGTGGCTAACAATGCACCAGTTGTTAATGTAATTGGAGCCTGTTTGAGTGGTTCTCAGCATGGTATAAATGTATCTGCATACAATACCTCCCCTATCACTGTGTCTCAAACAAATTGTTTCTCATTTATTTCCCTACCTGAGTATATCCAGTGAATGAAACACCTAGTTCACCTTCTTCGGCAACAGGCAAATCTCTTTGTAGAGTGTTAAGGCACATGCATGATGATAAAAATGGTTAAAATATCTAACTTACAGTTTAACCCTTTGAGTGCCAGGGGCCGATATTATCGGCCCTAAACCTACACAATAAGTCTGTTAAAGAATATAATAAAATATATTAAAATTGTAAAAAATTGTAATAAAAAAAAAAAAAAAAAAAATGGTTAAGCCAATGCATTCTCTTATATATGCGAGGCGACTATGGTCGACTCGCATATATAAGAGAATGCATTGGCACAGGGTACATGGGTTGATACAAAAATCGGACCTGGCAATCAAAGGGTTAAAAACAGCTCTGAATTTACTACTTTTGTTTTTCTGTTTGTATTCCTGAATTCAACAGTGTTCATACATGTATGTCTCTGAATAAAACACCTGATTATGTTTGTATTCCTGAATTCAACAGGGACGGTGCATATGTTTCTGGTACATTAATGCCCTAAATAATCAACTCCTTAACCACAACAGAATTATGGTTAATTTTTCAGGATTTAGTCGGAAATATGGCTTGTTGCCATTCATCGGAAAGCTCTCAATGACTAAATCCGACTAAATCCTGAAAAATTACCCATAATTCTGCTGTGGTTAAGGAGTCGATTATGTACATTACTACTTTTGAAAGGTTTTGTCCCTCTCACCCATCCAAAAGCAGAAAAAAAACTTTCAAGTTTTTAAAAAGAATTGAACCAGCAGAAATCTATCAAAAGACATCACACTGAATCATATTTTATCTGACGATTCCAGCCATAATTTTATACTAGTATTTACGGTAATTGCCATTTCCTTTATTGCCGCTTAAAGATACGGGCGGTGTTGGCGGTGGGTATGCTGTTAAAATATTCACCTCCATCAAAAACTGCCATAAACAGAAAGAATAGTAAAATATAGACAGACTTTGTCCTTACACCAATGAAAAATATGGCATAAACAGTATGATATTGTAAAAAAATTTCCCTTGGTTATGTAAACAAAAGCAAAAAACGTTACGTTACCTGACTTTTGTTTAGATCTGGATATGGTAAACATAAAGAGCGTTATTTGTTACTGTTCTCCTGATAAGGAAATAATAAAGAGCATTTATATGATTTGTGTGTGATTAACCAATATAATTGCGCTGTGTTATGTAAACAGAAGCACAACTTCTGTAACACGAGCATGCTCTTGTTTACACGTACACCATCATACGTCTTGACGACAATATACTATTTACGCGCTGATTATGTTTGGCATATGAACAAAACTATATATATTTTAATATTCCTTCTGTTGATGGCGATTTGAACAAATATGAATATTTCTGCAACGAACGCCGCCCGTGCCTTCAATTTTTCTTGTTTTAAAAAAA
Organism: Siphonodentalium dalli; assembly: GCA_032622095.1. Classification (NCBI taxonomy): domain Eukaryota; kingdom Metazoa; phylum Mollusca; class Scaphopoda; order Gadilida; family Siphonodentaliidae; genus Siphonodentalium; species Siphonodentalium dalli. Next base: position 43,763,929 of record CP136066.1, read on the forward strand.
AAAAAAAATTTGTATTATCGATTAACCATACATACTTGAAAATAAATTCATTTCAGTCAAAAAAAACGATTACTTTTTATACCTTTTCCATCATCTCATCAGTCGCCAAATTAATATGAATTTTTTTTAGAAATAATAATACTTTTATTATATAGTTTACAAGAGAACTTGTCTTGTAATGCCGACACCTAGTATCTCTCGATTGACAATGATATATTTAATCATATTGAGTTCTAAATTATATCAATTTATCATTTCAGATGAGAGAGAAATTGTTCAGAAGAAAACTTTCTGTAAATGGGTTAATTCTCACCTGGCCCGTGTCGGCCTTCACATTAATAATGACCTATATGTGGATTTACGTGACGGTAAAGTGCTCATCAAATTACTCGAGGTTCTGTCTGGAGAAAGACTAGTAAGTAATAATATTTAGATTTATAGAACTCAAGTTTGTTTCTTTTAACTTACACATGTAAAATGTTGTCCTGACCACAGGCTTGCTTGTTCAAAGTGTAGCCTGGCTTGCATAGACTAAGTAACTTGGTTTAACCCTTTACCCAACAGAACTGCCCTGTGCCAATGCATTCTCTTATATATGCGAGTCGACCATAGGTCGCCTCGCATATATAAGAGAATGCATTGGCTTAACACATATTAAAAATGATAAAATTGTCAAAGAATGTAGAAAAATATTATAAAAATTGTTAAAAAATGTAAGAAAAAATTACAAAATTGTTAAAGAATGTAAGAAAAAATGTTAAAAAGTGTTAAAAAAAAGATTTTTTTAGGCCAATGCATTCTCTTATATATGCGAGGCGACCTATGGTCGACTCGCATATATAAGAGAATGCATTGGCACAGGGCATAACTGTAACCATCACAATGTGGTCAATGAACCGGTTCCAATGATGTCCATATGTGTATGGTGTTATTGAGACAGACCGAAGATATTTTAGGCTGTTGAAGCTTTATTTGGGCGTTTTTGGCCGGTTTGTTGGGTAAAGGGTTAAATTTGCCTTTTATCGGCGAAATAACGGTAGGAACAATTTCTGTAGCCTAAAATCATGCAGTGGCTCCGGCGGAGATGACATGACAAGACTTGTCATGGATGGTGCAATCTTGTCTGGATTCTGGCCTTCAAAGCCAAGATGAAATCCATGTAAATTTCCAACTTAAATTGATCTAAATGAAACTAATATCCCAAAATCACATGTGTGGGTATTCTTTGGAAGTTGTAAAGTAACCAATTTTATTTTAATCGTGTTGGTTCATTGCTGATTTCCGCGCTTTGGCAATCTCCACACAGTTTCTAGATGGAAGACACCTGATATTTTACCCAAAATTGACAACCGCAATCTTAAAATATCAGTGATCGATATAGAAGAAAAAAATAAATGATGTCATTCACCTGCGCCTAAAGTATAGACAACAACCGCACAGCCGGCAATACGAGTGGTTGCTACTAATTGTCCTATACATTGCCAGACTTTCTTTTAATGAATTAAAACTCAGTCTCGTCCCATGTGTAGCCAGTCAGAGTTCCGGGGTCTTCGACACTTTCTCTGATGAATTAACAGTAATCGTACCATGCTATGAAGTAGAAAGAATGTGATCTTCCCGGAATTGAATCCTGTCTGGACTCTAATTGACTTGGAACATGTTCAACCTGCTATTGTGATACTCTGCATTGTAATTATTTTCAGCAATTTAGGACTTGTGTACTGCTAAAATAAATCAGCAATTTACATGATGTTAACTGTCAGACTGGGACAATGATTCATCCCACCTCCTTCCCCCCTGGGGGCCTCTGTTAGTGGTATCTATAACCATGATAATAGTTCCACCTTCCCAGCAGCGTGTCTGATTGGATTAGCCGAGAAAAATAGCGAGATCAGCAAATTTATTGGCAAATTTATAGCCTTATGCTATTTGTGTCTAATGGAACTACATAATTTACAAGGACCATACTTCACTGAGGACTTTCTATTTAACGCGGAGTTAAATGCCGAATAGCTTACATGTGCAGGCCTAGTTTAACCGTTTCTTTACTAAAGACTCATTGACGAGTAGTTCCCTTGGGAAATGTTGAGATAAAAAGTTCAACAAAGGACCATAGGCTGTTTGTTGAACTTGAAAGTGAATACTTCTGCACTTGTATTATGTGTTTGTCAGTTTGACGTCTGCTAATATTTCATGAACCCCCTCCAGTTGAATAGTAGACCAATCCGCTGTATACTTTCATAACTATTGGGAGAATCCATTTGGTAAAGAAAGGGTTAAGTGCCCAATAGCTTACATGTACAGTACAGTAATGCCCTAAATAATCGACTCCTTATTAACCACAGCAGAATTATGGGTAATTTTTTAGGATTTAGTCAGAAATATGGCTTGTTGCCATTCATCGGAAAGCTCTCTTCAGTAAATGGTGGTATCTCCCACTCACAGCAGCTCTATTACAACTACCAACTGGACATTCATTATCATTTTATTTAGGTCTATATATTTATCAATTAAACAGAAACTCATAAAAACGGTGTAATCTTCATGATAAAAATGATTTTTGGAACATGAACATATTTGGGCATACCTCCCGCAAAAATCTCCCAGATTGACATTTTCAAAACTGAACAAGTCTGGTCTGTATGATTGCTTGATTTGTCCAACAGCCTGCACCCCTGTGGGATTCTGATATTGATAATTTTAACTATGATTTAGTCCTGCCTCCCACCAGTCATGAGTAATTGGATCCAAGACAACATAGTTCCCATAAATTGCTGGATTTATCAGTATCCTATTTGTGTCTAATGGCCCTACATAATTCATAAGGACTATCTATTATTCAATGAAGAATATATATCAAACTTTAAATGGCCAGCAGTCAATCTAGTGTCTAGGCATAAGCAGAATGAGGTCCCCAGAGGGTGAATTTAGTGATTTTAGCCCGCTATGCAGGATAGCATAACCAAATTCACCCTCTGGGGACCTCATTCTGCAAATGACAGACACCCTATTTCAAGGCTTGGTCATGTGCAAATTCCATGTTCTACTGGAGTGTGAGCAGCATCTGGGCAACCATTTGCCCTGACTGGTTGTATGTTTCTGGATTGTTCATTTTGTCCAGCAATGTTAACCTCCAGTTATGAGGTGGTGGAGTAATGCCCTAATTAATCAACTCCATAACCACAGTAGAATTATGGGTAATTTTTCAGGATTTAGTCGGAAATATGGCTTGTTGGCATTCATCAGAAAGCTCTCAATATACTGGTATGAGTATGGGGGGCGGGGGCGACTCAGAATACTGGTATATGTACGGGGTATGCGGCTTATACGGACCTTGGCTCTTACGGACCCTGGCTCTTACGGACCCTGGCTTTTACGGACCACCGGCTGATATGGACCCTGGATTATACGGATCCCGGCTCATACGGACCTCAATTAAAATATGCAATTTTCAAACTTATATTTATGAATTTAATATATAATTATGATTGTATTTTCACACATATATCTGTATTAATTGAGAATTTCGGTGATGTTCTGGCTTGAAAAAGCATTTATTGAATCGCGTTAATTAATCTCTTCATCGTTGTATAAACACACGCGTATTCAACTGATTTATTTTTGACTGGCATAATTCCACAATGACTGCATTGAACCTGAATGTTCTACTTGAGAGCACACAGCTACTACTCGTCGATGAGGATAACTGCCAGCAAACTACTGAAAGAAGCTGCCAAGCTGTACGCCCCAATTTAGATAATGTTCGTCTGATGTAACGTTGTTCCATTTTTGTTATCATCAGATTTTTTGTTATCTCACTATGTATGTTGTCAGTATTTTGATTTTATTTAAATAAACATAAAATATAAAATTGTATATTTTAATTGAGGTCCGTATGAGCCAGGGTCCGTACAAGCCGAGGATCCGTATAAGCCAGGGTCCGTATCAGCCGGTGGTCCGTAAAAGCCAGGGTCCATATCAGCCGGCATTCATGTACTGAATCATTAATACTAAGGCTTTTCCCATGAACCCTCATGAGTTTTCATTCAGCAGAAGTCTATCATCATTATCTATGATCAAGGTGCGATACATTCCTCAAAGATGTCATGAATTAAGTCAGAAGCATGATAACCTTAGTTCCTCATCTAAACTGGCTCCCAGCCAGAATGTGCACTGTTGTATCAATACAAGCTACCCAGTCTACACTGCCTCCTCTTACTGACTGGCAGCCGCAGTTTATACAAATACCTGTACTCTAATGAATCATGCAAATGGGGATTAGAAGATTAACACTCACCCTTCTAGAAAAACTGAAAAAAATGTCTGTTCCCCTTTACACTGAGGTTGAAAATTCAAATATATATTACTGATAACCACAGTGATGGCACAGTCTATGTGGAAAGAAAATTATGTTTGGCCACCAAAAGTATAGAATTCAACAGGGACGGTGCATATGTTTCTGGTACATTAATACCCTAAATAATCAACTCCTTAACCCCAGCAGAATTATGGGTAATTTTTCAGGATTTAGTTGGAAATATGGCTTGTTGCCATTCATCGGAAAGCTCTCACTGAGAGCTTTCTGATGAATGGCAACAAGCCATATTTCCGACTAAATCCTGAAAAATTACCAATAATTCTGCTGTGGTTAAGGAGATGATTATTTAGGGCATTACTGCAGTTCATACCTCTTCATTGTGTGGTTTCTGGGAGATCGGACAGTGTTTTAAATGTTGAGTTACCGGTACAAGTGGTTTTATGGTACTAATTTCTGAGTTCCCATAACTTCTAGATAATTTACCACCTGACTGCTTATGTGCTGAAGTACATGTACGGTAGGCCCATGCAGTAGTACAAATGTACCATGATAATTTACATATACTTATCATGGATGTACCCCTGTATAGCAGTTAATAGGTTAAATTATGTCAAATACAGCCAGCCAAAGGAATTATCACAAGCAATTCACTGTCAATTTCCATAAGTTGCTTGTGGGTGTGGGCTCATGACATTTAATTCCTGCATGTCGGAATTCATAGTAAAGTTCATGATATTTCAGCTATAAGCTGTGACAAGTGGAGATAAGTTACTAATGGAGATAATGTAGCAGGTTTAATTATTGATGGTGACAATATAGGGTAATGCCATAAATAATTGACTCCTTAAACCAAAGCAGAATTATGGGTAACTTTTCAGGATTTAGTCGGAAATATGGCTAGTTTGCCATTCATTGGAAAGCTCTCACTGATACCATAATTCTGCTGTGGTTAACGAGTCGATTATTTAGGGCATTACTGTAGTAAATGAATGGGAACCCATATGCATAAGGTGTTTTCCTGCCTGTCGTCTGCTCACATTACTATATTAGCTGAACATTCTACCATTGAACAATGAACCTTTCCAGCATGTACTCCTTTCTATACTAAATGGATTCTCCCACTCGGTTGTTAAAGTATAGAGTGGAATAGTCTGTATTATTCATCTGGAGGGGTTTTCGGGAAAAATAAGCAGAAAACAGATAATACAAGTACAGAACAAGTCTATTTAACCCTTTACCCAACAAACCGGCCAAAACCGGCCAAATAAAGCTTCAACAGCCTAAAATATCTTCGGTCTGTCTCAATAGAACCATACAAATATGGATATCATTGGAACCGGCTCCTTGACCACATTGTGATAGTTACAGTTATGCCCTGTGCCAATGCATTCTCTTATATATGCGAGTCGACCATACCAGTAGGTCGCCTCGCATATATAAGAGAATGCATTGGCCATTTTTTCTTACATTCTTTAACAATTTTATAATTTTTAATGTGTTAAGCCAATGCATTCTCTTATATATGCGAGGCGACCTATGGTCGACTCGCATATATAAGAGAATGCATTGGCACAGGGCCCTTCTGTTGGGTAAAGGGTTAATGGAGGGAACTGTTCAGATAATAAGTTCAACAAATGACACTATGGTCGTTTGTTGAACTTATTATCTGAACATTTCCTTTGGGATAACTTTATTAATTAATAGTACTCATCAATGAGTATTTAGTATATAAAGGATTAAAACAGAACGATAAATGATTCAAGTGTGAATGAGTTACAATGTACATGTACATGAGGCCTCGTATCATTTACTAATTATCTGCAATCCAATAGATTGATACAATCTATGTCTGCAGATACCAGGCCACATTCACTAAAGTCCAGCAGGCAGTGGAAAACACCAGTACATGTAGTGTAGGGGCTAGTCATAATTGTAATAATATCATTATTAGTACATTAGGTTTTGGCTGATCTCTTAATATACCAGTGTATTGATTCGCCGGAACTTGAAAGAATGTTAATGGCACCCAATTCCTATCAATTCTGAAGACCATATACAGTAATGCCCAAAGTATATGACCTTTTAATCACAGCAGAATTATGGGTAATTTTTCATGATTTAGTCGGAAATATGGCTTGTTGCCATTCATCGGAAAGCTCTTACTGAGAGCTTTCCGATGAATGGCAACAAGCCATATTTCCGACAAAATCCTGAAAAATTATCCATAATTCTACTGTGGTTTCGAGGTCCATTATTTAGGGCATTAGTGTACTGTACAATACTACATACTTGTATACATGTATACTAGTATCATGAGTTGCAATAAGATACAGTGTATATGTTGATTGTTTATTATTGAACCTGAAGGTCCATTAAGATACCGGTAGGTATTTAGGATGTGCATGTTTTACCAAGCGTTATTCCATTTGGTATCTATTCTCTGCTGGACAGAGTTATTCATAATAGAATCATTTATAAATTGAGTTCTCAAAATAATCTAAAAAAAAAACAGCAGCAAAGTGGTCCAAACAAGATTCATTAATACCACATGGAAATAATTAATTTTCCCCTGTTCTTATGCATGTCTTTGGATTATCTTAGTGCGGACACACTGAGATGAACCATGGAGCCACCATGGTTTGGCCTATACAGTGAGAAAATATTTTTAATTTAACCCTTTGAGTGCCAGGTCCGATTTTTGTATCAACCCATATACCCTGTGCCAATGCATTCTCTTATATATGCGAGTCGACCATAGGTCGCCTCGCATATATAAGAGAATGCATTGGCCTAACAATTATTTTTTTTATTTTTTTTTTTCACAATTTTTTACAATTTTAATAATTTATTCTTATATTCTTTAACAGACTTATTTTGTAGGTTTAGGGCCGATGAGATCGGCCTCTGGCGCTCAAAGGGTTAAAATCAAATGTAGAAATTTCATTAGCTTCTGTAGGCTGAAAAAACCTTAAAAATTTATTTTTCTTATGCTCAAACGAGAAATTTCTGAGTTTGACATTTATGAAAGGCCTGTCTTATCCCTTAAATGACTGGAGCTTCCTGAATTTTTGAGAAAACCCAGTGCCAATGCATTCTCTTATGTATGCGAGTATCCTGTAGGGAGCATCGCATACATGTATTTATCACATAATTTGGCCATAAAAGCAGTTTCATAATTATCGGTAATAGACACGTTTAATATCAGCGCGTGCGATGACGTCACGGCGTTCTTCAAATAACTTGCGATCGCTGTAGTTTATGATTGTTGTTTTCGATGAATATTTCTGTTTGCTTCGGGTTTATTTGATCATGTGATAAAAGGTATCTCACACTCGTCCTATTTTATACGTAATTTATCAACCTCGTCCTCTAAATTCTATTTGAGCCTCGGTAAATCTCGGCTCAAATCGAATTTAGTAAACTCGGTTGATAAATTCCGTATAAAATAGACACTCATGTGAGATCCTCTATATATATGTAAGAGAATACATTGGCCTAATAATAGTTACCTTGACAGCCAGTGAATTCTCTTATACTAGTATAATTATGTGACGCTCCCAATGGGAGATTTGCATATATAAGAGAATGCACTGGCACAGGATCTTTAATGCTGTACTAGTGCAAGCTGCGCAGCTGCCGTCATCAAAGGGTTATGCATCCTGGTAGAGAAATATTAGTGCTACTGGCGGCTACTATTAGGTTCTGCACTTCTAAGAGAGGGTGAGCCATGACAAATAGGATGTGTAGTGATCAGATATCTGTAGTAATCATGGCACTTAGCTCAGGTTGTATTCCTCCTGTTGGTTGATCTTCAATATGGTTTATTGATTTCTGTATAACATGAATGTAAATCCATCCTGGCAATTTCTGTCTCCTCCTACACAATCTAAGGCCAAACAGAAATAATTCATTGATTCCCAGTCTGACAAGAGCAAGCCTGAATTTAGTGTGCCTCTCATTTGCAGAGTGACGTCACCCAGAGTGTGAATTTAGTGATGTTATCCCACATAGCGGGCTAGCATCACCAAATGAACCCTCTGGGGACCTCATTCTGCTTAGGCCTCATCTTCTCTTGAAAGTTTCTTTATTATCAAATTTATATAGAAACTTCTTCACATAGATTCTATTTCTTTTTTAGTTTCTCTACATGTATACCCCCAAATTGGCAGATGACACATTGCATAATCAAGGTTCCCAATGGGTGTACATCACAATATTCACCATTTGAGAACTTTGAGATTTGAGAAATCTGAGTATATGTCTCCCATAGCAGATGAGGCCATGCAGAATGAGGTCCCTAGAGGGTGAATATGGTGATGTTAGCCCACTATGTGGGATAGCGTCAATAAATTCACCCTCTGGGGACCTCATTCTGCAAATGACAGGCACTCTAAACTCAGGCTTGGTCAAGAGAGAGGCAGGAGGGACTTATTTTATTAATTTTTCTGATGATAAAATGATAATCCTGCCTGGTGTCTTTGGAATCACATGTATGTAGTCCGATAGTTGCGCGTTTACAACTGGACCTCCATGGATCTCCTGTATGGATTATTGATTTGCATACTGTAGGGAAATTCATCGGAGATATGTCAGCATATATACAGACACCACGCAGTACATACCGCGATTTCCCCTGTGTAATTAAGTAATGATCGTTAATTGGATCAATTAACATAACTGTACACTCGAAGTGACTTCTTCCCAGCCTGATGCACAATGGAGGATGAGAGAATTCTCCTTTGACCCATTAATCTAAATGGTAAATTATTCACGTTTAACTAGAAATTAAATTTAATTGGAATGTTTTGCACAGATTGCCCTTATACCGGTACATCACCTGGTATAAAGAAGTATTTTGCAGAAAAGCTGATTATGCAATTTTATGGTACTTACTGCAGCATATTTGTGGCTTTGAAAAATATGAGCAGTAGAGGCTGAATTTAATTACAGCTACGGGTATACTTAAAGTAATTGACCATCTCTAATGTGGTGTCACATTGGTAATACCGCAGTAGCCTCCAACACCATGGTAAGGTTACCGCTTATGAACTTATGTTTCGGCTGTCAATTTATAAACTCCACCCATCGCCTGGTGTGAGGCCACATCGATTGGTATTACACATGCAGGCATGGAAATAAAATTCATTGATTCATCTTATATCTGTGGAACTTTTAACAAGATCCTCGTGGACATATTATTTTTTGCAACTTTCGGTGTGACGACTGCGGTATCATAACTGCACTGTACCGAGCTCCACCGCAGTGATTGTCTCGATACTACTGTTGATACCACATACTAACAGTAATACCGTGGCCATTACCAAGATATCACCCCATTATTCAGGTCAATTACTATGAGGATAGCGGTACATGCTCTTATACAGTAATGCTCTAAATAATCCACTCCTTAACTACAGCAGAATTATGGGTAATTTTTCAGGATTTAGTCGGAAATATGGCTTGTTGCCATTCATTGGAATAATTGTGCTGTGGTTAAGGAGTTGATTATTTAGAGCATTACTGTACTATTACATTTACATGTACACAGCCTTATTGGGAATCAAACCATAGATACTTTGACAATTGCTCCACTGGAATGGTTGGCGCAAGATCTTTACACTTAGAGCTCCTGTGATACTGTTTCCTCCTCTACTGACATAAATGTGACACCAAGAGATCGACGCCAGAAGTGCCGTAAATTATTAGCCACTGACATAATTCTGTTTTTATTACACATCTGAGTCAACCGACTTCTATCTGATATTAGCAATGTTCAGCTACATGTACATGTAAGCAGCCCTCAATATTAATTACAAGTACATGTAGCTACTCTGAGGTGATTAATAATAGTGTCAGTATGATTATTAATTAGCTACGGCCAAAGACGAACCTGTAGAAAAAGACATGGAGCCCCATATTACAGCCCTCAAAATTGGCAATGGCAATCAGCAATGCCAATGCCGTCGCGGAAGGCTGAAGCCAATCAATCTGAATTAAGATATTTCATGCAATTCTTTAGCAATGCCATAGAAGAAAATGCCAGTTTCAAGGGGTCCTATGTTCAATCTCATGCCATCCCTTTGAGTGCCAGGTCGATTTTTGTATCAACCCATATACCCTGTGCCAATGCATTCTCTTATATATGCGAGTCGACCATAGGTCGCCTCGCATATATAAGAGAATGCATTGGCCTAACAATTTTTTTTTTTTATACAATTTTTTACAATTTTAATAATTTATTCTTATATTCTTTAACAGACTTATTTTGTAGGTTTAGGGCCGATGAGATCGGCCCCTGGCACTCAAAGGGTTGCGCTTGCACATTGTTTATATGTATGATATGGTTGAGTGAGTTATTATTAACTGAACGCGACATCTCCGATCTCCCCAAAAGCAGTACAAGACATTGGTTAGATCTCGGACAGCTATATGAGGGCACGTGACAAGATATACAAATGAAGCAGGTCCTATCCTTAACTCGGATGCTCCAAATTTTTACAGATTGACACGACACACAATCGATGAAGTGTCCGAGAAAATTGGCTTTGCTCAGCAAGTCAATTGTTTTAAACATAACTGACTATGATGAATTTACCAAAGAATGGATGATTGAAGATGTGTAAGATCAAGGACAAAAAACATTTGTATGAACAGTTTCTTCATAAATGAAGAACAACTGAGAGTAAATCAATTATCGTTCAACAAACAGAAGCTGTAGTTATGCCGATGGCCTGAGTTTATATTCAACCCTTTCATTTGTATTTCAGCCGAAACCGACCAAAGGAAAAATGAGAATCCACTGTTTGGAAAATGTGGATAAGGCCTTGACCTTCCTGCACGAGCAGCGAGTCCATCTGGAGAACATGGGAGCTCACGACATCGTCGACGGGAGTTCTCGGCTAACGCTAGGTCTCATCTGGACCATCATTCTCCGCTTCCAGGTAAATCTATTACCATTTTAATGGAGAACGAAATTTTTGTCAATTTTAAAATTTTAACCAGGATAATTTGTTAATACAATGGTTGCGGGTTGAGACAATTAACAAACTAGGTTTGCTTACCCATTCCATATCTACCAAGAAACAAATGGCAAACTACTGGATGAATGTTTTCCTCCTCACAGAGATAAAAATTGTATATCGCTATTCAACCAAATAAAGGGAATTATGGAATTTATTTGCAAAATATGCCATTTTCTCAATGTCGTCAGTTACCAACTTACCATGAATAATTAAAATTATTTTGGAGGATTTTATAAAATTAGCATGTTGATCCGCTCGTCCGTCTAATTCATTTAGTCGTTTATCTGTACATACACGGGTTCGGAATGTTTGTTGTTAACCCTTTGAGTGCCAGGTTGATTTTTGTATCAACCGATATACCCTGTGCCAATGCATTCTCTTATATATGCGAGTCGACCATAGGTCGCCTCGCATATATAAGAGAATGCATTGGCCTAACAATTGTTTTTTTTACAATTTTTTACAATTTTAATAATTTATTCTTATATTCTTTAAAAGACTTATTTTGTAGGTTTAGTGCCGATGAGATCGGCCCCTGGCACTCAAAGGGTTAATAATAATAAATAATAGTGGACAGAACTCTATGAAATTTCATAAAAAGTCTGTATCTGAGACAGTTCAAGTTTGATTGAATAATGTCCCTTTTCCACTAAGATTAATAGCTGATTATTTTATTGTTAGGATGACATTAACTTGGTTAATTAAGATTGTACTATAATTGGTATATGAGTTGATTTGACATTTTTCATTCACCTTTAGATTCAAGACATCACGATAGAAGAATCAGATAGTAGTGAGACCAAATCGGCCAAGGATGCGCTATTACTATGGTGTCAAATGAAGACTGCTGGATATCCAAACGTCAACGTGCGCAATTTCACGACAAGCTGGCGCGATGGATTAGCATTTAATGCACTCATTCACAAACACAGGTAAGGGAGGCAATTCCAGGATAAACATTACAGGGATTGTTCTTTTATACGATAGAGGCCGAAAATGGGCCCCATTCTCAATGGGCAATCAGCCCTCTTAATTCAGATTGTTTGGCTTCGGCAATCCGCTACGGCAACAGTATGCCGTGGCCCAGTTTGCTTCAGCAAATTGCTTCGGCAATGCTGATTGCCGTAGCCAATTATGAAGGCTGGGCAATTGTCAGATTTATTCCAAATTTCTGACCCCGAATTCCAATTCATAGTAAGTCTTCTGTTTTCTAACCAAAATTTGCAACTTCCCATTCATTTTATAATGATTTTCAAGTCTTCTAACTAATTTGAATAAAATTGAATAAACAATTCTAATAAATACATTAACTCTTAGAAATTAGAGGCGTGTTCAGGAGAAATTATGTCCTCAGAGGCTGAATTTAGTGATGCTATCCCGCATAGCAGGCTAAGATCACCAAAATCACCCTCCAGGGACCTCATTCTGCATGGCCTCATCTGCTATGGCAGACAGAGGAAAAGATAATACAATTGCAGAAGAATTACTATTCATTGGTGGCAAATGTTGAGAAAGTTGTTTCCTTAGGAAATGTTGATATAATAAGATCAACAAATGGTCATTGTTGAATTTATTATCCCAACATTTGCTAAGGGAAGTACTGGTCAATAAGGATTTAGTAAGAATTGGTTACCCTTTACCCAACAGAAGGGCCCTGTGCCAATGCATTCTCTTATATATGCGAGTCGACCATAGGTCGCCTCGCATATATAAGAGAATGCATTGGCTTAACACATTAAAAATTATAAAATTGTTAAAGAATGTAAGAAAAAATGGTAAAAAGTGTTTTTTTAGGCCAATGCATTCTCTTATATATGCGAGGCGACCTATGGTCGACTCGCATATATAAGAGAATGCATTGGCACAGGGCATAACTGTAACTATCACAATGTGGTCAAGGAGCCGGTTCCAATGATATCCATATTTGTATGATTCTATTGAGACAGACCGCAGATATTTTAGGCTGTTGAAGCTTTATTTGGCCGGTTTTGGCCGGTTTGTTGGGTAAAGGGTTAATCACTTAGTTACTCTTGCCCTGAAGGTTTGAACGAATTCTGTTGATTCCCCAAGAAATTTATTTAATTTGAATATAATTTTCATTTCTGGAAATGTTTTTCCAGCTCTGGCTTATCTAATTAGTTATATATAACAGCTAATTAATGTGGCTCATCTAATTAGCTATATATAACAGCTAATTAATGTGGCTTTGTATACCCCTGGCTTTTGAGTTCTCAGTTATAACCTTTGGTGTTTACTCCATAGAATAACATCCTGGAGTATCCGGCTAAAGATCTAGTAAACATGAGTGTTGTGACCTGATAAACTAAAGAATGTGTGTCATATCTATCAGAGCTTTGTGTGGGGAGGTTTAAATGTGATCTAAAGTGTATTTGAGGCCAATAAAAATAAAAAATACTTGTTTCATAGGGGTTTTCAGAAGTCAACTTGTTGTCAGGAGAAGTCGACATGAAGTGGAACTCCACTCCCAAATTTCTATTTATAAACAAGACTGGCGCGGGAACGTCTTTGGATGCTATTATTATAATATATTATTTATTGAGCATTTTTGTCTTGTTTTCCCACATAAGCTTTGGAAGTATGGTTATGACATTAATCAGGCCTTAAAATCCATAAACTTTTGCAAGAATCAAAATATAGCATTTCTATAGTGAATCAGCTGCTTTTTACGAGAATAAATAAGAATCATTATTCTGATTCTCGTGGGGATTTTAAGCCCTGTGTTAATGGAAAGTAATACCACCATAAATAATTTTTTTAATTGGCTTGATTAATACATCTATAGGAAATCATGATTCGAGTATGCAATCGACGATCGGGAGACAAACTTTCTCAATAATCGAGTCAGCTATCGGCAAACAAAACATGGAAATACAGCATCGTGAATTGAAAATTTCCATTTGGTGTTGACATGGAAACCTTGTATTTGCCTATAAATAATGTTGGCAAAGCTTTCTCTCCAAAAGAAAACATACAAAAGTAAACAAATTTTTTTCTTTTTCTTCCTGGCTGTCTAGATTTTTGTTTGGCAACAAATCAGTTTAAACAAATAAAAAAAATTTATTTGGCCTAAACGAGGAATGCCTGTCATAAGTCTCAGGGCCATTTGTATGGGTTTAAATGTGATATGAGTAAGATGTCATGAGGTATTGTTATGGCAATTAATCTCCGCAGCATGGATGAGTGACCAGGGCAAATTGCTGTGTACCTTAGATGGATGGTGAAATACATCTGGACACCTTTATTAGTGTAGGCAGTTAGCGACAAAAAATGCTCGGATCGATACAAGTCGGATAAAAGCGCCATTTTTTAGTATCTTGTAGGACAGCATCTCTAGTCTAGGAATTTTCTCAAGAACCAACTTTTTGACCGACGTAGAGCCGAAAATTCAAGATGGCGTCCAAGATGGCCGCCAGTTTGACGGTGGCACACCTAATAGATCTGCTTCTCGATTTGATATGGTAAACATGATGAATTTCCCCACATTGTATAATAATGGTGTTTATAGAATAACAACCTTGACTCTTAGTTGAAAAATGGCCACAATTATTCAAGATGGATGCCAAAATGGCGGCCAAAACATGAGAAATTGGGTTTTTTCATTATTTTGTTATTAAATACTTTACAATTTTCGAGATAATATAAGAGAAGATATCAACTATGTGTTCATTATTTGATGTGATAACTTCTGTGGAAAAGTCATGCACATTAAAGGTGAAGTAGTATTGTTCGTTCTGGTAGTAATGTGAGATAGAATATGTGCTATATAAAATGAATGAAATTATTCTCAGACTGTGTTTAATTCTGTAAATGCTTAATAACCAACCGTGAATGACACTAATGTCACCAATTCTATTTGCGACACTACTATATGGTTGGATCAATTGAATACAACTTTGTATGTCGAGATGTTTACGAATAAAAAATCAATTTAGTAGTGGATTTACCACGAATTTAGGAAACACTAAACGACAGACCCCATATTCTTCAAACTCAATTTGGTTCTCAAAAAACAAGAACATATGGAAGGTATTCTGCAACATATCTTCATCATCAGGCCTCGTATTCAAATTACCAATACTTAAATTCAGTGTTTTATGTCAAATTATACACAAAATGATTGAAGCATATACTCGAAAGTATATTTGAGTTCGGAATAAGAAATAATATTATTTCCTTGTATCATATAGTGTCCTCAATTATTCCCGCAACAGAACATGAAGCAATCATGCGAATAGCACATATTCAACAGTATATACATTAGTGCAATGTATTGCATATATATGCATATGTATAATTTTGTATGTTCTATTGTTGCTGGGATATACTCCATGGGGCCATGTTGTGGGAAGACGGGATCAGCAAATATTAAAATACACTTTGTTTTAATAAATTGAATTGACAATTCACTACTCACAACCACATCTGCACAACTACGTACATGGAAGTTTGCTTTTTGAACATTTGCACCTGGAACAAACCGATTTGCAAACACAGTTATTCAATTCGGTGCACACTCTCGCCACTTCTGTGGTTGTCATCCATACAGGAACAAAATAATCATTATACCCACCAGAAGGAGTCACATTGGGGGGGGGGGGGACTGTTTCACCAGAATCAATTATATCACCCTTCCGGTTCCGTCTCCATCAAATTAAGTTCCGACTCTTTCGCGGTTTGTTAAAAAAATATTCGATAGGTTTTGATAGGTTGTTTATACACTGACTGTCAATACAGAAAGTATTCTCCAATAACAATCGACAGATTCGGTCTTTGTATGTGCAAAATCGGATGCTTGTTGTGCACATTTAGAGACGTGCATTTGAGTGTATTTCCCACGAGAATTAAGCAGCAGTTTGATGCTCAGATTTTATCACATTCAATTTGGGCTGGAACTTGTCAGGTTTTATGATAGAAAATGTGGTTATTATAGTGTTCGATCATACAGAGATATATGTTCCAGCCCAACTAAAAGTGTCAAGGCCGATAAACTTATCAAATTGCTGCTTAATTTAAATCGGAAATGCACAAAAATGCATTATGCCTCTAAGTGTGCACAAAATTGCTGATTTCGCATTATTATCATCAATAAGCACGAGCAAAGACCTAATCTACGGATATTTGTTTAGAAAATAGTTCTGTTTTGACATTTAGTGTATAAATGGCGGTCAAAACTTTGAAAATATTTGTTTTAAATCGCGAAAGAGTCGGGACTTAGTTCGATAGAGACAGAACCAGAAAGGCGATAGAATCGATTCTTGTGAAATAGTTTTCCCCCAGTGAGTCAGATGCTGGACACTTTGCATCTATTATGGGGCTTACAGTCCATATACCAACCTGATATATACTAGTAGCACGATTTATTTGGTGGTAACTGTTCGTGTGCACGGCCTTTGCTGAACATTTCATGTCTATCTTCATTAACTGAGGTCATGTTCGCAGATTTGTCATAAACAATCACGACGAAATGCTAAATACACACAAATAGTGGTGATGGAACATTAAGTACCACAAAAGGATTCCTCGTAATTGACATCAAGCATTCTGTTAGCCATGGGTAAGCTTTTCAATCATCCCAAAATGTGCGCTTGCCCTTACCAAAGAAAAAGGAAGTTGAGTCGCATCCTGATATCGCATGGAAATTATGTAATATTGGAAGCAAAGTTGAATTTTTTTCTGAGCCCAATTGAATTGTACATATCAACTATGTTGCGGATAACATGGGATTTAGACTTGCCGAGAGACACAGTTTCAAATCTTTGCATTGGAGTAGCATAACATGCAGATGTCACAACAGAATCACGATAATATCCTTGTCATGTCAACAGTACGAACAATAATCGATGAATAATGAGTGTGTAGCATATGAGATATATGTCCGACTAATCTACTGTCAGCTTCTTCATACGTATATCCAAAGAGTATAGGTTACACATTTGGACGGTGTCACCATCCTCCGTTACGAAGATGGTTTTCCCTGTTAGGGTTTCCAATTTAAAGAGACATTCATTGACCAATGCAAACAATTCTTGCCTGTTGTGGTGTTTCTGAGAAAGTCATTCCAATTCGGTTGATTTTTTGAAGTAAGCCCCAACCTTACCTCGAATGCCACAACCACGTTTCTCTCACGTTCCTGTTTCGATACTACCCTATATTTACCTGTCCAAAACCAAGTCAATACTTCTACAATCTGCGAGCTGCATCATAACATATGGAATAAACTTTGTGCTGATATACATTGAGAAGGTAAGCCCGACTTCAGGTGTCAGTAAATGTATCAGAGCACCTCCGTCGAACACCTTACACTCGACCTTTGGATTTGGCTCTGCAGTTTCTATGCAGTTTGAATCGGATGGGACCTTCATGCAGCTTAGGAAGTCACATTTATTACCGCCCCTCCTTTTATAGATGGGGGAATCGCTGGTTTTGGTGTGAGAAGAACATATATTTCATATGCTACAAACCGATAATTCATCGATTATTGTTCACACTGTTGACACATATATTATCGTGATCATGTTGGGACATCTGCATGCTATGCTTCTTCAATGCAAACATTTGAAACTGTTTGTCTTTCGAGAAGTCTAAATCCCATGTTACCTACAACATAGTTGATATGTGCAATTCAATGGGCTAAACAAAATTCAACTGTACTTCCAATATTCCATCCGATATCAGGATGCGACTCAACTTCCCATTTCCTTGGTAAGGGTAAGCGCAATTTTGGGATGCTTGTAAAGCTTAGCTCACAGAATGCTTGATGCCAATTACGAGGAATCCCTGTGTGGTTCTTGATGTTTCATCACCACTATTGAGTGTATTTAGCATTTCGTTGAGATTGTTTATGACAAATCTGTGAACCTGACCTCAGTTAATGAAGCTAGACATGAAATGTTCAATACCACCAACGAGGAACATGCTCTTTCAAATGAATATCGTGCTATATATATCAGACTGGTATCTGGACTGTAAGCCCCACAGTAGATGCAAAGTTTCCAACACCTGACTTCTTTGGATGGAAATTGATTGACAGTTCTTTTGTTACTGTATGGATGACAACCTAGACGCAGCTAGAGAGTGCACAGAGTTGACTAAATGTGTTTGCATATCGGTTTGTTTCAGGTGAAAATGTTCAAGAAGCAAACTTCCATGTACGAAGTTGTGCAGCCGTGTGGTTGTGAGAAGTGAATTGTTCAATTCAGTTTTTTTTAAACAAAGTGCATTTTCAAATTTCATAGTATTTATAATTTGAATACGAGTCCGGATGATGAAGATGTGTTGCAGAATACCTTCCATGTGTTCCTGTTTTGAGAACCAAATTGAGTTTGACGATTATGGGTTTTGTCATTTGGTGTTTCCTAATTTCGTGGTAAATCCACTACTAAATTGTTATTTGTAAATATCTCGATATTAAAATGTTTATTCAATTTATCCAACCATATAGTAGTGTCGCAAATAGAATTGAAGACATCAGAGCCATTCATGGTTCGTTTCTAAGCATTTACAGAATGAAAACCTGTCGGAGAATAATTTTGCTCATTTACATAGCACATATTCTACCTCACATTTGTACCAGAACAAACTACACTACTTCGCCTTTAGTGTGCATGACTCTTTCACAGAGGTTATTCCATCGAATAGTCAACACATTGTTGATATCTTCTCTTATATTATCTCTAAAATTGTAAAGTATTTAAACAAAAATAAGGAAAAAAAAAAACATTTCCATGTTTTTGCCGCCATTTTGGCATCCATCTTGAATAATTGTTGCCATTTTTCAACTAAAAGTGGGGGCTATTATTCGATAACCACCATTCTTAGATAATAGGGTGGAATTCGTTATGTTAAACATATAAAATTGAGAAGCAAAGCTATTAAGTGTACCACCGTCAAACCGGCGGCCATCTTGGACGCCATCTTAAATTTTCGGCTCTACGTCGGTCAAAAAGTTGGTTCTTGAGAAAATTCCTTGACTAGAGATGCTGTCCAACAAGATATTAAAAAATGGCGCTTTTATCCGACTTGTATTGATCAAAACGCTAACTACCTACACTATATGTCCCCAGCCAGCAATCTGGGGTGCAAGATAGTCTGATAGTGATCGTGATAGCCACCAGTGGAGGAAGGGGATAGATTTGTAAACACTCACCTCATGATTAATATTCTATAGAATTAAAGGGGGACTGTACAATAAATCCAGCCATGGGACCATCTCCTATTATACTCAACAGAACGATGTAAACAACATGTAATTATAATGAAAATGAGTTTATGGCTCTAGCCATAAACTCATTTTCATTATAATTACCATGTTGTTTACATCATTCATAGAGCACATGGGTGTATTTTGCTCTTGTCCCTGACTCAAATTTCATTCATTTGTTGTATATATTCTGTTGAGTATAAAGAAAAGGAGATGGTCTCATAAATTACTGGATTTGCTTAATTTTGCTGTACAGTCCCCTTTTAAACTGTTTACGTTTAACACGTTCACTGCCACTACGAGTTAACTCGTTGTAAACGGTTCCATGGGGACTGCTACTACGAGTTAACTCGTAGTAATGTTCATACCACATAAATAATAACACAAACCGCAAGCAATGTTGGTCTATGCGCCAATACATGCCCAACGATCCCATTGATCGATTTTATATGTATAATTACTATGGCTTGAGATACAACGATTCCCCCAGCCCAAACAAGGGTGGGGTCCAGATAGAAATCTTGGTAGGATACTCCAATTCACCAGGACCTCTTCTGTACGTCCCTGAACCATGATATACATCTGCAACTAGACCATTCCTGGACACATTGTGTATATATAAAGGAATTATTGTGATTTATACAATTTTTGTCGATCAAATCCCGGTCAAATGAAAGATGAAACGTGTTATAAAGCTCCTACGAGATAACTCGTAGTCGGCACCTGGGATGAAACTCACCAGTGGTCATCGCTGGTGCCAGCTACGAGTTATCTCGTAGGTAAATACATATTATGTTTTTGACGTCTTATTCGACGTAGTCTGTACCAATTATCATATATAAATTCATTTACCATGTCTTACATACGATATGCTTGTACATGTATAGCACTCTTCGTCATCTAAGACACTTGACAACGTAATTGTATTTACCTACCAGATAACACGTAGTTGGCACCAGGGATGAAACACTAATAAATTCCGTCCCAGGTGCCGACTACGAGTTATCTCGTAGTAGTCTTATAACATGTTTCAGCATCATATGACCCTATATTGGTCGAACCATTACTCATACATACGTAAAATATCATCTACTATCGGCAAAACATCAAATCCCATGTTGGCATACGGGATGGAATTACCCATTGGTTTTCGGCAGTGAACGTGTTAAGCTGTATATCTGTATGATTTATATCAGGGATGCAAGTCTGAATATTGTGTGTCTGACATTTGCAGAATGTGGTGCCCAGTAGTGTTGAAACGATTAATCGATTAGTCGAAATCAACGTGATTATTAAATTAGTCGATCCCGAAATATGCTAGTCGACTAGTCAAGAAAAAGCACTACCTGAGTGCTATCATGACAGCAGTGCCATTGCATGGCAATATTATCACGTAATCTGTAACAGTTAATACATATTAACTTCTTAGAGCTTATTGCATTGTTCCTTTAATACACCCGACATCTCATTAGCGACACTTACTAACGAGACTTGCCTATTTATTTTCTGGTTACCAGCGACAATTGTGTTTATATAAAATGTTTTATTACCTACATTCCCCAAACCACGAGATAATATGAAGGTTGCAGGAGAGCCGGGTTTAATACATCAAATTCGGAGACTTACGGGCAAAACGGGAGATTATATAGTTCACATGCTTTCCGTTTTAACATTCTGAAACGAAGAGTTGGATACTCAAAACTGCGATGCCACATGGCCCTTTTTATACATCATATGGGCATAGAAACGGGAACTCTTAGAAGGGGTCCGACTAGTCGACTAGTAGTCGATTACCTCTGGCGACTAGTCGATTCCTTAAAAACGCTAATCGTTTCAACACTAGTCCCCAGTGGGTGAATTTAGTGACACTATCCCACCCAGTGGGCGAGCATCACAAAATTCACACTCGGGGGGACCTCATTCTGCAAATGTCAGACACATTATATTCAAGTTTGATTCTCATTCATGGGGATGTTTGGATGTTCAGAAATAAGGCTTGGGCAATAATCAACACCTTAGTTAAACACCCAATTAATCTGCGATGGGATTGGAAAGCAAGTGCAAGCCTTATACGTAAAACTAGGCTCTCAGATCAATGTTCAGAATTCACATGGCAGCCATATTTTGTTCATGGCACTTAAATATTTTACATAGTATATAAACCACTGCCTATAAATAAATGCTTCTTCAAATGTTGATAAAAGGGATCTAATCTCTGGCAACCAATTGACATTTTACTTGTATATCGTGAACGAACACCATAATTCTAGATACCCCTGCCATGGATACAACACCTGGTAATGAGGTTCATCTATGCTGGGTTTCTTTCTCCTGTGTTTCTTAACAGATTTTAAAGCCAGCAACTCCTGGTATTCTGTTATATTGCGGTCTTTAACTTTGATCTCTGCATCATAACTCGGCTCATATTAACACAACATGGGGTCGCTCTATTTCTTATATGTTTGCTACAGATATCCCAAGTCTGCAAATTGTGTGTCTGTCATTTGCAGAATGAGGTCCCAAGAGGGTGAATTTAGTGATGCTATCCCACACAGCGAGCTAGCATCACCAAATTCACCTATGGGGACCTCATTCTGCTTAGGCCTCATCCTCTGGGAAGTATCTATAATCTCAATTAACATTGTTTTTAGTTACTTTTCCATTCTTTTTGTTTCTGTATCCCCTAATTTGCAGAAGATAAAATACATAATTGAGGTGACTAATGGGTGAACATCATCAATTTCAACTGGGAAACTTCAATCTGATCCTAGGTCTCCGATGGCTCCGAGTTGAGGCCTAAGCTGAATGAGGTCCCCAGAGGGTGAATTTGATGATGCCAGCCTGCTGTACAGGATAGCGTCACTAAATTCAGTCTCTGGGGACCTCATTCTGCAAATGACAGACACACTATTTGCAGGCTTGCAGATATCCCCCAATACACATGATATCAGCAATAAATCCCACCCCATGGTGTCTCCTGGTTGATTTGTGTGCACCAGACTTCTATTTTGATTGACCTGTGAAGTGTGGCCACATGTATGTGGTATTTTTAAGTGGATTTTTTAAATTGCTTTGAGCTCTTACCATGGTATTCTTATGGCAGGAGCTAATGCATGCAGGTAGCACTGAAGTTAATTAGGTTGTCCTTTAACTTGGGTTTACTTCTAAGGAGGTCTGATCTCAAGCCTCCTTCTTGGTTCTTGAGCGAGAAATAAATTACTGCAGCTTTCTTGGCATTGCCAGTTATGTTAAAATTTCCAAATTCTCCTAAAAGACTTATTATGGACTTGTTCAGGTGCGTGAAATTGTTAAGATAGTACTCGGGTGCTATGCCAATTGGAGGAATGTAGCATTCTACTAACATCGCCGAAAATTTCAAAGAAATCAACCATACCACTCCATAGAAAACATCTGAACTACGCCCAATTGTAAATATTTACATCTCGATTCGGGACCTAACTATCGGCGATAATTTAACACAAATGATTTTGCCATCGAGAGTCCTTGCATTTAATTAATATATAAGAATGACAGTGTATATCGTCATTCGTCAATTTGGATTAATATTCGTAACAAATAACTACTTATTTTTATCAATTTCTATGTAATCACCTTACCAGAGTGTTTCACATCACTTTAACCTACAGCGATGCCTGAGTTTTATGTGCCTGTCATTTGTAGAATGAGTTTTAACTTTTAGTTTAAAATGGACTCAACCTCCAGTTATAAACTTGTTGTTTCCGATAATTCAGGTGGTATTAATTTGGAAACACTAATTTAGTGTATCATGATATGCATCGCATTGTTGAGCATGTATCGTTATTCGTATCATGAAAAAGTGTATCGTTGCAGCCCTCGCCTTCAGTGTTTAACTATTTAAATAATTGATGATGTCCTTGTATTACAAGTTGTGCACAGGTGAGAATGTTTGGCCACCTTAGTCTCGTTAACCCATTCATTGTTTGTGTGAAACTGTATGCTGGAGTCACACTTTAGGTTACACTGGTGTAAATAGGGTTCGGAGTGATATCTAGCGGATGCGGGAGGAATATATAGGAGAGAATAAAATAGACACTGGGCCCTGATTGGTCAATAGCTTTGTGTGCTTTTCGCATAAAAAAATCATCACACCTCTTCCCTATGATTTCCCATAGGTGAAAAACCCATTGGCACAGGAATTAACCCTTTGTAGTGAAGTTTGAATTTTTTGGTGTGGTCTAAAATATGACAGTATTTTTTTATGCGGTTCTGACACTAGTTACGAAAACACAAGATTTAAATGCGAATTCCCAGCTAGACAGACATGATTTTTTTGTGTAAAAAGTTTCCCAAAATGTCAATTTTTCAGATTTAAAGAAAATTTTGGACCCAACATTTATATTGCCAACAGGATACGCTAAAACGTTAGCACTGAGGCCTATGGGAAACATTTACACCAATGTAACCTTACACTTCCAGTCTCTTCTGGGAATTGAACTTGTACAATAGAATATGGGCAACCAGTATATAACTGTAGTCTGTTGAACTTATTATCTGAACATTACCCACCAATTAGTAGTAATGCTTAACCACTTGTATTATCTTTTTGTACGTCTGTCATCATTTTTCCCTGACACCCCTCCAGATGAATAATAGACCATTCCAATGTCTACTTAAAACTGGGTGGAAGAAGCCATTTATTGAAGAAAGTGTTACAAGTGAATTCTGGATTCTTACAAAGCTTGATAAAGGTCTAAAGGATGCCAAATTTATCAATCTTTCTCTCAAAAGGGTTAAAAAGTAACACATACCACATACAGTAATGCCCTAAATAATCGACTCCTTAACCACAGCAGAATTATGGGTAACTTTTCAGGATTTAGTCGGAAATATGGCTTGTTGCCATTCATCGGAAAGCTCCGGTGAATGATATAAGTAGGTGGTTTATGAAAATTGTGCTGTTGTACATCTGTTCACTTGCAATCATCCCTGGCCTGATTATAAACTGCATGCAACAAGGCTGGATGTAGTGTGTACGACATTTGCAGAATAAGGTCCCCAGCGGGTGAATTTAGTGACTGTAATCTGCACACTGGGCTAGCATCACCAACTTTACCCTCTGGGGACCTTATTCTGCTTTGGCTTCATCTTCTGGGAAGTATTTATAGTCTCAAATTAACATTGTTTTTAGTTACTTTTTCCCTTCTGTTCATATATCCCCTAATTTGCAGAAGATAAAATGCATAAAATAGAATAGAATAGTTTTATTTGTCGATAAAGGGCAGAGTAATTTTTGGCTCAGGCCTAAGCATAATGATGTTCCCAGAGGATGAATTTGGTGATGCTAGCCCACTGCGCAGCCCTCTTAATTCAGAGTGTTTGGCTTCGGCAATTCGCTTTGTCAATCCTTTGCCATGGCCCAGTTTGCTTCAGCAAATGGCTTCGGCATTGCTGATTGCCATAGCCAATTATGAGGGCTGTGTGCAGAATGGCGTCACTAAATTCACCCTCTGGGGACCTCATTCTGCAGATGTCAGACACACTATATCCAGCCATGCTGTGCATGCAATATGTAGATATTTATTGAAGAAACAAAACGACTGGTTTATTACTGGAATTGTTTATAATTCAATCCCTATTCACGTTGCGAGATTCTATTCTGGTGCAGACAGTGTCTGCATTTGTGGATGTTCTGTAATAGGTCGCTGACATTATGGCCAATGTGGAAAAACAGAACTGTTCTGTATACATGTATGAGACAAGCATCAAAAGGAGATCAGTCGACAATATCAGTTGATAACACAATCATCCCTGTATGGGCCTGCACGCAGTGATTAGAATGCAGTGGCGTTTTCATTGACTGTTAAAAGGTCGATGTAACTACAAGCCTTTGAAATAGTGTGTCTGTCATTTGCAGAATGAGGTCCCCAGAGGGTGAATTTAGTGATGCTACCCCGCATAGCAGGCTAGCATCACCAAATTCACCATCTGGGGACCTCGTTCTGCTAAGGTGTAAGCAGAATGAGGTCTCCAGAGGGTGAATTTGGTGATGCTAGCCCACTATGCGGGGTAGCATCACTAAATTCACCCTATGGGGACCTCATTCTGCAAATGACAGGCTCACTATTTCAAGGCTTGTGTAACTATACCAGAAATAAAAAAAGTCAAAAATGAAAATACATGTAATATGCGCAAAATCTAAAATGAAAAGAACATCTATGTCCTTCATGAAATGTGACCCAACAGCGCTATTGGCTGGACAATGCAATGTTCAGTTAATCTAAATGCTAATCTAACAACCGACTATAGCAAATGATGATCATATCAAACAATTAACGTCATAGCAGATAATGGCAGGCTGTTAACCCTTTACCCAACAAACCGGCCAAAACCGGCCAAATAAAGCTTCAACAGCCTAAAATATCTTCGGTCTGTCTCAATAGAACCATACAAATATGGATATCATTGGAACCGGCTCCTTGACCACATTGTGATAGTTACAGTTATGCCCTGTGCCAATGCATTCTCTTATATATGTGAATCGACCATAGGTCGCCTCGCATATATAAGAGAATGCATTGGCCTAAAAAAAATCTTTTTTTTAACACTTTTTACAATTTTTTCTTACATTCTTTAACAATTTTATAATTTTTAATGTGCTAAGCCAATGCATTCTCTTATATATGCGAGGCGACCTATGGTCGACTCGCATATATAAGAGAATGCATTGGCACAGGGCCCTTCTGTTGGGTAAAGGGTTAATACATGAACAAGACAATGCTCCCAATGGAAAATTAACTATAATATGCTGATGAACTCCATATAACAGCAATATTTTAATATATTTGCACTAGTAGCTGTCGCATCAGTCTCTTTTAAAAACCAACAATAATCTTATTAGATTTTCACGACTTTCATGACAGCTTTCCTTGAAGTTCATTTGGAACTGCAGTCAATGCATTGGTCATATCATTTATCATAAGTACATAATTCATGTTTCCTGCACGCAACATACCATAGATAAGGTCATAATATCAGATGATAGCAATCAACTGATATGATAATGTCAAAGTGAACAGTTGCAATACAAGGAAACTATAACACATACCCTCACATGTACTCACTGGATGCATCACAGGATAATGTTAACCATTTCATGACGGGAGCTGCGCTGTTGCAGTATTAAAGACCATGTGCCAGTGTACTCTCTTATATATGTGACTCTCCCATAGAGAGCCTCGTATATATAAGAGAATGCACTGGCTTACCAGATCAAGGTCAATATTGTTAGGCCAATGCATTCTCTTATATATGGGAGTCTCCCTATGGGAGACTCGCATATATAAAAGAATGCTTTGGCACAGGATTTTTGCAAAATTTCAGAAAGCTCCAATCATGTAAGAGTTAAAATTCATTTGTCAAATTAGAAAAGCAGTTAATATCTTCCATTGAAATTTATTTGGAACTGCACTAATTGCATTTATCAGACTAGATCATGCCATGAATCTCTACTCTGGCTAACGCCTGTAGAGATCATATTTCATCAGTGCCGTACAAAACCTTGGAACTTTTTGAAGTTTTGACAGGGAACCTTATAAAGTCGAAAATATTACGCGGGGAATATATTTCGTAATTGTCACATCTTCCTTAATGTATTTCATTGTAGGTGAATGTCCCAACTCAAAATTTCATGATTTTCTCTGACCTTTGTGAGCCGATATTGCATTAATGCAATAAACATCAAATTAATTACCCAGTGGATATTCCGTAATTGTAAGTGACGCAAAGCAAAATCGCTCACAAACTTACTCACATAGTGAAAATTTGAGTTGGGACCTTCACCTACAGTGAAGTACATTATTAAGGAACAGATAATAACTAAGAAATATATTCCTGGCATTATCTTTTCTACTGTATATAAGGTTCCCTGTCAAAACTTCAAAAAGGTTTTGTACTGGTGGAATATGATCTCTAAGGGCTTTAGCCAGAGTAGAGATTTATGGCATTATCTAATATCAGACCTTCTTGATTAATATACAGGTTTGCCGTTTCTAATCCCACATTGAAATATCCTCATTGACACCAACAGAACTTTATGAAATGTTTATATATTTATGGCAGACCCGTTTGATACAAGCACATATGTGACCCGCCATATCAAATCCAGTCGTAAGTCGGGATTTTTTTTACCCTGTGCCAATGCATTCTCTTATATATGCGAGTCGACCATAGGTCGCCTCGCATATATAAGAGAATGCATTGGCCTAACAATTTTTTATCATTTTTTAAAAATAAATGTTTCTTACAATTTTTAGGACATAAAATTAAAAAAATCCATTACCCTGCAGGGAGCCCCACACATATATAGAAGCATATAGAAGAGTGTCGTCTGCTCATGTTTGTCTGTGGCTCTGTATGGGTGAAATTATAAAATTGTTAAAGAATACAAGAAAAAATTATTAAAATTGTAAAAAATTGTTAGGCCAATGCATTCTCTTATATATGCAAGGCGACCTATGGTCGACTCGCATATATAAGAGAATGCATTGGCACAGGGTAAAAAAATTCCGACTTATGACTAGATTTGATATGGCGGGTCACATATATATTAAGCAATCTTACAACTCTCTCACTTCCCTCTCTTCTCCCACTCTCCCTCTTTTTCTCTCTCTCTATCTCTTGATATCTCTTCATCCCTCTCCTTCTCACCCGCCCTCCGCCTCTCTCCACACTATCACTATCAATGCTGTACTCAGAGATACGGTCATAATGCTAGATTATAGTGTGCAACTGATAATGTTGAAGTGAACTACTGCAAAACAACAAATGCACATTTACCACAGAGTAATATACAGTAAGGGGGACCAGGTGCATATATCGGTACACTATTGTTAATAAAGAGTGCATACAAACCCAGTGTCTGGTGGCTGTTTGTAATCTACAGTAATTCCCAAAGTAATTGACCACTTAACCACAGCAGAATTATGGGTAACTTTTCAGGATTTAGTCGGAAATATGGTCCGATGAATGGCAACAAGCCATATTTCCGACTAAATCCTGAAAAGTTACCCATAATTCTGCTGTGGTTAAGTGGTCAATTACTTTGGGCATTACTGTATCTATATAAGCACATTTCAACTTGTTTATCACGCATATGCACATCGAGTTTGGCAAGTGTTGACTCAAGCATTTGATTGGACTGTCAAATGGTTAGCCGGCTTCTCCCGTTATGGAAATAACTTTGTATAAGTTACCGCTTCACTCTTTATTCTACGACACTACTGTTCCAAACCCGCAAATAGTGTGCCTGTCATTTGCAGAATGAGGTCCTCGGAGTGTGAAGTTAGTGACACTATCCTGCAAGGCTTAGGCTTAAACCGCTATGGGAGACCTAGAATCAGATTGAAGTTCCCCAGTTGAAGTTGGTGATGTGATGTTCACCCATTCAATAGTCACCTCAATTATGCAAGATGCATTTTATCTTCTGCATATTAGGGGATATAGAAACTTCCCTGAGGGGAAAAAGTAACTAAAAACAATGTTAATTTGAGACTGAAGATAATTACCAGGAGATGAGGCCTAATCAAAATAAGATACCCAGAGGGTGAATTTGGTGATGCTAGCCCACTGTGCGTGATAGCGTCACTAAATTCACCCTCTGGAGACCTCATTCTGCAAATGACATACATACTATTTGCAGACTTTTACTGATCCGGGGACTGAGTATTCAGCAAGTTTTACTCAATTCAATGTTTGATCTACTACCCACGCAGTGTGTGTATTGTCGCAGTGTGTGTATTGTCGCCATGAATCCTTCTCACTTTATTTCTGTTGATAATTTCAATGGCTTTTATGCAAATTTTGACGCTACAATTGCGTGGGCTTCTCAAGTGTCACAGCCAGGACAAATAAGTCATTACATGTAACGGGTGCTCATGGATTGTTTTACATACTGAATTTAAAATGTGTCCAGGGCTCCAGATACTCTGTTGCAATAATAAATTATTTTCATATAGGATACATGTATTATTCAACAATCAACACCATTAACTTTGTCCTTCAAGAAAAAAAATGATTGTATGTGACCTTTAAACTACCGTAGACTCATAACTTCTAAACAAAGTTATTTTGTTATTGAAAAATTAATAATGCTATATATCTTAATATATAAATGCGAATGTCTGTGTGTGTGTGTTCCCTATACATTTTGTGGTTTCTCGACCGATCGCCTCGAAATTTGGTATCTAGGCGTAACTTGACCCGGGGAAGGACATGGGCTGGCTACTGTTTGCGCCAGACATCGCGTTTTCATGTTACGGGATCATTTTAATCCGTAACCATGTATTCATTATTATCATGACGTCATAGTTAAACTTTCAGTACAGAGGGCAATTACGCCGCTTCCGCGCATAAGTCAATTCGTTCAGCAACACATTAGCGGACATAATTAATTGCTCTTGCACTTTTTCGTCTATTTAGTAATGCCGCCGGAAAAAAAAAAGAAACTTGGCTCGCATTTCACAAAAACCGAGGCGGAATCGGGCAACCAGACAGCATGAAACCCCAGAGCAGCAGCGTAATAGTGTTTTTTTTTACATTTTCGGCAACTTTTATTCGAATTGCCGTTACTCAACTGAATAACATGTGTTTTAAATACACCACAGGAGTTCACCTTCTGTCAAATGTATTTTAAAATAAACACGCGGGTGGATTTGTGTGTTCTTACATGAAGTAGCCTATGTTTATTTGTTAAAATCTCTATTTTTCCCGAGCGTCGCCGGGTCCATCCTCTAGTATAATTATATAATTAAAAAGATTTTATATATGTATTATATTATTGAAAAACTTCTAAAATAAATTATTGGAATTTATACATTTAACAATAGTGGTTTATTTTCTTCAAATTGGTTCTGTTTTTCATAGACAAGAATCTAAGTGAAAGCAAGAGCCTACACCACAACAATAGCCTCTAATCACATAGCACTATTGTTTGGTCCTGAGCTTGTTTGGCTTCGTTGGACATCTGTGTGAATGAATGTCATCAAAGATAGATGACAGTTTATTGATATTATAGACAAAGCCCAGTCACAGAAGAATGGAATATGTAAATGTAATGCAGGGAGTCTATATAATCACATACCACTGCCAGCTGGCATTGACCTTTATTATAAAGGGTTAGTCACAATCAGTGATGATGGTCTGTTGTTGTTTTAGGTCATGCATGGAGCCTCTATAATGAAAACCATTCTCTTCTGGCCATGACCTTTCTGGACCCTTGCAAAGCATAAATTAACCTGTCAAGGGTTTGTGACATCGGTGATCGCAGTCTGTTTTTGTTGTTGGAGAGATGGTCTATGATACATTCTATTCCTGTATTGTAAAATCACATACCATTGTTGTCTGGCATTAAACCTTTCTGGAATCTCGGTGTACCAGCCTACAAAGGGTTAGTGGCATTAGTGTCAGTGATGACACTGTTTATGTTAGAGATCATGGACTATGATGCATAGATTCCATTCCTATAATGTCCTGCATGGAGAAGGGTCTATAATGGCATTCCATTCTCTTCTGTTTGTGATTTTCCTCTGTGAAACCTATATAATGGCATATTATGTACCATGGTACAGCACATAAAATATATAATTATATACCACTGTTGTCTGGTTTTCACCTTTTAGAGCCCCTGTATACCAGCCTGTAAAGGGTTAAGTGGTATCAGTGATGGCAGCCTGTTGTTAGAGATCATGGACTATGATGCATAGATTCCATTCCTATAAGGTCATACATAGAACCTCTATAATAGTATAATCGCATGCCATTCTCTTCTAACCTTCCTGGACCCTTGCACGGTGTAAACTACATGGGCCTTGTAAAGTGTTAGCAGGGATCAGTGATGACAGTCTGTTGTTGGAGATGATGGCCAATGATACATAGATTCCATTCCTATAAGGTCATGTATAGAACCTCTATTATAGTGTAATAGCATACCATTCTTTTCTAATATATGACCTTCCTGGACCCGTGTACTGTGTAAACTACATGGACCCTGTAAAGGGTTAGTGGAGTCAGTGATGACAGTCTGTTGTTAGAGATGATGGCCAATGATACATAGATTCCATTCCTATAAGGTCATGTATAGAACCTCTATTATAGTGTAATAGCATACCATTCTCGTCTAATCGTGACCTTCCTGGACCCGTGTACGGTGTAAACTACATGGACCCTGTAAAGGGTTAGTGGAGTCAGTGATGACAGTCTGTTGTTAGAGATGATGCTTAGATTCCATTCCTCTAAGTGGAGCAGGATCTATAATGGCTACTCATTCTCTTCTGATTGTGACCCTTGCATAGTATAAACTACATTGTAAAGGGTTAGTATATTATCAGTGGTGACAGTCTGTTGTTAGAGATGATGGCCTATGGTTACAGTTATGCCCTGTGCCAATGCATTCTCTTATATATGCGAGTCGACCATAGGTCGCCTCGCATATATAAGAGAATGCATTGGCCTAAAAAAAATCTTTTTTTACCATTTTTTCTTACATTCTTTAACAATTTTATAATTTTTAATGTGTTAAGCCAATGCATTCTCTTATATATGCGAGGCGACCTATGGTCGACTCGCATATATAAGAGAATGCATTGGCACAGAGCCGTTCTGTTGGGTAAAGGGTTAAATGTATTCATGCCAAACCTGTATAATATGTACTACAGCATTTCCCACCAGCTAATGCTTATATGTATTTCATGGTTAAAGATGCATAATCTAAATTAAAAAATATTTGATTCGAATCAAGGAACCCCATCAAAGGGTTAGTATAGTATCAGTGGTGACCGTCTGTTGTTAGATATGATGGCCTATGCACTGAGCCTCTCTAATAGCATAGCATGGTACAGCAGGGAGCCTCTGTAATCACAGGACTGACCTCTGTGGAATGTTCTGTAATGTGTACCACATTCTCACTGCTATTGTATGACATTTATACTCCATGGTTGTCATTCCATTGTTTTGTATTGGATGGTCCTGAGAGTATGCAGGCAATTTTACTGGGGAGCAGATGCTGCATTACAAAGTTAAAGGTACTCAATCCAATTTGATGGTCAGATCCCATCTGATTCCAACAGCAACAGCAACAACAACAAATAATTGCCCAACAATAATGCTATGCATTATCAACTGCAATATAAAATTGCCCAAAATGTGTTATATATCAACATTTTGTTCAACGAAATTTGGCCGAATTGTCAAATATCTAACACCCAAAGCCACTTCATTTTAGAGTTATCCATCTTTATCGGCAATTTGGTCTGAGACCGTCGGCTTGACGAATATTTTCCTGGCCGCCAAAAATTACATATCTCGGGAAGTAACAAATTTCAAAAATCAAAAATATCTGATCACACTGAGCTTTGACAGGTGGGTTCCTCGACTCAATTCAAATATTTTTTACCCCCGAATGCAAAGAAATAGTAATTTGGGAGCATTAATTCATATTAAGCATCTTTAACCATGAAATACATGTAAGCATTAGCTGGTGGGAAATGCTGTAGTACATATTATACATGTTCAGCATGAATACATGAAAGCATATAGCTAGGGATAAGGAGATACTTTATATTATGAACCCCCTCCTCCCCCTCAGCAATACTCCTTCCCTATGACAACATGGGGGCATTACTGCATTACAAAAACAGGTCAAGCATGAAATACATGTTAAGCTGTGGAAGAGATTTATCAATACCACCCCACCCACTCACCTGACAATTTAGATTACAATGGTGGGGAATAGGATATTAATTCTTTGTGTTCTACCAGAGATTCTTCATGAATGCTATGGAGGTTTCGATTCAAGTCTGGATATAATGTGTCTGACATTTGCAGAATGAGGTCCCCAGTGGGTGTATTTAGTGACGCTACCCAGCACAGCATCACTGGGTCTCCCATAGCATGAGGACTGATAATAATAAAGATACATTCCAGAGAAGATGAGGTCTAAGCAGAATGAGGTTCCCAGAGGGTGTATTTAGTGACGCTACCCAGCACA
Source organism: Siphonodentalium dalli (assembly GCA_032622095.1). Taxonomy (NCBI): domain Eukaryota; kingdom Metazoa; phylum Mollusca; class Scaphopoda; order Gadilida; family Siphonodentaliidae; genus Siphonodentalium; species Siphonodentalium dalli. The sequence continues at coordinate 43,797,513 of CP136066.1, forward strand.
GCATCACTGGGTCTCCCATAGCATGAGGACTGATAATAATAAAGATACATGTACATATCAGAGAAGATGAGGTCTAAGCAGAATGAGGTCACCAGAGGGAGAATTTGTTGATGCTAGTGTGGGATTTACATGCTTGCTGGTTTTAATTGCAGAAGATAAAATGAGATGACTATTAAATGGGTGAACATCACCAACTTAAACTGGGGAACTTCAATCTCATCCTTGGTCTCCCATAGCAGTTGAGGCGGAATGAGGTTCACAGAGGGTGAGTTTTGTGACACTAGCCAACCGTGCGAATAGCGTCACTAAATTCACCCTCTGGGGACCTTATTCTGATAATGTCAGACACACTATTTAAAGTCTTGTTTGGATTATGCTTTGCTTCTCAATAATTTATGATGCCAGGATTGCCCTGTGGATGGCATATAAACCTGTGCATTGTGTTTATTCCCACGAGGAATCACAGTTCCTTGTTGTAATGATTTTTACATCTGCATATCTGCCCTACCCTGGCATCCTTCCATAGTATCACATCTGCTTGCATGCAGATCGGTTAGGGTCATTTACTACATCTAACTCTCAGTAATTACTTGCACAACAACTCTCATTTCTTGTACAGTCTTATGGCTAGCTCTCTGTCAGTAAGTTAGATTTGCATAAAGCTGTCAGCAGCTACTGTATGCTGCAACTGCCACCAGAACTACAGTAATGCCCTAAATAATCAACTCCTTAAACCACAGCAGAATTATGGGTAATTTTTCAGGATTTACAATGTAGTCGGAAATATGGCTTGAAATATATCCTGAAAAATTACCCATAATTCTGCTGTGTTTAGGGCATTACTGTATGGTAATTATAACCAACTTTCAAAGCAAAAATGATAACAAAAGAAAAATCTATATCTTGGTTTTATCTCTGTCCTCACATATATCTCAGAATGCAACTAGTGATGTTCCGATAATGAAAAAGCTTATCGGACCGATTTCCGATAACTGGAGGCACAATCGGCCGATTTCCGTTTCCGATTCCGATGTTTATATATATTGTGCGTTTGTTCCTATAATGGACTTATATACACCCAATGCACTCCATATCCTGCACAGTTTCAAAGCCAAATACATCAAAGAAATATATACACACTGTCGTGACAGTATTTCTGCCGACGTCGGTTGTGTGCTTCCTTTGATGTATACCGGTAGTTGTTTTGACAAAGAGATCAAAGGTGCCGACTCAGAGTAACGTTATGACCATGTGTGGAACACTTGCATGCGGAGTAAAAGTCTTGATTGAATACTTGTAAGTTGCAACAATGTATGGAATGGCGATGATTATTAACTAAATTTTGATTGATGGATAATAATTGCTGTCATATTTGTCTGAGATTTCCCAGGTTTCCATTGGTCACACCTTTTATCTTTTAACAACTCGGAAGCTTTTATAGTTCCGCCTGCTCAATTTTTGTTTCGCAAGTTCAACGTGGAGCTAAGCGTATTTCATAGCATACGTTGTACAGACGAAAAAGCTAATTATGCCCCTACTAACGTTGATCGTTATTGAAGACAGTTCTGATAACAACTGTATTAATTCATTCAGTGTGTGCTTCAAGTTATTGACATAGCATGTGACGTCACATGACACATGACACAGGAAGCCTCATTGTAATCGGGTCAGCTTTTTAATTAAAGCTTTCTTTGAATCTATTTCGTGTCAACGCGATTGAACCAATAACTTCATATTACACGGGATGTCGGGCATGTGTATTGCCATTCTTATAATATATCATCATATAAAGACTGCTTTGATGATGCCAATGGCTTCTTTTTAGGCTGTTACAACTGCGTTTTACATTCAATACTACAGTTGTATTGCGTATGTTTATTAAAGCGTGCGCTTAGATACTAGAACGTTTTTATTTATTTTGACAATCGGTAAAAGCCGATGTTTAACTGCGAGGTACGATTAATTTCCGATGGGCTATTATCGGCCGATGGCCGATTCCGATTCCGATTATCGGAACATCACTAAATGCAACCCTCTTAATTCAGATTCTATGGTTTCGGCAATCCACTATGGCAACCCTTTGCCAGGCAACCCTTTGCCATCACCCAGTTTGCTTCAGCAAATGGCTGCGGCATGCTGATTGCCATAGCCAATTATGAGGGCTGGATATGGTTTGTCCGATGTTAATGAAATTTGGTATGGAGGTTCACCATTGGGAGTGCTTTCAAAAGCGTCCCCACTGATGTTTTTAGTTAACTTTCTATTCTAAAGTTATCTTTCTTCGATTTCCCAAATTTCTCAATGTAATTTGGTGGTGGTCACATTTTCCCTTCGTTTATTTAAAATTTTGGTTCCATCCTGTCCATGTTTCAATCTGGCACCATGGGCAAGCCTGAGTTTATTGTGCCTGTCATTTGCAGAATGAGGTCACCAGAGGGTGAATTTAGTGATGCTATCCTGCATAGCAGGCTAGCATCACTAAATTTACCCTCTGGGCACCTGCATAGGCTCCACCGTCGGGATATGTCAGAACCCGAGGTACAAGCTCTTGTTAGCCTGGATACCTCAACTTTAATATGGGTATTTCTACTATATACATGTATTTATATTTCTCATCAAATTCCCAATGAATTTTTTTATATCTTTCCATATCATCCAAGAATTCCCATGCATCAAGCTTTAGGGGGCAACAAATTAATATCAAGGAGGAATTGTGGGATAAATACACCCACACATGATCATATCTACCCAGGCTTTATAAGAATTGATCTATCACAAACATAGGTACAGAGTAAGCCTTTATTGATAACAATCATTGGTACCATGCCAACTGAAAGAACAGATTTCTTAACTCATTCGATAAATATTCAGCAGAACAAACTCATGTTATATCTCTTTCATCTGGTTCTGGGCGGGGCTGAAATTAGAGATGATTTCAATAATGCTTGAACTAAACATGCAGCAGAGTACATTAGTGATACATATGTAGTATGAGGTTTATAGTTCCTTCTAATGGGTGGTAAACAAACTTAACATCTGTTGTTGCATGTTTGTTTGTTTGTTTTAACACATAAAATGTCAGCCTGAGGAGTATTTATCAGCTGGGGTGTGGTGTTGCAGTTTGTTTTGTCTTTAAATGATGGGCATTGCAGATTCATATACACGTGTGAACCTTGCATCTTTAAGAGCCCAGTTTGCATTCTTCAGAAATCTAGATTCTCTAGAATGTTGATTTCATCTTTATCTTTGAGAATACTTTCCCAGATGCCTCTGAGGCATACCTAAAAAGCATTATAATTTTCCTGCTTTGAATCAGTATTAATTTCCTTAAACCTTGCATCATTGAGAACCCAGTTTGCATTCTTCAGAGAACTGGATTCTGAAGCTTATTGATCTCATTCCTGTATAAATTTCTTGAGTACTTTTCCATATGACTATTAAAAGTATGAACACCTAAAAAAAAAGAAAGAATTTATACCATATATCATTATATATTTGCTAAAAAAAAATCCATGTTTTTTCTCTAAATGGAGCATATTTTGATCTACTAATATGTTTTTTAATATGCTTGACAGAGAACTGTCTGCCAGACAAGTAATAATTCCTATGCCCTTCGGGTATGTCCTAGTGTTTTTTTCTCTGAATGTAGACTTTCAGTCAATGATACAGACAGATTATGTTTTATTATATGAACATTGCATCATTCGGAATTTTAATTTAGATTCTGCAGCCTGTTCATTTCATTTTGGTTTTTCTTGAGTACTTTTCCATGTGACTCGGAGGTATGTTATAGTTACATGGCAAATGAGAATTCAGCCTCTTTGAAAAGCCAACAATAATCTTCTCAAATTCACATCCACAAGCCTTGAAATAGGGTGTCTGTCATTTGCAGATTGATGTCTCCAGAGGGTGAATTTAGTGATGCTACCCCCGCATAGTGGGCTAGCATCACCAAATTCACCCTCTGGGAACCTCATTCTGCTGAAGTGTAAGCAGAATGAGGTCCCCAGAGGATGAATTTGGTGATGCTAGCCCGCTATGCGGGGGTAGCATCACTAAATTCACCCTCTGGGGACCTCATTCTACAAATGACAGACACCCTATTTCAAGACCTGCACATCCATCGATCTCTCATATAGATTTGTTTTCTGTATTGATGGGAATCCCTCCATTTCATTAGCTACAGTAATGCCCTAATTAATCGACTCCATAACCACAGCAGAATTATGGGTAACTTTTCAGGATTTCGATGAATGGCAACAAGCCTTATTTCCGACTAAATCCTGAAAAGTTACCCATAATTCTGCTGTGTTTAAGGAGTCAATTAATTAGAGCATTACTGTATGGCTCAGACTATATATGCCCAAGTCTGAGTTTAGTGTGCTTGTCATTTGCAGAATGAGTGTATCCAGAGGGTGAATTTAGTGACACTACCCTGCATAGCAGGCTAGCATCACCAAATTCACCCTCTTGGGACCTCATTCTTCATGGACTCATTCTGCTATGGGAGACATAGACTCAGATTGAAGTTCCCAAATGGTGATTATGCAGTATTAGTCCAGTACATTTATGGTTTTACACAGAACTAATTGCAACAGAATTTTTTTTTGCTGGAATTGGTACATATACCCTCCATAAACAACATACTAAAAATCAGCAAAAATCGGAAAAAAGGAAATTGGTGAATTTCGTGGTAAATAATGGGAAAATTTGGTCAAATCATCAATTTATGGATTTTCATGGATGTATATAATACAATCATATTCACAAATCCTACAAATAGCATGCGTATTGTCACATATTGTGTCGACCATATTTTTCTGAATCCGGAACTGGAAACCATTCCCAGATTCTTTAAGTATTTTTCGAGTTGTGTGTCTTCAAAAACGCGAGTTTACCTGATTTCGGAGCCTTAATTTCGCAGAATGAGCCAAATGCCGGATTATATGGTTAATTATTAAAACAAATAGAGCAAAATTAATGACTTTTTCACTGTTTTAGTAATTTCCTCACTAGATAAAACACAAATTATGATTAATATGTGCATCTATGAATAAGGAGAATAAATTATTCTCAAACAAAATGTCTGTTCCATTGTATGGACTTAACCAAATTTGCCTTGACACAGAACTCGTGTGATGAAATGCCATATTTGAGGTCATGTAACTCAATAAATTAATATCCATATGCTCTGCTTTTCTCATAACATTTTGAGAATACTAGATTGAACAAATTGTGAAGGACTTTCCAAATACATTGGTGAAGCAAATTAAATTATGGTCCTATGAACTCTTAGTCTAGCCTCTTTTCCGAAAATGTTATTGTGTGGCGTTTTTATAAATTTTAAAAGGTTTTTAGGTATATTCAGAAAAACTAACGAATGTTTATTGTGTAAAATTATTTGATCTGCATGTCCTCTTAAATCAGTTTTTTGTTGAGAAAATAGCATTTCAATGGTTATACCAATGAATGTCACTGGATTTCACTCATCATTGTGGAAACTTACTCCAAATTTGAACGGTAGAAAAATGGGGTAGGGGAAAGCATATCAACAAAAACATCAAAATTATGCATCTTGAAGCATAAAACTTTATATTAACAGCTTCTGCTTACATTTTTCTTTCATAATAATTTCATATTTCCTTTGTTTATGTTTATTGACAGAGCTATAATATTTTTTGTATTTGTCAAATTGGCATTGTGAGATTGTTTTTATACAACATAGCCATAAAATTCTAAATCAACGTCCGTCCGATAGCGTATTAAGCAGTTTTATAATGCAACAGGAATGTACACAAACTGGAAGAAAACAACATTGTGTCTGAAATGGCTGTTATTTTGTGATAAGACACTGGATAAGATTGCATTTTGTGATTTTTCCTACCCCTATACAACGTTAAAATTTGGAGTCAGTTTCCTGAAAAATGAAAGAAATCAAGTGACATATGTTGGCATAAAAAATGTAAGGCTAATTTATAAACACTAAAGTGTTGTGGGAGGAAAGTTCAAACAATTTTACACATTAACTCATTACCACTCAGAAGCACCATTTGACACCTTACGACATTTCCTCAGAAGCACATTTTGTCACCTTACGTCATTTCCTCAGAGGCACCTTTTGTCACCTTACGTCATTTCCTCAGAAGCACCTTTTGACACCCTTTTATTTAATAAAAGTAAAAATTTTCGTGGCTTTCTCCATTAATCGTCATGATTGTTTTGATTTTACATAAAGTATGCGGTTGAAGTATATTCTATCCAATCAGAACATTTTATTCGATTCACGCCTTACCTTGCTCGAAAGTACATTTGTTAAAAAATTAATAAAAACGTTGATTGCTTTTGATAACTGTTGCAACATTTTAACATTTAAACTTGGAATTGTGACATTATGGAAAGGTGGCACAGTCTATTCAATTGGTAGTTTGAAACAACAAATTCTGAACAAATACTAAATAGCGAAACCACGAAAGGCCATTTCTAGAATTTAGAAATTAGAATGACAGCGATCACAGAACTAAGGTAAAAATATGCTAAAGCTGACTAAAACATCAAAATCTCTGAGGAAATGGGATGTAAATTACGTCGCCGTGGCAAGGTGCACTGAGATTTTAACGTCACAACGTCAAAGTAACCTGGGGGTTCTAGTCAGCTGCGGTCAGAGTGGTAATGAGTTAAAACACCCATTGTTTTTTGTGATTATGGTCCAAAACCTAATAGAATCTAAGTTTCTATAGAAATTTGATAATAAAGAAACTTTCCAGAGAGGATGAGGCCTTAGCAGAATGAGGTCCCCAGTGGGTGAATTTATTGATGCTGGCCCGCTGTACTCAGACTTGACTACTGTTTTGCCCCTCCCCAGTTTTGGCTCAAGCTGTAGCCTCCTGTTGTTTGAATAATTTGTCATGGGTATCCTCCAGGCTACAGTACATAAAAATTATGACAACTGTACATCAATTCTTATTGCACCAGGAATTCTGATTAACCCTTTACTCAACAAACCGGCCAAAACCGGCCAAATAAAGCTGCAACACTCTTAACTATCTTGGGGTCTGTCTCAATAAAACCATACAAATATGGATATCATTGGAACCGGCTCCTTGACCACATTGTGATAGTTAGTCATGCCCTGTGCCAATGCATTCTCTTATATATGCGAGTCGACCATAGGTCGCCTCGCATATATAAGAGAATGCATTGGCCTAAAAAACATCTTTTTTTAACACTTTTTACCATTTTTTCTTACATTCTTTAACAATTTTATAATTTTTAATGTGTTAAGCCAATGCATTCTCTTATATATGCGAGGCGACCTATGGTCGACTCGCATATATAAGAGAATGCATTGGCACAGGGCCGTTCTGTTGGGTAAAGGGTTAAAAAATATGCTAACAATGATACATTGGCTGTCATTAGTTGGAGCTGCCTAATAACCATCCAAACAGCCACTATGGAATATAGAGTAGTCCATTTCATTTTACTCTGATGGGACCTGTATCTATGGTACATGTGGCTGTTAGTCCTGAGGACTGGGGTTTGAGGGAGTACAGTAGGCACTAGATGTACAATATACATTGTCAACTGCCCCTAAATGTATAAAACATATAGATGCTGAATAATGATATATTAACATACATGTCGTAGCCTCAGAATCTGAACCTCAAAAAGATTATATATTCATAAATTGATCCAGGAGATGTCACTAAGTCTAGACTAGTACCCATGCATACTGTTATAGCCGGAATTTCCGTCAGTGCAAGTTACCAGTCCCTATGCATGCAACCGTTGAAATTTGCATTTTTGTTCTACGGCATTGCTTTAGAATTTTCTACGCCATTGCCTAAAACTGTAGTTAATTTCCATGGCTGATGCATGCTGGTACAGCCGGAACCTCCGTCAGTGCAGGTTTACTTGGTAATCATCTGGCTCTTTGAGACGGGTGCACTGAAGTCAGTCATTAATCAGGATGTTTTTGTACTCAGAAAAAAAATTCATGTACATGTTCCAGTGCATGTTACAAATAACTTGCATATGTAAAATCCATACATTTTCTCTGCCATGAAGGATAAATTAATTCACCAAATGTTGCGTTACAACTTACTAGCTTACTATACTTGCCCGTCTTTACTAAATAGGTTATCCCATTCAGTTGTATCAGTATACATTGGAATAGTCTATTATTCATTTGGAGGGATGCTAATGATATACCGGTATGAGCAGACATCAGCCAGACATTAATTGCCGCAGAATTCATATTCATTGGTGGGAAGTGTTCAGATAATAAGTTCAGCAAACGAATTAGGGAACTACAGTAATGCCCTAAATAATCGACTCCTTAACCACAGCAGAATTATGGGTAATGTTTTCAGAGAGAGCTTTCCGATGAATGGCAACAAGCCATATTTCCGACTAAATCCTGAAAAATTACCCATAATTCTGCTGTAGTTAAGGAGTCAATTATTTAGGGCATTACTGTACTTATCAATGAGTATTTAGTACAAAAAGGGTTAATATACATGTTTCATAATAATCCTGTAATCTGTGAGATATAATTTTCATTTCTGGTCATTGATAACATAAACTTTCTATAATTTTCTCTACTCTCAGGTGCCTAATAATTGTGATGGCCTAATAATTAAATAGTGATGGCCTAATAATAGTGATGGCCTAATAATCGTGATGGCCTAATAATAGTGATGTGTGGCGATTTAGACTGAAATTAATATTGATGGCAATTTCACTCCACTCTCAGGTGCCTAATAATAGTGATGGCCTAATAATAGTGATGGTCTAATAATAGTGATGGGTGGGATTTAGACTGAAATTAATAATAGTGATGGCAATTTCACTCTACTCTCAGGTGCCTAATAATTGTGTTGGCCTAATAATATTGATGGGTGGGGATTTAGACTTAAACTAATAATAGTGATGACAATTTCACTCTATGTCTCAATGCAAAATAATAGTGATCGTTTTTTTTCCAAAATTTATAATTGTGCTGCCACTATTATTAATTTATTATGTACCTGAGAGTAAACATCCTGGATGCTATATGCCTATTCTCAAGAGTAGGAGGATATATCATAGAATATTATTGAAACTTGCATGTACTGATATGATATGTACTTCTGTACTCACTACAGGCCTAGGTCAGTGTAAACAGTTATCAGTGATTCATATTGGGTACTTCTAACAAGTGTATCATGACCAGTGTATCTTCTTATATGGGATCAAGGTTACTTTTTGTGTTCATCTCAAAGTGCTGTTAAACCTGGGCCTCGCTACAGATAGTATATGCCATATCTCCTGTTGTGATTATCTGAAGCTGTCAGTGGCTGAGTCAGAGAGTTGAGAGTTCCCAGTTCAATCTCACTCAGGTGTGTTTTGCACGTTGCCCAGACCTGACTGTTTTTTTCCTGGCTTTGCCCGGAACTGACTCTGTATTTCCCTGGCATATCTTCGATAACATGGTTTTTGGAAGCTGAGTTAGATCTGTCATCCAGCTCTGGCATCACCAAATTCACCCTCTGGGAATCTCAATTGCTATGGGAGACCTTTGGTCATATTGAAGTTCCCCAGTTGAAGTTGGTGATCTTCACCTCCATTATTCAATTTACAGTAATGCTCTAATTAATCGACTCCTTAACCACAGCAGAATTATGGGTAACTTTTCAGGATTTAGTCGGAAATATGTCTTGTTGCCATTCATTGGAAAGCTCGCAGCGAGAGCTTTCCAATGAATGGCAACAAGACATATTTCCGACTAAATCCTGAAAAGTTACCCATAATTCTGCTGTGGTTAAGAAGTCGATTAATTAGAGCATTACTGTATCTTCTGAAATTAGGTGCTATAGAAACTGAGCAGAAGGGGAAAAGTAAAAAAAAAAGCAATGTCAATTTGAGACTCTAGATACTTTCCAGAACATCACTAAATTCACCCGCTGCACTTGTCAGACACACTACAGTTGTATATCCAGACTTGCATCCTGGTGTATTTCAATCAGGCTGTTATTGTGCCATGTCAAAGACATCACAGTCATTTCTAAAGTTTGTTCGTACCTTGCTGAATTATTTCTCTGATAAATCTATACCAAGTTTGTGAGCAAGGAAAATAATATGAGCATTTCCCTGCAGAGGTGGCATAAGCACTAAAGGTAAAAGGACTGAACCTCCAAAGGGCCCTTTTTCCAATGTAAATTATCCTTTATCCATATGATGTACTAGTAAGTATATTCCCCCTGCTATGCCACCCCTGTATCCTTGAACTCTTTCAGTGTCAGGGGCCGATCTCATCGGCCCTAATTTATGGTCTGTAGAGTGCTAGGGCCGATGAGATCTGCCCTAAAAAAAAATTAAATGTTTGTTTTTGTTTTTGTTTTTTTGGGTATGCTTAAGCATGCTATAGCGAATTTAAAAACAAACTAAATAAGTCCTTAGGGGCATGTTATAAATCAAAACTATCATAGTAATAATTTTGATGCCCATGAAAAACGTAAGATTCCCTGGCACTAAACCTACAAAATAAGCCTGGCACTTAAAGAGTTAAAGTACTATAAAACTGCTGTTTAAGTGGCACTATTACTAATATATCTTTGAACACCTCATTAAAAAGTGACTTTCTGTGATGCTCATCATGTTCTGCCCTTGGTTGCAAGTCTGAGTTTAGTGTGTCTGTCATTTGCAGAATGAGGTCCCCAGAGGGGGAATTTAGTGACGCTATCCCGCAGAGTGGGCTAGCATCACCAAATTCACCCTCTGGCGACCTCATTCTCCATGGCCTCATCTGTATGGGAGATTAAGACTCAGATTGAAGTTGCCAAATGGTGAATATTGTGATGTATGCCCATTTGGCACCTTGATTATGCAATGTGTCGTCTGCCAATTTTGGGATATAGAGAAACTAAACTAATAAAGAAATTGAATCTATGTGAAGAAGTTTCTATAGAAATTGGATAATAAAGAAACTTCCCAGAGAAGATGAGACCTAAGCAGAATGAGGTCCCCAGAGGGTGAATTTAGTGATGCTAGCCTGCTATACAGGATAGGGTCACTAAATTCACCCTCTGGGGACCTCATTCTGTAAATGACAGGCACACTAAACTCAGGCTTGTTGGTTGCTTTGACTATAAGTAGCATATCTCGATATCTGTGCCTGTGCCAGGTACCATAGAGAAATAGCACTGAAAGAAGTACTATTTGGTTGACATAACTTGACAAGCACTTCCTCAGGTAAACATGTGATCTATCAAGCAGGAAACACATTTACTGGTGCATAAACCCCATTTGTTCCCCTTCACATAACACAAGCTGATTATATAATTTCTGGACCTGGCACTGGACCAGAGGAAATTACTAGCTTCAGTAGGTCAGAATATAAGGCTGCACATAACAATAACAATGTTTCCAAAAATATATTAAATATAGAGATTTGGGGGGGGGGGGGGTGGGGTGGAGGGGCTCAGTCAGTAAGGTGCACTAGACCATAGGGTGTTACCAGCTCCAGTAGGTCAGAATATCCTACATCAGGTTGCTCATAACTATAACAATGTTTCCATGATGTGCGCAGTGCAGACTATTATACAGAGTGGCTCAGTATGTTAGGTGTGTAACAGTAAAACTAATGCAAAGTGGGTTCCAATCCTGAAGGGCTTGGTATGTGTAGAATATCATTATGGGTAGAATCATGATATGTGTAGAATATCATTATGGGTAGAATCGTGACATGTGTAGAATATCATTATGGGTAGAATCATATGTGTAGAATATCATTATGGGTAGAATCATGATATATGTAGAATATCATAATGGAGAGAATCATGATATATAGAATATCATTATGGGTAGAATTGTGATATGTGTAGAATATCGTTATGGATAGAATCATGATATGTAGAATATCATAGGTAGAATTGTGATATGTGTAGAATATCGTTATGGATAGAATCATGATATATAGAATATCATTATGGGTAGAATTGTGATATGTGTAGAATATCGTTATGGGTAATATTGTGTTTTGGTTAGAATCTTAATATTGGTAGAATCGTGATATGTAGAATATCGTTATGGGTAGAATCGTGATATGTAGAATATCATTATGGGTAGAATTGTGATATGTGTAGAATATCATTATGGGTAGAATCGTGATATGTAGAATATCATAGGTAGAATTGTGATATGGATATCATATGGGTAGAACATGTATAGTATTATGATATGTGTAGAACTGTGACATGGGTAGAACATGGGTAGAATTATGATATGGGTAGAACATGGGTAGAATTGTGATATGGGTAGAACATGGGTAGAATTATAGTAGAATAAATGATAAAGACTTAGAACAGACTACTATTGGCCTAAGCAGGCATATTCATAACATACAGTGTCTGTAGCTCACCAGAATAACCATTCTGACTTATTTCTTGCTAGACTATCAGGAATGTGGAGTTACCATGGAAACGAACTATGCTCCAGAGAGCAGAAGATATTTGTAGATAGGAGCTAAGTACTTTAGAATTGCTCCTGGTTATCCCTGATGGTTTTGTGTTTGGTGGGGTAAACATGATGGCATATGTTCCTCAATCAAATATAGTGCTCTCAGGGGAAACTAGGGGTATGGGGAAGAATACAAACACAGGGTTAGTACACAGAGCTTATAGCATAACCTTCATGTACTTCTCAGTACACAGGGACCTGCCTAGAGGGTGGTTTGGGAGACAGGGACCAGCCTAGAGGGTGACTTGGGTGACAGGGACCAGCCTAGAAGGCAACATGGAAGTCATTCTCCCTAATATGTGTCACTTCTCCCTATTTTTGTCCCATGGAGAAGTGACTTCTCTTTCATATACCAGTATGTTTGTGTCCCAGCAGCTTATTTTAAAGTACAGTAATGCCCTAAATAATCGACTCCTTAACCACAGAAGAACAAGCCATATTTCCGACTAAATCCTGAAAAGTTACCCATAATTCTGCTGTGGTTAAGGGCATTACCGTGTCTTCTCTTTAAATTGTGCCATGCATGTGTCCCAACAGCGTATTTCAAGTATATTTATTGATTATAATGTTGTTCATACTCACAATAATGGTTTTATATGATGGCTCTTGTGTTGCATAATACATATTGGATCATAGAATCGTGATGTTGGGGTATAAATTTAACTTTATTTATGATTACTTCTTCCTGATAACAGTCCACTTCTCCCTGTTAACTTCTCCATAATAACTCCCTAAGTGAAGTCTCCCAATTTGACACCTAGGATGGTCCCTGCAAGTACTAGTAGGTGATGCCACTGATGGGGATGATGATACCTGGGCTGGTACATATTATGCATCATCAAAAAATTCTATGATTTCCACCTTATTTCTTTAGTCTGTTTGATTTGGTTTGGCGATTACTATGTACAGAAATTCCCAATATGAATCCTTCTTGTTTTAACCCTCTCTAAGTGAACATCGGAATGGTCTATTATTCATTTGGAGGGATGTTCAGGTAATAAAAGCAGACAACAGATAACTAAAAGGAGTCCTATTTATTGAGGGAAATGTTTAGATAATAAGTTCAACAAACAAGCTGAAAGGATTCTACCATTATTTATAAAAGTGTACTTTGTAACGGTCTATTATTCATTTGGAGGGGTCTTCAGGAAAAATGAGCAGAAGGCAGACATATGCCTTGAAATAAGGTGTCTGTCATTTGCAGGACCTCATTCTGCTTACACCTCAGCAGAATGAGGTTCCCAGAGGGTTAATTTGGTGATGCTAGCCCGCTATGCGGGGTAGCATCACTAAATTCACCCTCTGGGGACCGCATTCTGCAAATGACAGACACCTTATTTCAAGGCTTGGACAGACATATGAATAGATAACACAAGTGCAGAATAATTCATATTCATTGGTGGGACATGTTTAGTTCACAAGTTCAGCCAACATCAGACATGTGTAGGTTACAAACACCTAATTATTTTCCATAGGCGACAGTGTTAACTAGAAGTCCTGTCGGCCATGGGTTAAGCCTATTTGAACTTCAAGTGGTCAATTTTCCCTTAGAATGTCATCCGCTGCACCTAGTCTGTGACAACAAACGCGCCCTTTTCAGTATTTTTTTCAAACGATAATCTTGCATTTCCACAACTACCCCATTTACTGCACAACCTTCCATAACTTCGGGACCCCACTAGACTCTTCCTGGATATCTAAACATACATGGTCGCCATATTTACGTAGGCTATGATTTTCTGTTCCCGCTTAGGGATATTTCCCTCAATGATAATCAACCAATCAGCAGCCAGATTTTTTTTTTATGCTGACTCGAGTTTCCCTACACAAATTCAAGAAGCGTAACTCTATATAATTAGTTGCTTGTAACCTTTATAGACCTTCTGGCTGCTGCTGAAATTCTGTTTATTAGAATGTGATTGTGCATATAATGTTGAACATCTCTTTATTTTACAGACCCGACGTGATTCAGTTTGAGAAGCTGCAGAAATCCAACGCCGTCCATAATCTGAATAATGCATTTGAAGTCGCGGAGGAGAAGCTGGGGCTCACACCACTCCTCGAAGCCGAAGGTATGATATGAGATTGTCAAATACAGTAATGCCCTAAATAATCGACTCCTTAAACAGCAGATTTATTGGTAATTTTTCAGGATTTAGCCATATTTCTGACTAACTCTTGAAAAATTACCCAAAATTCTGCTGTGGTTAAGGAGTCGATTATTTAGGGCATTACTGTATGTAGGAAAAGAGCAGTAAAATTGGATTCACATAGCAATTCACAATGAAATATCAATTAAATAGTTTTCAAAACCACATTATATCTCAAACTTTGAAAAATAGATCTGGTATTGTGGTACATCATACCTTTGCGAAACATGTCACTTTGTGGAGAGAAATTTGGTTTCAATTTCAGTCATGTTTTTGGGATTCGTTTGATGATTGATACAGTCCTTCCGATGCGGAAAACACACGAGAGAGCACTTATTTTCTCCCGCAATTCAGAAGATGGGTTTAACCCTTTACCCAACAAACCGGCCAAAACCGGCCAAATAAAGCTTCAACAGCCTAAAATATCTTCGGTCTGTCTCAATAGAACCATACAAATATGGATATCATTGGAACCGGCTCCTTGACCACATTGTGATAGTTACAGTTATGCCCTGTGCCAATGCATTCTCTTATATATGCGAGTCGACCATAGGTCGCCTCGCATATATAAGAGAATGCATTGGCCTAAAACAAATCTTTTTTTAACACTTTTTACCATTTTTTCTTACATTCTTTAACAATTTTATAATTTTTAATGTGTTAAGCCAATGCATTCTAGAATGCATTGGCACAGGGCCGTTCTGTTGGGTAAAGGGTTAATTGCACCCATAATATAATCATAAATAATCATGTCATTGTGGGATAGACATATGTCTTGTTACCAGTTCACTTTCACATGCCCATAATGCAACTGAGAAAGTTAGCTTCCATGAAAATGAAACCGAAAGGATATATTCTGTCAATCGTAAAACTATTTGTGTGATGTAACGCCATACTGCAGGGATTATCCGCATAAGATATTTATAGCGGCATAATATGAATGGTAGCCAAATCGTTCAAACTCGGAACGCGCAGCTTGTTCAATAGACTGCATTAGACCAACAACTATAGTTATGACCACTGCTATGGAATAAGTTTTAGCCCACGTGTTATGAAATATAATTGAGTTTCGGCTGGAAATGTGAATATGTGCGTCGTTGTTTATGTGTTTGTGCTGGGGGCTCCAGGCAGGATAATGAAACTGTTATTGACTGTACTTTGACTCCTATCTATATGTTTTGCATTTATCCTCAATGCATGTTCAGCATTCTTTCATCAAATTACGTAATACGATAGCACGGGTTCTCCGAGCATGAGTAGTTTCATCCACAGAAATTCCATACACAAAAATCTCCCTACTCAGCACTTTGGCATTCTTTTATGTAATACGATATCACTGAATCTATGAGTGTGAGTAGTTTCATCCACGGAAATCTCGTGCACAAAATATCCATACTCGGCAGTCTGGCATTCTTTGATGTTACCACGACATTTTCATATGTGTATTACTATTACTCTGTATATAAAGTCACTATTGGACTGCACATCAAACATTACGTTGTTATTTTGGCACTTTCTTTTCAAAAGGTTACGCTATACCGGTAACATACTGTGCTCAATTGACCCGCTTTTTCACCAGTATTCTGTTTCACCCCAGAACTCCCTTTGTAGTCAGATTTTTTTTTATGACAGATTGTTATTAACTTTAGCTGCATGTATGTCTCAAACAGATCATCAGTGAGGGGAATGAGGCCATTCCACGGACGCTGAGCCGTAGTAACGGAAACCCTGTATGAAGATATCTTATGAAGCCTTGGTCCCGCCAAGGTGTTATGAAGATATTTTTTAAGCATTAGTCCCACTAAGATGTTATGAAGATATCCTATGAAGCCTTGGTCCCTCCAAGATGTTATGAAGATATTTTTTAAGCATTAGTCCCACGAAGATGTTGTGAAGATATCTTATGAAGCCTTGGTCCCTCCAAGATGTTATGAAGATAATTTTTAAGCATTAGTCCCAATAAGACATGAAGATATCCTATGAAGCCTTGGTCCGACTAAGATGTTATGAAGATATCCTATGAAGCCTTGGTCCCTCCAAGATGTTATGAAGATATTTTTTAAGCATTAGTCCCACTAAGATGTTGTGAAGATATCCTGTGAAGCCTTGGTCCGACTAAGATGTTATGAAGATGTTATCTTCATTTTGTTCTGTATTCTTTTCAGATGTCAACGTTGAGTTCCCGGATGAAAAGTCGGTCATTACGTATGTTGTCACATATTACCATTACTTCTCCAAGATGAAGGCTGACTCTGTACAGGGAAAGCGTATTGGAAAGGTAATTTAAAATGCAAATGAAATAAACACTATATATACTCCGAATTAAATTGTGACCGCTATGTTAGAGAGATAAATTTGTTCAGTAAATTGATCAGCTCCCCCCCTCCCCCACCATGTAGTCTTAGATGGAAAAAATTAGACAGAAGTTACATTTTTCTGAGCAAAATTCAGCGGAAATCATGTTCAAATTCTAGATGGGGATGTATAAGTTGGACATCCTCCCAACCAGTACCTGTCCAAAAAAAAAACACAGTTGTCATTCAATGTTTTGGGTCTTAAGACTGTCCATGTTGAGAATTAGAAGATAAAAAATGTAAATAAACCAATCAGCTTCATTGGGATATATCCTGCTACAGATATAAGTCGGCAAACAGGATCAGTCAAGGGTTTATGGCTCTGCCCAAATACACATAACGCACAATCACACATTGTTTTTTTTCTTCTGTTCTACGTTAAACATATTTTTATTTCCACCCCAACTACCATTATATACCTACTGTCATGTCCACTGACTACTATAATGATAAATATTTGTGTCCACTGACTAATATAATGATAAATATTTATAAATAATGAACACGTATATTGTGTGGGCTTTGCTTGGTACAGGACGGCTATAACAAATCTCATGCTTGTTCGTTTCTTTTCCAACCAAATTCATCTATATCTATATACATACTTATATACAGAGTGAAATTCATTTACTATAATTACATACGTGTATATAACATTTGAAAATTCACATGTAATGAATTGTGTTGGAGAATAAACTATGTTCAAACTAAGTCAGCATCTTGGAATCATATTTGTATGAACTTTGTTTTTCAGGTGGTGGATAATGCCATCGATTCGGAGAACATGGTCACAGATTACGAGACCCTAACATCAGACCTCCTGGACTGGATCGAACAGACCATTGTCATTCTGAAAGATCGACAGTTTGCAAACTCACTACAAGGCGTTCAACAACAACTGCAGTCATTTAGTGCCTACCGAACTGTGGAGAAACCTCCTAAGTATGAACTATTATTTATAGGATTCCTCTGTATATTTAAAGAAATATAGTGGACCTACTATTATGCCCTAAATAATCGACTCCTACTGAGAGCTCTCCAATGAATGGCAACAAGCCATATTTCCAACTAAATCCTGAAAAGTTACCCATAATTCTGCTGTGGTTAAGGAGTCGATTATTTAGGGCATTACTGTATTGAAAGGGGGACTGTACACTAAATCTGGCCATTTATTGCACCATCTCATTTCATACTCAACAGAATATATGAAACAAATGAATGAATTTGAGCCATGGATTAGTGTAAAATACATTCATGTGCTCTATGAGCGATGCCAACAACATGGTAATTATAATGAAAATCAATTGATTTATGACTCAAGTCACGAATTCATTTATCATTATAATTACCATGTTGTTTGCATCGTATTGCAGTATAAAAGGAGATGGTCCCATACAGTGTAGTTTCCAGTAATTATTTGGGGATACCAGTTTTATATGCTTAAGTCATATCCGAAGGCCGCAGCCCTAAGTTGGGGGAGGGTATGGGGTGGCCTCCTACCTGGAACTACATGTACATACTGCCATAAACTGACAATTTATTGCTTTATTTGATGATTTAGTGTTAGTTGTGTTTGTTTTTTAGTAGTACTGGTCAAAAACAAATTATCTGAGGAATTTTTTTTCTTTCTAACTGTTTTTTTGGGCGCCTGGAGATTGGGCGCCCATACCTGTTAAAGGTACCAAAACTGGCCTGGAAATTACCCTGGTCCCATAAATGGCCGGATTTAGTGTACAGTCCCTCTTTATTTATATAAAACTGATAAGTTAGTTACCAAACATTCGGTCTCTTTTAAAAGCCTACGATATAACGCCGATTTTGGGCTCAGTTTTTCTGTTGTCTTTAGTTTAAATGCCTAACTTTGTTGATTCTGAATTTAATATAAAAACAAGATAATTCTGTGCAGAATTATCATTTAGGTCCGTAGCACATTATATTTCACCGAAAAGAGTTGTTATTCTGAGGCCTTGTTTATTTTTAGTTGGATTTCATGCAAATTGAAACTAATTGAATTGAGTTGAATATTTTGCTATTATTCTTCAGATTTGTGGAGAAAGGAAATCTGGAAATCCTTCTGTTCACCTTACAAAGTAAGATGCGAACTAACAACCAGAAACCCTACTTCCCAAAAGAAGGGAAGCTTGTTTCGGACATCAACAAAGCGTGGGAGAGGCTAGAGAAGGCTGAGCATGAGAGAGAACTATCTCTCCGAGAAGAGCTCATCAGGTATGTCAAACTAAAATGAGATTTTGTTGAGCAATATAACTACAGGGTTCCCAGGCTGCCTTGTCTTCTGGAAAAGTTTCATGAAAATATCTACAACACCAGAGAGCTATCTGAGCAAAATTTATTCTTTTGCAAACAAACCAACGAAATACGATATGTTTCTCCTAATCAATATTGTTGTTTAATGACATCAAAAGATGAATAGATGATAGATCAGGTTGATTTTAAATATTCCAGACATAGCAAAAGAGGGATAACTCCATATTAACTGTTGCATTACATAGTCGTATTATATTCTAGAGTTACCTATCTTAGAACTTGGATGAGATTAAGATAATGAACAGTTAAAAATGTTTAAAAATGTAGATATGTTTAATAAAGAAAATTTTAACAGAGTTTATCTGTTTTTAAAATGTGCACACTCAGGGCTTAAAATCTGTCGAGAATCAGAATCTTGATTCTCAGTTTGATGTCCAGTCGGAAGTCGGGATTTTTTTACCCTGTGCCAATGCATTCTCTTATATATGCGAGTCGACCATAGGTCGCCTCGCATATATAAGAGAATGCATTGGCCTAACAATTTTTTTTCATTTTTTTAACATAAATGTTTCTTACAATTTTTAGGACATAAAATAAAAAACATCCATTACCCTGCAGGGAGCCCCACACATATATAGAAGCGCATAGAAGAGTGTCGTCTGCTCATATGTTTGTCTGGGGCTCTGTATGGGTGAAATTATAAAATTGTTAAAGAAGTATTGGGTCTTAACTTAAAGATGGATAATATTTTCCTAAATGCGTTTATATTGTTTCCGGGGTATAATATAATAATTATAAGTTGTGAGACATCTGTCCGGAAACGCTTCTATAAATTAATATTGAATTTATATCGATATTTTCTTATATAATGCGATAATCAATTGGGAATTTGTTACCTTATAATTTTTAGAACAGACCATGATGAAACGTTCATGCAATCTCAGATAGAGTTCCCATGCTTGCTGCACTCTGTCAGGCATAAAATGTCCCAAATATATATATCAGAAAATTTGAAATAAAATCAATATTCATCATCATCAATGTTTGGGCAGTAAGTCGTCATGAATGTTACCTCTAATTGAGCAAATCAAATGCTACTCCACATTTTGGATTTTCATTCACATTTTTCATATTAAGTTCTTAACTGGTTCAGTGCTGAAAGCCCATATTTGGACCCTACGTAAGAGTGCTGGAAGCCCAGATATGGGCTTTGGCAATGACACTGTCTTGTTTAGTCAACTCTTGTTTAGTTTAATCATTTAAATAGTGTTTGTCAGGTAATATTTCAGAAATATATTACATATATAATTAAATTGGGACATTGTGAAGTTTGAATGGATGCCGATCAATAAAATTGTCGGAAAAGGTACTTATATCGCGAAAAGTTTGAGAAAATTTACGAATGTTTTGCCCTAAAAGGCGGCAGACAACCAAGCTCATAACCATAACATAATGAGACATCCAGGCTCATATCGATAACCTACTTTGACAAACAGACAACCAGGCTCATAACCATGGCATAATGAGACATCCAGGACCATAACCATTGCCTAATGAGACATCCAGACTCATAATCATTGCCTAATGAGACATCCAGACCCATAACCATAGTCTAACGAGACATCAAGGCTCATAACCATAGCCTAATGGCTAATGAGACATCCATGCCCATAGGCATAGCCATAGCCTAATGAGACATCCAGACTCATAACCATAGCCTATTGAGACATCCAAGCCCATAACCATAGCCTAGTGAGACATCCAGGCTCATAACATAATCACAAATGTATATATATGGTGGTCAAATATGAGAAAAGATTGCAAATTATTAACTCCAAGCATAAAATTCAATAATTTTCTGTTTGTTGAAATATATATACGCATTTTATTACGTGTATGTAGGATATTTAGCAGCGAACCAGTTAATGAAGGGTTCCTGGACAGGGGAATGTGATTCATCTTTATTATTTTATACCCAGGAATCTATATAAAACTTGATGGGAATGATAGAACATCTTTAATCTTTACACAATCGTTTCCAGGCAAGAGAAACTAGAACAACTCGCAGCACGATTCGACAGGAAGGCTGGCATGAGGGAAACCTGGCTGAGTGAGAACCAACGTCTTGTCTCACAAGATAACTTTGGTTTTGATCTTCCATTGGTCGAGGCTGCCACAAAGAAACATGAGGCAATCGAGACAGACATTAACGCATATGAAGAACGAGTGCAAGCTGTCATCAATGTCGCACATGAACTTGATAACGAGAGATACCACGATATCGACAGAATAAGTGCCAGGTATGATCAAACCTTGAAATAGTGTGACTGTCATTTGCAGAATGAGGTCCCCAGAGGGTGAATTTATTGACGCTACCCTGCATACAAACCTTGAAATAGTGTGACTGTCATTTGCAGAATGAGGTCCCCAGAGGGTGAATTTATTGACGCTACCCTGCATAGCGGGCTAGCATCCCCAAATTCACCCTCTGGGAACCTCATTCTGCTGAGGTGTAAGCAGAATGAGGTCCACAGAGGATGAATTTGGTGATGCTAGCCCACTATGTGGGGTAGCATCACTAAATTCACCCTCTGGGGACCTCATTCTGCAAATGACAGACACACTATTTCAAGGCTTGGGTATGATCAACAGGATATCACTGTACAAATTAGATATAGAGGCTCTCTAATGTTTCGCCTTTCTATACAATGGGGTTAAAAAAATTTCTATACAATTGCGACGAATTTGAGATCCATGTTATCACAGAATCGCATTTTCGCAAGGAAAAATTATCTTGAAATGGCTGGGGTTAAAAAAAAATAACATTGATTTACTTATTACAACCGAAGAGGAAGTAAATCCACATTCAAGAACAAATATTGTTCCATTTTAAATGATTCTTTTCATGTTGACAAATTTGTTCAACCACCCTTATCACCCATGTTTATCTCACAGTCAACCCTAAATACCCCAACACAAATTAGTGCCCAAAAATTATCTCCACTTGAAGAATGTAGCAATTAAATAAGATTGTCAAAAATTCCGATCTCATCAACTATACCATTTCAGAGAACACAATGTTTGGACTTTATTCGGGATGAATTATTGAGTGATAAACATACGCCAATGATTCCACCAACAATAGTCACTGAGTGTAATTTGTTTATAACAATGTCCTTGTTTTTTGCCTATTTGGATATCAATTTTATAGTGTATAGTATAGTGTTAATAATCATTTAAAAACTTTTATCACAGAAAAGATAATGTGTTGCGACTATGGAACTACCTGCTGGAGTTATTGAGGGCTCGTAGGATGAGGCTGGAGCTGTCACTAAATCTACAGAAGATATTCCAGGAAATGTTATACATTCTCGACTGGATGGAGGAAATCAAGGTATGATCTTCTCAAGATAGTAACTAGCGAAGGTTCCTGGTGACAATTTCAGGGTTTTTTCTGTCCTTGGACAATAAATTCTTAATATAAATCTGCTTACAGATCTTAAATTTTAACCCTTTCTATACTTAAGCATCATTGATAAGTAGTTATCCCTTAGGAATTGTCCAGCTAATAAGTTCAATAAACAACTGTATTGTTCAGATAATCAAGTTTTTCTTAAAACTTCCACAGTACATAATATGCGTTCGGAGAGCTATTGAATTTTCTCCTGGATGGGAATTCAATCTCAAAGCATCCTAATCTCACAATTAGCTTTGATTTTTGTTCTAGTCGGCCATGTTCATCTATGCTGTAAACCTATCTTGACATATCCTGATATTTTTTACAAGGCAGTTTTGTTATAAATTTTGTAGTGTCATCCGTTAAAGCCTAAATTATAAGATTATTTCAGATTTTGATTAATATAATTTGTTTAGAACCATGTGATAAGATAATGTGATATTTATTCGCAGGCTCGTCTGATGTCAGAAGATTACGGCAAACACTTGATGGGTGTCGACGACTTGCTGCAAAAACACAGCTTGTTGGAGGCTGACATCAACGTAGTCGGAGAGCGTGTAAATACTGTAAACACCCAGGCATTGCGATTCATACAAGACGACTTCCAAGAAGTCGGAGGTAGGATATCAATGTGATATTTTCTTATCTAAAATAAGTGATTCTTTCCTTGCTCGGCTGCATGTCAACTTGAATATTATACCTTTCGAACATTCAAGTTTGACATGCTATTCAGAATCTTTTCAGAAATTTGTGTTTATAGTTAAAGACTTATTACCGTGAATAAATTAACAAATTACTACCCAAACACTATCTCCACTTAAAGAATGTAGCAATAAACTAAGATTGTCAAAATTTTCAACCACATCAAAATTATCAACTGTACCATTTCAGAGAACACAATGTTTGAACAAAGGACATATGTAAATATTTACTACATTATATGGGATGAATTATTGGGTGATAAACATACAGTAATGCCCAAATTAATTGACCACTTAACCACAGCAGAATTATGGGTAATTTTTCAGGATTTAGTAGGAAATATGGCTTGTTGCCATTCATCGGAAAGCTCTCGCTGAGAGCTTTCCGATGAATGGCAACAAGCCATATTTCCGACTAAATCCTGAAAAATTACCCATAATTCTGCTGTTAAGTGGTCAATTACTTTGGGCATTACTGTATGCCAATGATAAGGCCCTGCAAATAGATTCGATGCGATTCGGAATCTTTGATCTGATTTGATTTGATTCAAAATCTGCTGTCCTGATTCGAATTGTATCAAATCACTGGCACCAGTTGTATTCTCATTACGGCAAAGGACAACATTGCTTTTTCGCAAAGATAGCTTATGATACCAATGAAAGACCACACATTACAAACACTGTTGTATACTGAGCTATACTAATAGACCACCGAAGCATTGCACGACTGATTAAACTGATCTGGCAAAATTTCATATATATGTCGAACTTCAGCTCCATGAATGCTTACTGACTTCATTATTGCTTATGATACCATTTCGATATTCTATAGCTAGAGATAGCCACAAAGAGTGTGCACTTAATTGGTTAAATGCAAATTTCATACATTTATGGATAATATTTACATTATTTACCGACGATCACTTATCGTCTTTACGAAGTTAGTAAATTAATACTGGTATGGCCACTCAGTCAAGTGATATCTACATCTTCACTATTAATACGTCTGATGTAAAGATTCGATTCGAGATTTGATGCGATTTTGATTCATTTGGCTGATTCGAATCAAGATTCGATTTGAAATGAAAATGCCCGATTCGCAGGGCCCTAGCCAATGATTTCACCAACAATAATCACTGAGTGTAATTTATTTATAACAATGGCCCTGTTTTCTGCCTATTTGGATATCAAATTTATAAAAATGACTAATTTTTGAGTGGTTATTTGCTCTTCCATTCTGAACACATCAGTGGAGTGTTTCACATCACTTTAAAGTTATATATATTGTCTTTTATGATCTGAATTCATGTGATAATCCTTAATTAAAAAAATTTCACTTTTCCTGCAAGTCATATGCTATCTAATTTTGGTCTAATTTGAATTCATGTGACAATTCTTAATGTAAAATTTTTAATTTTCAGGCTACCGGCCGTGTGATCAAAATATCATCCAGGAGAGAATGTCAACTTTGGACGGATCATACGAGGAACTGAAGCAGCTCGCAGCCGATAGACGAGACCGCCTCAACGAGTCACGCAAACTCTGGCAGTTCTACTGGCATATGGCTGATGAGGAAGGCTGGATAAAGGAGAAAGAACAACTCATGTCTTCTCCTGACCTCGGCCACGACCTCACCAGTGTACATATTCTACTCACCAAACACAAGGTATGTAGAACTCCAAATACTTACCCCTTCATCGTAATATATAGCTGACATGGCCATGTGTAACAAAGTATTTATTTATTCATGTGCAAATTAATTTGACATGCACTGCATACTATTTCACTTTGTATCATGAAAATGATATATCCTTATTGTTAACCCTTTACCCAACAAACCGGCCAAAACCGGCCAAATAAAGCTTCAACAGCCTAAAATATCTGCGGTCTGTCTCAATAGAACCATACAAATATGGATATCATTGGAACCGGCTCCTTGACCACATTGTGATAGTTACAGTTATGCCCTGTGCCAATGCATTCTCTTATATATGCGAGTCGACCATATGTCGCCTCGCATATATAAGAGAATGCATTGGCCTAAAAAAAATATTTTTTTACCATTTTTTCTTACATTCTTTAACAATTTTATAATTTTTAATGTGTTAAGCCAATGCATTCTCTTATATATGCGAGGCGATCTATGGTCGACTCGCATATATAAGAGAATGCATTGGCACAGGGCCCTACTGTTGGGTAAAGGGTTAAGGATGGTCTGTCTCTTCCTATAACAAGTTTTATATATTTTCCTGGTTATAAAATAATAAATATGAATTGAAGAACCCTGTCTGAAAATGTTTCTTTCAATTAATATTTATTTTATTTTTAATTTTTGGGTATAATATACATACAATCAATTTTGGACATTTTACAGCTAAAAATATAAAAAAAATAGTAACGAAAAAATGTCCCACTTGATTATCGCATCATATAAGAAAATATTGATATAAAATCAATATTAATTGATAGAAGCGTTTCCGGACAGGTGCCTTCAACTCATGTTATTTTATACCCCGGAAACTATATAAAATATATGCAGGTATAGATAGACCATCTTTAAGGGAAATTATCTTGAAACTTATTCATTGATTCCTTGAACCATGGAACCAATGAGTTGCCCATCTGTAGTTAATAATACCAGTTGTAGAGATTATAACAGTTTGTGTAAAACTCTCCTGGTAACCTATGGGTTGCCTAAGCACAAGCTAGGCGAACGAAAATTAGGTTACACATAATTTTGAAATCTGCAGGCCTGCCTGGCTGACAAAGGTGAAAACTTAATCCAACGAACATAACGAAAGGTCAAATTTTCCCCTGACACCAAACATGTCTTTTCAATATTTTTGGGTACATTAAGGAGCACAATTTGTTTAAGTAAATTAACAAATGTTTGTCTTTTTGAAACTTACAGCAAATGGAGGATGAGATGACTGCGCGGCACTCTCATCTACAGTCGGTCATCCAGACCGGCAACGATCTCATCGCCGCGGGCAATTTCGGTGCTGATAAAATTCAACAGCGCACAGATGAGATCAACCAACAATGGGAGAGCCTGATCGACCTGGCTGCCTACAGAAAGAAGAGGCTGCTTGAAGCAGTCGACTTCTACCAGGTAGCTACCCTCAAAATATGTTTTAACACTTTATATACTAAATTCTCGTCGACGAGTAGTTACCTTTATAGGTAATGTTCAGATAATAAGTTCAACAACTGACCATTGTTGAACTTATTATCTGAACATTTCCTTGAACATAGGACTCCTTAGAACTGTACTTGTACATTGTATTATCTGTCTTTTTAAAAACCCCTCCTAAATTATTAATAGACCATGGTGCATGGCAGTCACTAAATTCACCCTCTGGGGACATTATTGTGCAAATGTCCAGTACCAAATTTCAAGCCTGCTAAAATCTCTTTTTTTTTAGCATAGTGCAACATCTTGCTTTTCTATTTTCAGTTAGTAGTTTCCAGAAACAAGTTTTACTTCAAAACAAGGCCTATACCAATACGAAATCTTGGAATTCTAACTATAGCTACTAGTGATGATATAGTTGAATCATGCTTAGAAAGAATTACAAAGAAATTTTCTGCTCTGTTTGTTATTATTTGTCAAAATATTAACTATTTACTGAATAGTGTGACATGTTGCCTGATTCCATGAGTTTTTACTTTCAGTTCTTCGCTGATGCTGAGGATATTGACACTTGGATGTTGGACGTCCTCAGACTCGTATCGAGCGAAGATTTCGGCAAGGATGAGGATAGTGTGCAATCGCTGCTCAAGAAACACAAGGTTTGTATACAGTTCCATCCCTTCATTTATTATCTGTTAGAATTTGAGTTACTTCCCCTCACATTCTATCTAATAGAAATATTTGTAGAGTTATCTCCCCTCACTCACTGTTTGTCATGATAAGCCCTGATGAAATCAAGATTGAATTTTGTCCGCATGCCTCGATATCAACAAGTTACAGAAAAATATATTCAACATATTTTAGAAGATCTCATGTTGTCCTTATTTTTTAGTGGTTATTTTATGTCATTAAAATTATTTTAAACAAAACAAAGTTTATTTACAGGTAATGCAATGTTTACATTCAACTTCAATGTAATTACCCAAATTAATTAGAACAGATTTAGTAGTAGTTAGATTACCTGCTGCAATTAAAAGACATTTAAACTCTCAATGCTGTTTCATAATTCACACTTTTGAAATTAGATCATAAATGTTGTTTTGGTTTCTCAGAAATAAATTAAAGGAAACTTTCAGTTCACATATCTAATAATTCGTATAATTAACCTTCCCCAAATAATTATGCTGAATGTAACATAGGAACTGAAAAACTACCAAATTAATTATCTCATGCCTATTATAGCAGAATTTATAGCTAGATTCACCACTGGAATTAAACTAAAATAAAACTCAGTACTCTTTGGCCTCCAACATTATTAATAGTTCTAAATTAGATTGTTGTATACTTTTATAATTTCTCAGCTATAAACTTTAAGGACTCTTAAATATGTATAATTAACCCTTCCATGACTAGAGCTTCTAGAAATTTTACTAAAACCCTGTGCCAATGCATTCTCTTATGCGAATCTCCCATAGGGCGTCTCACATATATAAGATAATGCATTGGCCTAACAATAGTTACCGTGATCTTGTAAGTCAGTGCATTCTCTTTTATATGCAAGGCTCCCTATATATACTCGCATATATAAGAAAATGCACTGGCACATGATCTTTAATGCTACATCAGTGCAGCTCCCGTCTTGAAAGGGTTAAAGTTTACATAGCTTGTAATACATATAATAATAATATAATCAAATAATTTCCAGGATGTAACAGAGGAACTGAAGATCTACCAGTCAGTGATAGAAGCTCTGCACGAACAGGCTGCCAGTCTCGGTGAACAGGTAATATCAACGTTTATGTATGAGACGTTACACAACTCTTGTGGGCTGATTCCATTCATTATGCTAGGGTGGAATGGGCAAATTACCCTGGGTAGTCCAGGGAAAAAATTAATGTAATTTTTGTTAACTGATGTAATCTTAAAAATAGCATACTAACAACTGCATATAAAACAAATGTTTTATTGAGGAAATTTGACAAAACCTACATTGGTCGAACAGATGAAGACTCAGACTGATGAGTAAAAATATCTGATAATCACAATGAAACTAACGAGAATTTTGACTTTTACTGCACAAGCAAAAAATACCTAATTTTAAAAACAACCTTGACACCAAGCACCCTCATATTTTAAATATATAGTTTCAACTTTTTCATCAATTCTGTGAATCATTTCTGAATAATACATGATATAATCTTGGCAGATAATGAGAAACAGATATTTTTTATCGCAACATAGATCTTTTCTGTGTGTTTTCTCCACTCCGATTGGCTTTCACACAAGGTCAGATGTCATGTTATTTACACATTATTTCCATCTCCACCAGGACCGAGAGTCACCTGACGTGCAGAGTCGACTGGGTAGTATAGACAGACGGTATCAGGAGTTACTCGAGCTGGCTAAGATACGCAAACAGAGACTTCTTGATGCCGTATCCATGTACAAACTGTTCAACGAATCGGATGGTGTTGAGACATGGATAGAAGAGAAGGTTTGTCTTATTATATTAAAAGAACCATTCCCTTTCCTCTGTTGTTACTTCCTCACGATTAGTACTACTTTCAAAATTCTGCCACATGAAAATAGTTTATTGTTATTGAAATCTCAACATGAAATTCATTCAATTGTAATTTCATTTTCATGACAAAACCACTATATTTCACTAATCATTCTGCAACATATTTTCAGAACATTGGCTTCCGTTTCCGAAAGATTTTATTGATGATAATGTTTAATTAATATCTCCATTAAATAAGCCCTTTTAAAAAAATTAGCTAGATTTACATCCCCTCCCGACCCTATTTTTGGTCCCCTCAATTTTATTTGTATTTGGATATCTTTTATGGAAACTCTTCACATGCCTTAACCATCAAATTAAAATTCAATGACCCTTTAATCAGTCAATTTTTTCAAATTGGAAATCTAAATCACCTTGTATTATATAAGATAGGATACTGCATTAATATCTAGAACTGTCCCATGTTGGGAAGAATAAATTATAAAAATAAATGCGCCCTCCCGCCCCATTTTTTCTGAAAAAGTTGGATGTAAATCTAAAATTTATTTATATTGGCCTAATGGATGCCAACAACAAAATAAATATCGTGAATTAAATGACGTGAATGTCGGGTATAGTCAGGATTATTGATAATCTGTTTACATTGTCTTTGGCAGCATCAACACTGGCATCAAGATTTTCAGTCTGAAATATGATTTTTGGCTGATGTGAAATAAAAAACTGTTTAATGACATTGTTGTAGATCATTATATATAATTTATTATAATTCGCTATTTTTTGTAGGATAAGTTCCTGACGACCATTGTTGTAACCGATGATGTTGAGGAGCTTGCGATTGTGAAGCACAGATTCGATGGTTTCGAGCATGAGATGAATGCCACCGCCTCCAAGGTCACCCTCGTCAACCAACTGGCCCGACAGCTTCTGCAGGTCGAACATCCAAACGCTGCTGAGATTGTCGTCAAACAGAACCAACTCAATCAAAAGTATGTTAATTAAAATGTCATAAAATCTGACTAATTATTCATATTTAGCATTTAGAAGTGACTTAATAATTTCTTCTTAATTTAAAAAAAATAAAGATTATACTGTTCATATTCAATCAGGCCTGAAATATCTTGCCAGGGGATTTATAGAATGAGGTCGACAGAGGGTGAATTTAGTGATGCTACCCCACACAATTGGCTAGCATCACTAAATTAATTTTCATAGCAGATGAGGGCGAGGCCATGTAGAAAGCGGTCCCCAGAGGATGAATTTGGTGATACTAACCCGCTGTGTGTGTAGCGTCACTAAATTCACCCTTTTGGGGGACCTCATTCTGCAAATGTCTGGCATCAAATTTTCAGGACTGATTGATTTCCTTATTGGACCTCATTACTTATGGAATTTTGTTTTGTAATCTTTGTTTGAGCCTTGTAATCTCAGCCTAAATTTACGTAATTTTTTTATACAAGTTTTGTTCTGAAGCTGAACAATTGTGGTGATCATCTCCCATTTTCTCATATAATAATTGCTGAATGTAATATTTATATTCCTATAATGATAGGAAGATATGCTAAGGTCGCGGTATGATATGAT
The DNA here is from genome assembly GCA_032622095.1 of Siphonodentalium dalli. NCBI lineage: Eukaryota > Metazoa > Mollusca > Scaphopoda > Gadilida > Siphonodentaliidae > Siphonodentalium > Siphonodentalium dalli. The sequence goes on from CP136066.1 coordinate 43,828,170, forward strand.
GTATCTGTATATCTTACCACCCCTATATAATAATATCTCTTAACCCTTTACCCAACAAACCGGCCAAAACCGGCCAAATAAAGCTTCAACAGCCTAAAATATCTTCGGTCTGTCTCAATAGAACCATACAAATATGGATATCATTGGAACCGGCTCCTTGACCACATTGTGATAGTTACAGTTAGCCCTGTGCCAATGCATTCTCTTATATATGCGAGTCGACCATAGGTCGCCTCGCATATATAAGAGAATGCATTGGCCTAAAAAAAATCTTTTTTTACCATTTTTTCTTACATTCTTTAACAATTTTATAATTTTTAATGTGTTAAGCCAATGCATTCTCTTATATATGCGAGGCGACCTATGGTCGACTCGCATATATAAGAGAATGCATTGGCACAGGGCCATTCTGTTGGGTAAAGGGTTAATGAGTGTTTCTGTCTGTTATATAGCTGGAACAATATGCGAGAGATGGTTGACCAGAAGAGAGATGACATCACATCAGCCCACGGCCTACAGAACTTCCACATTGAGTGCAATGAAGCCATGGTAAGGCCATTAAAAATAAGCAACTTTGTTATCAGGCAATTTTATATAGAAAATTGAGTGAAGGAGGGAGCCATTTTTATTTTTTCCCAAAAAGTTTCCGAAATATATATATGTATGAATTATTTTATGGAATAAAATCCACAACAATTGTTCAAGTAAATCTATTTCAGGGCCGATTGTGGGTCGGCCCTGGCACTAAAAGTGATTAGCCATGGATTTGTCGACATGGGATGATTAATCTTGGTGTTGTTTTTCACAGAGCTGGATCCATGAGAAGGCTAAGGTCATAGAATCAACGGAGGATCTGGGCAACGATTTGGCCGGTGTGATGACCTTACAGCGACGACTCAGTGGCATGGAGAGAGATCTCGCTGCTATACAAGCCAAGGTATGAGGCAATTAAACCTTTCATGACGGGAGCTGCACTGGCACAACATTAAAGACCCTGTGCCAATGCATTCTTTTATATATGCGAGTCGACCATAGGTCGCCTCGCATATATAAGAGAATGCATTGGCCTAACAATTTTTTATCAATTTTTCTTACGTTCTTTAATAATAATTCTTATCATTTTTTCTTACATTCTTTATCAATTTTATCATTTTTTTTTATCATTTTTATCTTACATTCTTTATCAATTTTTATCTTTTTTTCTTACATTATAAAAAATAATATAAAATTTCTTAGGCCAATGTATTCTCTTATATATGCGATGAGACCTATGGTCTACGAAAGGGTTAAACTCAGTCTGGAAGCAACTTGCACTGCACTACCAGAATATTGTTAAAAATGCCAAATGCCCTTTCTTTACTAAATGGATTTTCCCATTCATTTTAAAAATATACATTGGAATGGTCTATTATTCATCTGGAGAGGTTTTCATAGAAAATGAGTGCATGGCAGATGATAAAAATGCAGAAGGAATCCTATTGAAAACGTTCAGGAAACGACGTATTGTTGTTTGTTGGACTTATTATCTGAACAGTTCCCATAGGAACTAATCGTCAATGAGTATTTAGTATAGAAAGGATTAATCTGCCAGTGTAAATATAAGAAATGGATGTGCATTCCATGAAGCATGGATACAAGTTGGTATGATATGGGGAACGTTACAGGCACAGAGTGTTTGAAATTTCATAATGTGAATTATGAGTATTATCAAGTGTCACTTTAATTTTCTAGCATCTAATGTCAGTTTTATTTTTGGCTATTTTTTATATGATTTGTCTATAAATCAGTTCTCTCTCCTCTGGCTTCACTCCAACTGTTGAATCCCACATGCATTTTATCATAAGCAAGTCTGGGGAATGGGGAAAGCAACAAACCAACTCCCGTATTGTGAGGATTTATGATAAGTTGAGTATGTCATGAGATGTGAATTTGTTCTGGCCTGTTCTATGACTGGAATAGAGTTAGGAAAATATTTCTGCATTCCATTTAATTACTACGCATGTTACCTGCTAATTAATTGCTCGTAAAACAACCCAGTCTCCTCGTACCCGAATTCTCGTCTGTCTGAACTTGTTGAACATTTCATCGAAGTCAAAACGACCGCAAAACATCCGAACTCTTCTTGGTCTAGGTGCACTCCTTTGTTTGTTGGTGTTGTTAAGACAGGGTTCCTGCGGGGTCTTGAATACCTGGAATAGCCTTAAATTTCACAATTGGTCACTGAAGGCCTATGAAGTACTTGAATAGTTTTGAATTGAAAATAACCATTTGTTGAGCTTATTATCTGAACATTTCCCTTAATAAATAGGAACCCTTCTGTATTTGTATTATCTGTTGTCTGCTTATATCCCTCCAAATGAATAATAGACCATTCCAATATATAATTTTATCAATTTAGAATAGAAAGAGTTAAAACAAATTGCTGAGAATTTGCCTTGAATTTCAGAATTGATGGGCTTTAAAAACTTTTAAAATTGAGAAATGGTGTTAAAGTTTATGAGTTCTGACCTGAAAGAGAGCACTATATATTGATCATGCAGCAAACATATTGAAATTACTTCTAAAAAAAAAAGTCATAAAACAGTGCTATCACAGGGACATTCCTGGATGGGCGAAAAGGGGAAGGGTGTGCAGTCAGCTTCTTGAAAAAATTTACATTTATGTTGGGAGAAATATTGACCACAAAGTACTGAAGTAGTCTGAACGAGTTAGAAGCTCTTCGCTGTGTCGGAGTCTGCGAGACGATTACAACGTTACATTTATATAAACTGTCATGATTATTGAACTTGTTTCTGAATGAGTTTTTTTTCCCCCAGTTGGAAGCTCTTCAGTCGGAGGCTGAGAGACTGCAGGATGAGAAACCAGAGGAAGCCCAGGCCATCCGTGAAAAGATCGCCGAGATCAACAACGTATGGATGGATCTCAAAGAAATGGTAAGCATATATCTCAGTCATGATCGATTTCTCAAATAGTAAAACTAAAGAAGAATTTTTGTTCAGATTTTTTCGTGCTGATTCTTTCTAAAACCCCCTAACCCTTAATTATTATTAGTAATAAATGTTAGCCCTCATGTTTTTTATGACATCAAGAAACTATTATGAACAATAACATGGATTGTGCGATTATTTTAGTAAATGATGTAATTTTTTTCAGCTCAAAGATAGAGATGAGAAACTCGGAGAAGCAGGCGAGCTCCAGCGCTTCCTCGGCAACCTCGATCACTTCCAGCAATGGTTGGCTCGTACGCAGACAACCATCGCTTCAGAGGATATTCCAAACAGTCTATCGGATGCAGAGCGCCTACTCAACCAGCATCAACAGCTCAAGGATGAGATAGACGCTTATGCACCAGAATACGCCAAGATGAAAGAGTTCGGTGATAAAATTACAGAGGGACAGACTGATCCACAATATATGTTCCTCAGACAGGTAAGTCTATTATACTCCCGCTGATGATCCACAATATATGTTCCTCAGACAGGTATGTTTATTATACTCCCGCCGATGATTCACAATATATGTTCCTCAGACAGGTAAGTCTATTATACTCCCGCCGATGATTCACAATATATGTTCCTCAGACAGGTATGTTTATTATACTCCCGCTGATCCACAATATATGTTCCTCAGACAGGTATGTTTATCATACTCCCGCCGCTCCACAATATATGTTCCTCAGACAGGTTTGTTTATTATACTCCTGTTTGAAAAAACCCAATGCCAATTGCTTGATTTACATCCAACTTTTTCAGAAAAATGGCTGGAGGGCAGCTATTATTTTTTATTTTTATTCTTCCTAAAATAAATGGTCATGGACATTTCTAGATATTGAAGAAGTATCCTATCGTATATAATACAAGGTGATTTAGATTGTCCAATTTTATCAAAATAGCCTGATTAATGGGTCATTGAATTGTAATTTGATGGTTACGACAAAAGTACATAAAAGTAGGGTCCTGCGAATATTCGATATTCGATTCGAGATTCGATTCGAAAGTCGAATTCGAGTCGAAATTTCCAACTCGAAATTTCGAATATATATGGATGAAATTATTAGCTGCTTACGAACACGTACACACGTCGATCTTAGCTGTTTCTGTGCCATTTAATTCCCTAAAATTATGAATATGTGCGCTTTATAATTCTTATTGTACATCACGAATGTACGCATGCTATTAAATATATTTGTGGCCAGTAATTAGCCACCAGATTAGGACCACTAAATACGTCTGAATTCTAGTTTTGAACATGGTTGCCAAAAGCTCCGAATTCGCTGTTGGACCGACGACGCACGTAAATTATAATAACTATGAGACTGAGCAACTGCTAGCGTTATCCGCCGACTGTCTCAGGTTCCGCGTTATTTGTATGTGATGATGTAAACTTCACGTGTTTCAGGGGTCGAAAGTGCATGTTGGTGGAGTTTTCTTTTGAAGTTGACTGTCAGTTTCGGAGCGTACCTTTGGCACTTGACAATAAGTCGTCCGTTATTCATGTTTATTTTAAACATGATAAGCTTCTCAGGCAGTGCAAGAATTTACACGTGTGACGAATACAACATGGTGTATAAATCGCAAGCATATGGGACTGATGGAAGTTCATAGAACGTTTCAAACATCATCTAATCCTTGGCAAAACATGCCTAATTGAGAATGCAACACACATGTATAATTCGATTCGATATTCAATTCGATATTCGATTCGATATTCGATTCGAATTCTTCAATTCGATATTCGATTCGAAATCTTCAATTCGATTCGATATTCGATTCGATCAAAATCTCCAATTCGCAGGACCCTACATAAAAGATATCCAAATATAAAAAAAATTGAGGAGAGGAGTTAAAATAGGGTCAGGAGGAGATGTATATCTAGCATATTTTTTATATTGGCCTTGACTTGTGAGGTCAGCAGTACTTCATTTTTGATGAAATGAGATATTGTGTTTAGGATGGTAACAACATATTCAGGTTATGATTCAATCGCTGTTATCGGTTAAGTTCCGAAATGCTGTCTTTAGGATGCTTAATACGTTCATGTGAGAACAATACAGTGCTAATTTAGAATGGAGCATGTTGAAATCGTCGTGTTGACTTATGAGCTTGCCAGTACTTTATTTTTTATGAAATGAGATATTGTGTTTAACGATGGTAACAAAATATTCAGGCTATGATTCAACCGGTTAAGTTCCAAAATTATGTCTTTAGGATGCTTCATGTATCTTTCATCCAGTACGTCCATGTGAGAACAATACAGTGCTAATTTTATTTAGAATGGAGCATGTTGAAATTTTCTCAGTAAAAATTAATTGACCATGTATCTCTTTCAAATATCCCTGACATTTTGCAGATTGTTGTGGCAAAATATAAGATGTTGGTGTAAACACAAGCAATTTACATACATTTTACAAAGATTCAATACATGCATGAGTATATGGAGGGAATTAGACAACAAGCTGAGATCTTTTACAAGTCTTTTTCACCTGTACACTTGATGATTGTCGTAGAACCAGGTTATCACTTAAATGAGGATGTCGTAAACTCAAATAATAATTGAGAATTGAACTTGTTATGACATAATAGATAATTGTTGGAATACCAGGATGGAATACTTAATGGTATCCTGTTTGTTCACAGCGACTCCAAGCTCTGGATGATGGCTGGGTTGAATTGCTACAGATGTGGGCTAACAGGGAACAACTACTGTCACAGAGCCTTAACCTACAGGTTAGTTCACACTTACCCACTTTAAAAAATTAAGGTTAGATCAGACTTACTCAGTCTAAAAACTACAGGTTAGATCAAATTCATCAGATAAAAGTTTGTTGTTATTAAATGCTTCAAGCTTTGAGGTGATGCAGTGAGCAAGTTGATCAACCAATGGCTAATGATTTTAACCCTTTCATGATGGGAGCTGCGCTGGTGCAGCATTAAAGACCCTGTGCCAGTGCATTATCTTATATATGTGAGTCTCCCATAGGGATCCTCGCATATATAAGTGAATGCACTGGCTTACAAGATTAAGGTAAATATTGTTAGGCCAATGCATTCTCTTATATATGTGAGTTGCCCTATTGGAGACTAGCATGTACAAGAGAATTTATTGGCACAGGTTGCAAAAATTTCAGAAAGCTCCATTCACGAAAGGGTTAATACACAACAGTGTACACAAGTAAAACAAAAACATTTAACACATGGATGCTGTTGACTATCTGATTGTTTTTATCGTCTGTCCGTCTATCTGTGTCTAGCCGTCCATCTGTCCGTTCGTTAACATTTTTGGTTTCCGATCGATAACTCCAGTTTCTATTATTTGATCTGAACCAAAGTTGGTATGTGTATTTCCCAGCTAAAAATACAGGCTAAGTTCTGAATATGGGATCCGTCCAGTTATTTTTTCAAGAGTTATGGCCCTTATTCAACTTAGAATTTGACAATCTGTTAACATTTTTGATTTCCGACCGATAACTCCAGTTTGGATTATTTGATTTGAACCAAAGTTGGTATGTGTATTTCCCAGCTAAAGATACAGTCCAAGTTCGAATATGGGTTCCGTTCAATTATTTTTATTCAATATTTGATTAGCAAAATTCTATGTTACACCAGTTATTTTACTCCCTGGTTTGAATATTGCAGTTATTTATCTATCACGAGCTTCAGTTTTATTGACTTGTTTATTTTAACAGATGTATTTGAGAGACGCCAAACAGGCTGAAATATTGCTGAACCAGCAAGAGAATTTCATTTCCAAAGAGGATGTGCCAGTAAGTAACAATACCTTGATGTGCGATGTAATGCATGCATATATTGTTTGTGTGCTTTGGAAATGTCTTATGTGTCAGGATTTACACATTTTACAGGAAATCCTAATCGGGGAAGGCACCAGGGCAAATCAATCTTTTGGGCCACAACAATAAAATAGCCTGGTTTACAAGGCCACAGCAATAAAATAGCCTGGCTTACAAACATTTGGGTACACTAGGGAAAAAAATTGAAATTATGCATCACCACCACAACAATTGACAAATAGCAGAATTGTCCATGAATTTAACAAGATTTTTAATACAATAAATTTTACTCATATTATAAAATAAATTGGAAGTATTTCTTCCTAGATAACTAGAAATTGATTGAAAAGTTTCTGAAAGCAAAAAAGAGACTGCCATAAATCATTTTCTGCACCACTGTGATCACATGATTCATATTTTAATCAGCATCAACATAAACTAATCATATAAAAAAGTTTTATTTTTGTTACAATATTGAGGGAAAAGCTGTAGGAGGGGTTCGGTTCGTAAACCAGGGTATTAAAATTGCTGTTGCTGATGTACATTGGATCGAGAATAAAGCATATAAAAATGATTTGTACCATGTGCTATATAGAGATGGGCGGTTAACCGTGGAATCAGTTCGGTTTCGGTTGTCGGGGAAAAACCGGAAATGACAACCGTGGTAAGTTGGGAAAACCCGTAGTTTCGGTTGTCACAACTTCCTGTAATCATGGCAGAGCACGACGAACAAACGAGTCCTGTGTGGAAATATTTTTCAAAGAAAGATAAGAAATCTAAGTGTGCCGCCTGTAATATATGCAGAAAGGAGTTCGCATGGTGAAATCGCACGACGAATTAATTACGTTGCTTCCGTGTACGTCGCCGTAGTAAACACAACACAAGTCAGTTTATTTCTCATGATCATTTAATCATTAAGGCCGTACAAATACTCTGAAAGGTGAATTTGATAACGAGGATACGATATCAAAAGGTATCAATGATTGTTACCCGCACCGCCTATTAGTTTTTATCACTGTTTGGATGTTAAATCGTCAAATATATTTGTGCGCCGTTGATTAAAAATGTTATGCCGGAATCGGAGCCGGAATGAATTATACCGTTTGTCGTAAACTGTTGAGAAATAGCACTCATTCAGGTGACTTGTATTGGATGCATGTATAGTGTGTACAGTATTATGTTCCCTAAATATGGTAATAGGCATATAGACAGATAATGTGATTGAGAGATTCTAGTCATGTTTTATTTTCAGTTTGTTGTTTATTTCAGATTTTATTTTTCAAATCATAACTATACACATATATCTAGTCACACACATTAGTTTTATGCCAATATAAATGATCATTATATTATTTCACACTTATGATCATATGATGCTGAATTGCAGTCATACACAATACACAGACTCTCTTGCATTCTAGCACTGCCACTCGACATGGACATTAACAATATACATGTAATAGTATAATAATTTACAATTATAAGAGGACATGTACCTCACAAGTTAAGGTGATAAAATTGGTGTGTTTTCTTTGTAATATGATGAAGCATTATTAGATTTTGTTCACATTAGTCATTTTTATTAATAAAAACCGAAACCGAGACTCAACTCTTTTTCCACAACCGAAACCGAGGCAAATTTTCACAACCGCCCATCTCTAGTGCTATATCATCTGTGGAAGTCTTTATGAGCAAAAGTTATATGAATATCTAGCATCACAACTGGCCATTTTATCTCGAAAAATATGACAAAACCACATGTCCACATATTTTTACAATAATTAGATGAAAACAATTTGTGTACTGATAAATTTTTGGCCACACTTATTTTTTCTTTATATCTATTTATTTCACCAAGTTGCAAACAATTATATATTCATGAAACATGTTTGAGCATTATTCATCGGCAAACATAACACAAATTATATTTCTCTTCTGTTTGACCTTATAAGACATAAAGTTGTTATAACTGGTATACAAGAAGACACACTACACTCTTAACTTGGAAGAAAATTTACAACTTGATGAATACTTGTAAATTATGTTGTTTAATTTTAAATTGTCAATTCCTTGAATTGGAACAAACTTTCATTTTAAAAGTTCTTCTGTTATAAACTGGAAAAGAAAATTTCCTTATAAGAGATTCTGTCTTGAATTGTAACTCTTATAATTATACCTGCAGCATATGTAACCAACCAGCATGTTTGTTGTTAACCTCCTGTTCCTTATCACGAACATTTTCATTCACTCGACCCAGTCCTTCCCATGAGAAAAACACAATGAGAGCACTTACAGTAATGCCCTAAATAATCAGCTCCTCAACCACAGCAGAATTATGTGTAATTTTTTAGGATTTAGTCGGAAATATGGCTTGTTGCCATTCATCGGAAAGCTCTTGGTGAGAGCTTTCCGATGAATGGCAACAAGCCATATTTCCGACTAAATCCTAAAAAATTACCCATAATTCTGCTGTGGTTAAGGAGTCGATTATTTAGGGCATTACTGTATTTGCTCCCGCAATTCAGAATAAATGTGTAATTGCACCTATAATATATTCAAAAGTTAGGTTTTTCTCATATTAAAAATGTTGTTACAGGATAGACTTATTCAAGGTACACTATCACATTAAATCAACAATTAATGTCACCATAAGCATTATTTTAGCACCCGTGAATTGAAACGGGTGTGTACGGGTGCAAGAGCACTTGCTTCCGTCTCCTGGGAAGGACTGACTCGACCATATTAGGGCAAATAAATAAATATACTGTGTTATCAGGCACCTCCCTCATCACCTGAAGAGGCAGGCCTTAAAATCCATCAAATTTTGCGAGAATCAAAACATAGCATTTCTACAGGGAATCAAGACTTTTTATGAGAATCGTGATTCTGATTCTCATCGGATTTTAACCCTTTCATGACGGGAACTGCGCTGGCGCAACATTAAAGACCCTGTGCCAATGCATTCTCTTATATTTGCGAATCGACTATATGTCGCCTCGCATATATAAGAGATTGCATTGGCCTAACAATTTGTTATCATTATTTATAAATTTTTCTTATATTCTTTAACAATTTTTATAATTTTATCTTACATCCTTTAACAATTTTTATCATTTTTTATCATTTTTTTCTTAGATTCTATAACAATTTTTATCATTTTTTCTTATATTCTTTAACAATTTTATACATTCTTTAACAATTTATTTTATCATTTTTTCTTACATTCTTTAACAATTATAAAAAAACAATATAAAATTTGTTAGGCCAATGCATTCCCTTATATATGCGAGGCGACCTATGGTGGACTCGCATATATAAGAGAATGCATTGGCACATGGTTTTCGCAACAATTCAGGAAGCTCCCATCATGAAAGGGTTAGTGGCTGAGAGGACCTCATGCAATTTCATCAAGTGAGATTCAATACATTGCTTGGAAAAATTTCATTTACTCCATAAAGTTCTAGACTTTTTGAAGAGAAATAAAAACCTCCCACCCTCGTCCAGGTTTATACGTAATGGCCTGAGAACTCATATATTTATTTTTATTGGCCTACTCTTTTCTTGGGTGTTTTTCGAGAGCCTGCAAACTTAGCTGTACGATTCCTATTCCTGACAAATCAACACATACAATTGAGTATGTTAAAACTTTTCTGAAAAATGTTGACCTTGATACACTGTTAAACATATCAATAATCAGTCCTGGTCTCATTTTATCTAAACAGTGTAATTCTCAGTATTTTAAAGCAATACCTTTCACTTGTTTAGAACAGATCTAGAATTGGAAATTTTTCGCAAATTTCTGGACAAATAAAAAATAATTTTTAAAAGCAAACAACCCATGCTGAATTCAGGACAAAAAAATTCAATGAAATGTTATTTAATTACAAATTGCTGAAGATTGAACTGTCTTGCATTTGTAAAGTTATAGGAAAAATACACTAAGATGAAGGCTCTATATTTTTCTGTATATTTATATTTGCATGTTATATTGTTCTGCATATATATATTCTCTAATCAACAGAGAGTACAGTTTCCCATGGTTTATCAGGTAAATTCGCTGGTAGTGATGTATTTTTGCCAACCTAATGATGACATATCACTCTCATCACTGACATCAATCTAACACGTAGCCTTCATACTACTTAGAAATGTTATTCACACGTCAGCAATTCTCATTCAATCTTCATATCTTCTGGAACATCCCAAATTATTGTGCAAAGTCATTTTCACACAAAATGATAACATATAATCACTGCAAGGAAAGCTAGATTATTACTAATACAGTAATGCCCTAATTAATCGACTTCTTAACCACAGGAGAATTATGGGTAAATTTTCAGGATTTAGTCGGAAATATGGCTTGTTGCCATTCATCGGAAAGCTCTCCCCTAATTAATCGACTTCTTAACCACAGGAGAATTATGGGTAACTTTTCATGATTTAGTCAGAAATATGGCTTGTTGCCATTCATCGGAAAGCTCTCCCCTAATTAATCGACTTCTTAACCACAGGAGAATTATGGGTAACATTTCAGGATTTAGTCGGAAATATGGCTTGTTGCCATTCATCGGAAAGCTCTCCCCTAATTAATCGACTTCTTAACCACAGGAGAATTATGGGTAACTTTTCAGGATTTAGTCGGAAATATGGCTTGTTGCCATTCATATGGCTTGTTGCCATTCACCGATGAATGGCAACAAGCCATATTTCCGACTAAATCCTGAAAAGTTAACCATAATTCTCCTGTGGTTAAGAAGTCTGTGAATGGCAACAAGCCATATGAATGGCAACAAGCCATATTTCCGACTAAATCCTGAAAAGTTACCCATAATTCTCCTGTGGTTAAGAAGTCGATTAATTAGGGCATTACTAATAAGTCTAAGTTCACATACTGGTAAAATTTATTGACAAATTTGCCTTGTAAATTTCTTGCAATTTATAAAAGATGGCTATCTAATGCACCTTTTTGTACAACCGTTTAAAAAAAATGGGACGTATAATGTTATTGGTCTATCCGTTCACTTTTGGTTTCCGGATAATAACTTTAGATAGTCCCAACTGAATGGAATGAAATTATGTATGTGGGTTTACTAGCACAAATACAGGTCGATTTTGGGTTCCTCCCGTAAATTTTCACCAGAGTTATGGCGGAGTATGTTCCTTATTTGATACAATCGTGAGTGTTCCTAAAATGTTTCTGTACTCAGAGCTATGAATTGTCACGAGTGAGTGCTTGATTAATTCTTGCCTGATTTTTGGCTGCTAACATTCAGCAAATGTCAGTTATAATGCTACTTTTTGATATCCAAAAACAAGGACCTTTAACCCCTACATCAATCAGAAATACTTTGATGTGCTTCCAAACTAATTGAGAAATGAAAAGTGCAATTGTTTTGTTCATTGAATTTTTTTTTAAAAGGATTTCTAAATTCAACATTATGCGTCTCACGATGATTCTTCATGGAGAATTAGCTAAAATAATTTAATCTTGTTGTTAAAACATCAAATTTGTTGAGTTGTTTGTTCATTGTATGTAGAACTTCGAATTAATTAATTTGCACTTAGATGTAATTAGTAATCTGCACTTTGGATGCAACTTATCTACAGTAATGCCCTAAATAATCGACTCCTTAACCACAGCATAATTATGGGTAATTTTTCAGGATTTAGTCAGAAATATGGCTTGTTGCCATTCATGGGAAAGCTATCAGTGAGAGCTTTCCGATGAATGCGAACAAGCCATATTTCCGACTAAATCCTGAAAAATTACCCATAATTCTGCTGTGGTTAAGGAGTCGATTATTTAGGACAATACCAACATAAATTTACTTTCGTTAATTTTATAAGAACTTATATTATTGTATACTTTTGAAAATCTCTGTCTGTAGTTTCATTTTATAGAGATTCTACACAATAAGACCCTGCCTTTTATGTGCAATGCTTCAAGAACTAACATTTATTCATTACCATGGTTCATGATCCAGGGAAAACGATAGCCACAAAGTTTAGAGCAAACCCTGCTTATAATATGCAGCCTCAGGGGCACAACAATATAATAGCCTGGTTTACGAACATTTTGGTTGACAAAAAGTTGATTCAGGAGAGAGAAAAAACATGAAATAAAAATATGCATCACCACCACAATTGACAAATACTGGTCGCAGAACTGTCCATGAATTTTACAAGATTATTTAACCCTTTCAGTGCCAAGACTGATTTGAGCTCTTTCCATCAATGTATCACATTATTATAATCAATAAATTTGAAAAATGATCAAGGAAATATGGGTTGATACAAAAATCGGCTTGGCACTGAAAGGGTTAATACAATAAGTTTTACTCAAATTATAAAAATAAATTAAGGTATTTCTTGAATTTCTTGCCATAATTTTTTTTTTCTTTTCTTAACCATTTACCCAACAGAAGGGCCCTGTGCCAATGCATTCTCTTATATATGCGAGTCGACCATAGGTCGCCTCGCATATATAAGAGAATGCATTGGCTTAACACATTAAAAATTATAAAATTGTTAAAGAATGTAAGAAAAAATGGTAAAAAGTGTTAAAAAAAGATTTTTTTAGGCCAATGCATTCTCTTATATATGCGAGGCGACCTATGGTCGACTCGCATATATAAGAGAATGCATTGGCACAGGGCATAACTGTAACTATCACAATGTGGTCAAGGAGCCGGTTCCAATGATACCCATATTTGTATGGTTCTATTGAGACAGACCGAAGATATTTTAGGCTGTTGAAGCTTTATTTGGCCGGTTTTGGCCGGTTTGTTGGGTAAAGGGTTAAATAATTGAAAAGGAGGTGAGAGCAAAAATTATACTTTGCCATAAAATATTTTATTCACCACCGTGTGACTAAATGCTTCATATTTTAATCAGTGTGAACATAAACTAATCATACAAATTTTTTTTTTAAAACAATATTGAGGAAAAAGTTGTATGGGTTCGTAAACCAGGCTATTTACCCTTCCGTGACTGGAGCTTCGTGAAATTTAGCAAAAACTCTGTGCCAATAAATTCTCTTATATTTGCGTGTCTCCCATAGGGAGCCTCGCATACATGTATATAAGAGAATACATTGGCCTAACAATATTTACCTTGACTCTGCAAGCCAGTACATTCTCTTATATATGTGAAGCTCCCTATGGGAGACTCGAATATGTAAGAGAATGCACTGGCACAGGATCTTTAATGCTGCACCAACGTAGCTCCTGTCATGAAAGGGTTAAACTGCTGTTGCCGTAGCTTGAGAAGTAACATTCCTTAACTTGAATTATGATCGAGAAGAATTCGGCAAGAACTACAGTTAACCCCACTTACAGTAATGCCCTAAATAATCGACTCCTTAACCACAGCAGAATTATGGATAACTTTTCAGGATTTAGTCGGAAATATGGCTTGTTGCCATTCATCGGAAAGCTCTCCGTGCTTTCCGATGAATGGCAACAAGCCATATTACATACTGTATAACGTACTTTCTTTGAGGAACTGCCAAATGTTTGGGGGAATCATTTCCCCGTGTCGAGTTTCAAAGGATTTGTCTGACATCAAGGCATAGATAGTTAAAAGTTCCTGACAGTTTAGCAATCTATACCTGAGCGCACCAGTCATACTTTCTTTCTGACTCTGGGTACCAGTTTAATGAAGAATGTGCTAAATATAGAATGGGTTTTTCCTTCAACAATGGCTGATACATGTACCACGAGTTTACAACTCCTCAAAAATTGTTGAAAGTGGAATGTTTTGTCTGATTTGGTAAACATTTCACAACATCTACTCTTTAGTAGGTAGGAAATACAAATCAGGCTCCGTTAATAAACTTCGGCTGCTGATTAATATTGATAGATTCTAATGGAATGAACATTTTTGAACGAGTGAAGAAGTTTGAAGGTACTCAATCCGATTGGATGGTCCCCATATCATAAGATTCCAACAACAATGTTTTTTAAATGCCGCTCCTGTTATCAGAATCGATTAACTGCCCAAAAATAATGCTAACCACAGTCAACTCTAGTATAATAAAATTGCCCCAAACCTGTTATTTATGAACATTTTGTTTAACGAAATTTGACCGCTTTGTCGATTATCTGACACAAAAAAAGCAACTTGATTTTAGAGTTATCCATCTTCATCAATAATTTGGTCCAAGACCGTCTTCTCGTCGACCTTTTCTGGACCACTAAAAATGATCAGTGGTGAAAAATAATAGATTAGCTGATCGATAGCTGATCAGTCTGAGCTTTGATGGGTGGGTTCCTCGACTCGATCAAATATTTTTGACCCCCGAAGCCAAGGAAATAGTAATTTGCAAGCAATAATTTGCATTATGCATCTTTAATGTGGGTTTGTTTATAAAATTAACAGGGAAACCAGATCACACCATTCTATGAAATAATTCTCCGATTCTATCAACATTTTTCGAACTTGGTTTGAAATGAAACATGTTTTACAATTTTTTTGGGCGCTGACTGCGGGCAATCATAAGTTCTGTTCGGTTGGTGTATATATGATTATTGCGGAAACAAGCCTGAGTTTAGTGTGCATGTCATTTGCAGAATGAGGTCCCCAGAGGGTGAATTCAGTGATACTATCCCACATAGCGGACTAAAAGCACCAAATTCACCCTCTGGGGACCTCATTCTGCATGGCCTCAACTGCTACGGGAGACATAGACTCAGATTGAAATTCCCACATGGTGAATATTGTGATGTACACCCATTGGGGACCTCGATTATGCAATGCATCTGCCAATTTGGGGATATGGAGAAACTAAACTAAAAAAGAAATAGAATCTATGCGAAGAAGTTTCTATAGAAATATTATAATAAAGAAACTTCCCAGAGGGTGAATTTAGTGATGCTACCCCGCATAGCGGGCTAGCATCACCAAATTCACCCTCTGGGGACCTCATTCTGCAAATGACAGACACCCTATTTCAAGGCTTGCCCGCACTGTCTGTGTTTCATTATATGGAAGCCACCATATTTAGGAACTGCTTAAAGTTTGAACAAATGAATCTCCCAGGTTCAAAATTTCTAGGCTCTATCTGTTGGTACCTGAGCTGGTGCATATGAGAACAATATGAGTCCTCGTGGACCAGCATGAGTCTTAATGTACTGACAGTGAGTTTGTTGAAAAAGATTTATGATCTATGCTAATATAATCAGGTCAATGCATTCTTAATTGCTGAAAAAGCATTTTGTACTGAGCTTTAAAAAAAAAAAAAATTCATATGCCCTCATTTGAGTTCAAATCCAAGGCGTTGTCTATGTCTGTACTGGGTATATTCAGTACAAATGGATCATCGATATAGTCCCAAGATAAACGGTCAGTGCTCATGTTTGAAGTGAACTGATTTTGTTAAGCCAAGAATGCAGCCGGCTAGTAAACATCCGATGGAAATATTGTGAAAAATAGTTTTATGATACTGAAGGCTCTCTTCTTTAACCCTTTACCCAACAGAACGGCCCTGTGCCAATGCATTCTCTTATATATGCGAGTCGACCATAGGTCGCCTCGCATATATAAGAGAATGCATTGGCTTAACACATTTAAAATTGTTAAAGAATGTAAGAAAAAATGGTAAAAAGTGTTAAAAAAAGTTTTTTTTTAGGCCAATGCATTCTCTTATATATGCGAGGCGACCTATGGTCGACTCGCATATATAAGAGAATGCATTGGCACAGGGCATAACTGTAACTATCACAATGTGGTCAAGGAGCCGGTTCCAATGATATCCATAGTTGTATGGTTCTATTGAGACAGACCGAAGATATTTTAGACTGTTGAAGCTTTATTTGGCCGGTTTTGGCCGTTTTGTTGGGTAAAGGGTTAAGGTATAAGCACCAATGCGCACTTCGGGATAACTACTCATCAATGAGTATATAGTATAGAAAGGGTGAATTGTCAGAATAAATGTACTTTTCTAAGAATATTGAGAAAAGTTCTGATGCACTAGCTACAAGTGATATTGTTTTATTTATGGTTATATGAAAACTTGGAATAGGGGGAATAGGTGGAATTGGGGAATAGGTGATTAATGACAAGGAGGAACCAGTTGTAATTTACTGTGATTTGTTGTAAAATGTGAACATTCTGACAACACATAGAATAAACAACAATGTTTGATGTGAATGTAATACAGAATATAGGAATTCCTTGTTATTGCAAGTGACTGGCTGTTAATTTGGTTTACATGAATTACATGGCTGCACTCACATTTTCACGGAATTCATTAGTTTTGGTTGGGTGCAGGACAAGGTTATCTGGTATATCTGGTATAGATGCACCCATTTATGATGTCGCCATCACAAAGTAACATCAAGAGCAGAGTACCATCTCAGAGGTCAGAGGTCGAGTGGGTTTATATCAAGTAGCATTCTTTGTATGATGTGGTATGCCCGGGTATCAGGGGTTATTGCTTGGTGTCAGAGGTCATCTTATTCCATGATAGAAGTCTTCTCAGCATGGTGCTTATTATGCCTTTGGGGGGGGGGGGGGGGTGGGGGGCTTTAATAGTTGATACATCCATCCAAGTGTTAATATGCTTGTTTATCCCCAGAGATGACATTTTTCAGGGAATTCTTTGAATTTAGGCACTTCAATATTATTATATAGAGGATCTCTAATGAGTCGCAATTCTATACAAAATTTTATCATCCGAGTGCACAAAATTCACAAATTTAGTGCAGGAAGTTAATAAACTTTGTATAGAATTACGATGAATTTGAGATTCATTTTAGCAAGGAAAAACGATCTTGAAATGGCTGGGGTTAATAAAAATTCATATTGATTTCCTTATCACATACAAAGAGGAAGTAAAGACACATTCAAGAAAAAATATACATGTGGTTCCATTTTAACCCTTTCAGTGCCAAGTCCGATTTTTGTATCAACCCATATTTCCTTGATCATTTTTCAAATTTATTGATTATAATAATGTGATACATTGATGGAAAGAGCTCTTAGAGCTCTTTCCATCAATGTATCACATTATTATAATCAATAAATTTGAAAAATGATCAAGGAAATATGGGTTGATACAAAAATCGGACTTGGCACTGAAAGGGTTAAATAGGTCTTTTCATATCCCAATAAAACACATCATTACACAAACCGATGTCACACCTTGTTGACCTATTGATGACAAAATGCGGCATGTTTTTTAAATGCATGGCCATAGTCTACTCGATTGATAATTCATAGGTAGAATAGCCTTCTATCTCCTATAAACATACTGTCGACGTCATCTGCAGTGGTGTTGCACTTGTTTGCATATTACCCAGGTCTTTGGAAAAGATGTTAGCCTGTGCTGAATGATTTCTTCAATTTACTGAAATTGATATAAAATAACATACAAATATATACCCTTTCATTTCACTGAGCTCTTTGGATATTTAGACAGGTTTTGGTGCAATGAACATGAAAAAAATCCATTTGGGATGTAAGAACTATATTATCTTCTGTCCGCTTCAATCATTCTGATTAGCCTACCTTGGTCTTATAAATGCAATGAACTATAATTTGGTTTACATGAATTACCTAGAGCACTCACATTTTCGTAGTACTAATTAGTTTGTACTTGTGCGAGATAAGGTTATGTAGTATAGATGCACCCATTGTTTGTTATCACTGACACCAACCTCAAAGAGTGGTATTCTATCTCCGTGTTTGAGGAATTTATCTGTGTCACAAACACCAACGACGAGGGTGGTATTTTTACACTGTTCTCTCATGGACTTGACAACCGTACAAATAGAGTAATGCTCTAAATAATCGACTCCTTAACCACAGCAGAATTATGGGTCATTTTTCAGGATAGTTGTCAGAAATATGGCTTGTTGAAAATATCGTTAAATATTGGGAACTTTATAGGGACTTTGCTGCAATGCCGCGTGTTGCCGTGATGAAATTGAGTTAATTATGCATCTAATATACATTAGCATTTTCAAACATGCAGGCAAATTACTACAAGGTCAAAGGTTGATGTAATTATATATCAGTAATTGTTCTGACCTAATTTATTTCTCAACAAATACAGTAATGCCCTAAATAATTGACTCCTTAACCTCAGCATATTATGGGTATTTTTTCAGGATTAAGTCAGAAATATGGCTTGTTGCCATTCATCGGAAAGATCTCACCGAGAGCTTTCCAATGAATGGCAACAAGGCATATTTCCGACTAAATCCTGAAAAATCACCCATAATTCTGATGTGTTTAACCCTTTACCCAACAAACCGGCCAAAACCGGCCAAATAAAGCTTCAACAGCCTAAAATATCTTCGGTCTGTCTCAATAGAACCATACAAATATGGATATCATTGGAACCGGCTCCTTGACCACATTGTGATAGTTACAGTTAGCCCTGTGCCAATGCATTCTCTTATATATGCGAGTCGACCATAGGTCGCCTCGCATATATAAGAGAATGCATTGGCCTAAAAAAAATCTTTTTTTAACACTTTTTAGCATTTTTTCTTACATTCTTTAACAATTTTATAATTTTTAATGTGTTAAGCCAATGCATTCTCTTATATATGCGAGGCGACATATGGTCGACTCGCATATATAAGAGAATGCATTGGCACAGGGCCCTTCTGATGGGTAAAGGGTTAAGGAGTCGATTATTTAGGACATTATTGTACTTCTTCAAGTCGGATGTCAGCGAGCACTCTCGACACATTGCTCAAGTTTACTGCTTCAGATTTGTTCTCTGGTTCCCCACCAGTAAACCACTCCTGCTGACTTCTTTGAGTGTTTTGCTGTAAGAATGTTTATCATTCACATAATCGGCACCAAGTCCTCAGTAATGAGTTATACATTCCTCATTGGGGTTTCCTGTAAACAGTATGGCTATATTTACAAACAGTTCGTAGCCATCTAAATGGGATTTGTAGTTTGGGTTTCGAGATCTCCTGCTGCATCAATCTTATCAAATTTTGTTTAACCCTTTATAGAGCCCCACATAGACTGGAGCAGACGACACTCTGCAGTGCATGCTTCCATCTGTGTGGGGCTCCCTGGGATAAATCTCTTAATTAACCCTTTACCCAACAAACCGGCCAAAACCGGTCAAATAAAGCTGCAACAGCCTAAATTATCTTGGGTCTGTCTCAATAAAACCATACAAATATGGATATCATTGGAACCGGCTCCTTGACCACATTGTGATGGTTACAGTTATGCCCTGTGCCAATGCATTCTCTTATATATGCGAGTCAACCATAGGTCGCCTCGCATATATAAGAGAATGCATTGGCCTAAAAAAAATCTTTTTTTAACACTTTTTAATTTTTAATGTGTTAAGCCAATGCATTCTCTTATATATGCGAGGCGACCTATGGTCGACTCGCATATATAAGAGAATGCATTGGCACAGGGCCGTTCTGTTGGGTAAAGGGTTAAATAAAATCTGATGTTTCCTGTAACCAACCGACAGCGCCATTTTTGTATACAAGCCCATTCACCTGGCAGTTGATGTCATGATCATTTTTGTTTTGGTATACTACTACCAAGCCTTTATTATACCTTCCAATACCTACAGTAATGTGCTCTGTTATCATTTGTGCTGTTAGAGCATATATCAGAATGAATAAATGGTCTTATGGATGTTTAACCCTTTGAGTGCCAGGTCGATTTTTGTATCAACCCATATACCCTGTGCCAATGCATTCTCTTATATATGCGAGTCGAACATAGGTCGCCTCGCATATATAAGAGAATGCATTGGCCTAACAATTTTTGTTTTTGTTTTTTTTTTTACAATTTTGTACAATTTTAATATATTTTATTATATTCTTTAACAGACTTATTGTGTAGGTTTAGGGCCGATTAGATCGGCCCTGGCACTCAAAGGGTTAAAGAAACAAAATATTACTGCCTGCCCACCCCTACTTTTATACACTATTTTCTGAATACCGGAAACTTCACTATTTTTTTAGGCCTAAAGTATGGTTATAATAGTGTTCATACATACCTGAAAACCTTGAAATAGCCATGGGTTAAGGTTTAGGTACATGAATAATATCCACTGTGGAGTTAATTCATACATGTATGTCCTGTTTATTACAAAGACCAACAATATGAGAAAATGTTCTTTCTACAGTTTATTCTGATGTATTCACATTTCCAGATAAATCTTGCCTTGTTTCCATAGATCTAGTTATGACATTTCTTTGATTGACTGTAAACTGATTTAGGTTCTGTCAAAGCAAGTACCGGTA
Source organism: Siphonodentalium dalli (assembly GCA_032622095.1). NCBI lineage: Eukaryota > Metazoa > Mollusca > Scaphopoda > Gadilida > Siphonodentaliidae > Siphonodentalium > Siphonodentalium dalli. The sequence goes on from CP136066.1 coordinate 43,849,197, forward strand.
CCAACGTTATTAAATTTTCAGGCTGATGTCATGTGACTTTTGGCTTGCTTTCATCCTGTCATTGACCACGACAGACCCATCATTTCAAGGCTTGGTTTAATACTTGTGCTTATGTTTGTTTAGAACACTCTGGAAGCGGCAGAAGACATGATAAAGCAGCACGAGGCTTTCATCACGACGATGGACGCCAACGATGAGAAGATCAATGCTGTGTTGCTGTTTGCTAACCGACTCATCGACGAGAACCATTACTCCGCTGATAAAGTCCACAAAAAGGCTGAAAACATCAACGAGAGGTAAGTTAATTGTTGTCATGGCAACAGTCGTACCGCACAAAAATTCCGAAAACATCAACGGAGCTGACACTAGAAACGGGGTATCCGCTTAAGTTTACAAGTCATTGGTAAAATTAGTTAGGTGATCACATGTGTGACAGGTGCAACCCCACACTTCGAGTCGTCGACCAGTACAGGAGAGTACCTTGAGGAGATCAAATGTACTATACAATAAGCACTACTATATAAACAATGTTCCGGTTGACTTGATTACACGACTCCTGGCAGATTGGTGACATATTTTACGTGCGTTGTCAATGGCACCGCTCCATTCAAAATTTGTGCACGCTTCAGCGACCGATGATGGTGAATCAATAACTAAAGTTAGCAGCTCTCAGCCAATCAGAATGCCTCTTTCAGCAACAAATATTCGACTTGAATTACAATAGCACATAACACAATCATTATGTTGTTTGAATGATGAGAAGGGAAACACAATTGTCAAAAGAACATTTTTTTTTAAACGGAGTAATGATGGGAATTGCTTAAGTTGGTTGGTTGGTTATCTAAATGTCATTTTATGATAATGATGACTCATACAAAGTATTCATTCAGCATAATTGGAAAGCCATGTAATCCGATCTGTGAAATGTAATAGCAGGCCTTTAGATTAATGTAATAATTGGGGCTCATCAGGGCAAGCTAGGTTCGGACTGACATGAGGATAAATTGTCAAAATTTAGAGTAAATAAATTTCCTTGCTAATAGATTTCAGAGAATGAAAAATTCCAGGATAATTATACCCACTTCCAAGGAATCATTTCAGTATTACTCAGTGATACAGGCATATAAACACACCTATGCCATGTACATGTACAACGGGTATATAAACACACCTCCTGATAATAGTGAGCTTGAACATTGTGTGTGACTTTAAATTATTTTTAAAAGTATTCTTTGAATGCTTACCTGATAATTATGATAACATTAGTAAATGAGATATGGGGAAAAAAGATACTGATTGACCACAAGATTGACAAAAAATATGCTTTTCCACTGAGCTGAACCGTTTGTGTATATTGATAGTTTATACAATAAGGCACCTGGTACCCCCATCCTTCATGGCTTAGTGTGAAGAGGCGGCCAATGAAGATAGTTCTGATTACTGATTAACTGGTGGTGTGGTGTTCATTTTACTGGGTTTGATCCAGACGATTAACACATGTTTAAGAGTATCCTGGGTTCATCATGGATAACTGGTGTTGTGGTGGTGGTTTTACTGGGTTTGGTCCTGTTGATTGCGTCAGGTTTACAATGAAGTTTATAAAGTCATCACTAGAGGGTAAATGCTGGCCATGAGGTTGTGGGTGTGTCACAATGGGTGTGATCAAATGCACTTGTTCAACTTCCCAGGTAACGTTATAGATGCATTGTTTATCATCTGGATTTCTTCTGCTTTAAAGAAATTGTTTTTTTTATGGGATTATCATTGAGGAATTTATACAGAATGTGAACTAAGAGCATGGAAATTATTCTCTTTCTGTTAAAAATCGTCGTCATAATTAATTTGTAAAATTTTCTAAAAGATATCTTTTACACTCAAATTTAGTTTAGTTTCTCCTTATCTCCAAAATGGCAGAATGCGAAATGCATGATCAAGGTGCCCAATGGGTGCACAACACCATCTTCACTATCTGAGAAGTTAAATCTTTGTCTTTATCTCCCATAACTGATGAGGCCATGGAGATTGAGGTCCCCAGAGCATGAATTTGGTGATGCTAGCTTGTGCGGCGTAGCGTCACTAAATTCACCCTATGGGAACCTCATTCTGCAAATGTCTGTAACCATATTTTCATGAATCTGTCCAGGATCAACATTTCATTTAACCCTTTCATAACTGGAGCTTCTTGAAATTTTGCGAAAACCCTGTGCCAATGCATTCTCTTATATATGCGAGTCGCCCATAGGGCGTCTCACATATATAAGAGAATGCATTGGCCTAATAATATTTACCTTGATCTTGTAAGCCAGTGCTTCTCTTATATATGCGAGGCTCCCTATGGGAGGCTCACATAATTATATAAGAGAATGCACTGGCACAGGGTTTTTAATGATGCACCAGCGCAGCTCCCATGAAAGGGTTAAGACTGATCTCTGACAGTACATTATTATAGTGAGTTCATGTGAACTGAAGCCATTTTCAGCCAGACACAGTTTTAACTTCAGCTTTCTATCAATAAATCAAATTCAATTTCTCTGAATTACGCCAGTGTTGATATAAAACACTACTTTGTACAGACTCCTAAATTAACGTCAAAGTTTGTTATAACTGAATCTGAAAATATAAAGAGGACTTGGCATCATTCAGGCCTTCACATATGGTGGACTGTTACTAAGGAGAAGTCATAATGGCTCAAGCTAAATTTACATTCCAACATCACCATTCTATGATCCAATAAGTAATATGGTGGACTGTTATCAAGGAGACGTCATAATGGCTCAAGCTCAATTTACATTCCAACATCACCATTCTATGGTCCAATAAGTAATATGGTGGACTGTTATCAAGGAGAAGTCATAATGGTTCAAGCTCAATTTACACTCCAACATCACCATTCTATGATCCAATAAGTAATATGGTGGACTGTTATCAAGGAGACGTCATAATGGCTCAAGCTAAATTTACATTCCAACATCACCATTCTATGATCCAATAAGTAATATGGTGGACTGTTATCAAGGAGACGTCATAATGGTTCAAGCTAAATTTACCCTCCAACATCACCATTCTATGATCCATTAAGTAATATGGTGGACTGTTATCAAGGAGAAGTCATAATGGTTCAAGCTCAATTTGCACCCCAACATCACCATTCTATGATCCAATAAGTAATATGGTGGACTGCGCTCTTACTCACTATAATGGTTTTATAAATGGGCTCTTGTGTTGCATAATACTTATTGAATCCAAGCCTTGAAATAGTGTGTCTGTCATTTGCAGAATGAGGTCTCCAGAGGGTGAATTTAGTGATGCTACCCCGCTTAGTGGGCTAGCATCACCAAATTCACCCTCTGGGAACCTCATTCTGGTGAGGTGTAAGCAGAATGAGGTCCCCAGAGGGTGAATTTGGTGATGCTAGCCCGCTGTGCGGGGTAGCATCACTAAATTCACCCTCTGGGGACCTCATTCTGCAAATGACAGACTCACTATTTCAAGGCTTGTATGCAATAAAATATCCCTAATATAGGGTCCCTGTGACGAATTGTTCCCTTCGGAATTGTTCAGATAACTTGTTATCACTTCCCACCAATGAATATGAATTCTTCTGCACTTGTATAACTGTTCGTACATCTGTCGTCTGCTCATATATTCTGAACATCCCTCCCAGATAAATAATAGACCATTCCAATGTATACTTTAGAACTGAATGGGAGAATCCATTCAGTATGGAAAGGGTTAATTTTCCTGATAGGCGTTGCCTATCATCTGTCTAATGTTAACATTGTTTTAGATAAAACACATTAAATTATGCTCTTTGCAATAGGAAAAACCTAATTAACACAGATTTCATTTCTCGTTAGTGTCCTGTCTTGTTGAGCTAATTGTTAACATGTGGTTTATCTTTGGTTGCCTGAATCAGAATCGGATACGAATCAAAAGCACATCACATTAAGATAAGTACTAGGAAGTTACAAGAACTATTCAAAGACCAGATGCTCTTGAATCAAATGTTTTAATACCTCAAGATGCTCACTATTATGTAATATGTGACATACAGTAATGCCCTAAATAAACAACTCCTTAACCATGGCAGAATTATGGGTAATTTTTCAGGCTTTAGTCGGAAATATGGCTTGTTGCCATTCATCGGAAAGCTCTCACTGAGAGATTTACGATGAATGGCAACAAGCCATATTTCCGACTAAATCCTGAAAAATTACCCATAATTCTGGCATGGTTAAGGAGTCAATTATTTAGGACAGTACTGTAATGTGTAGTTCAGGGTTGCCCTGTTATTCATCCTCAAAGGACGTGCAATCAAATATGAGAAATACTATTGTTCTGGTGACATGATCCTTGGACGATAATCTTGGAAATGTGTGGCTTCTTCTGACGTAAGTTCTGTTTAGGTTGATTGTTTCAACTTGAATCTAACTGTAATTTAAAGTGATGTTAAACACTCCAGTAGGGTAATCAAATATAAATGGAGAATAATCTTGGTCAAAGTAGTTATTTTTATGAATATTAATCTAAATTTCCAGCACATACTCCGTCATTCATATATATTAAATATGCAATGACTCTCGATGGCGAAACCATTTACGTTAGTTTATCACCGATTGTTGCATCCTGAATTGAGATGTAAATATTTACAATTACGCGTAGTTCAGACGATGATATCTATGGAGTGGTATGGTCGATTTATTTGAGATTTTCGGCGATGGTAGTAGAATGCTATATTCCCCCAGTTGACATAGCGCCTGAATACTAACTTATAAGTTGCATGCACCCTAACAAGTCCATAATATGTCTTTAATTGGAAGAAAATAGCTTCAACACTTACCTGGACATTTCTGGTCACTATATATATATTCCAGAAAGGAATTATTCTTACTTTGAGTTGTGTGAGGAATTCACATGCCAGTGATAAAAAAGATAATAAAAAAAAAACTATTTCTCCAATGTCATGATCATTGCAATGTAATAAAAGGAAAAACTCTTTTGTGACATGAATCATTTGATATCCAATTGTTTCAACCCCAATCTCAGAAATTTAAAGGAAAACTTAGTTCTAAACCAACTTGCAGTCCATGTGTAGACATTGTTTACTATATTCCAGGTGAGGACTTAGTCCTTTTTGAGTTGATATCTGAATTGTGTCAAGAATTCACTTAACCCTTCCACGACTGGAGCTTCCTGAAATTTTGCGAACATCCTGTGCCAATGCATTCTCTTATATATGTGAGTCTCCCATAGGGAGCCTCGCATATATAAGAGAATAAATTGGCCTAACAATATTTACCTTGACCTTGTAAGCCAGACTCGATATATAAGATAATACACTGGCATAGGATCTTTAATGCTGCACCAACGCAGCTCCCGCCATGAAAAGGTTAACAGACAAAAGCATTAAAAATAACATGCTGCCATACCTGCATACTAAGAGTGTGAAGTGTTTTTTGTACGGATAATAAGGAATGCATGGAGTTTTTAACCCTTTCATGATAGGAGCGGCATGCTGAAGCATTAAAGATCCTGTGTCAGTGCATTCTCTTATATATGAGAGTCTGCCATATGGAACCTCGCATATGTAAGAGAATGCACTGGCTTAAAATTCAACACAGGGTTTTCGCTAAATTCTAGGAAGTTCCAGTCAAAGAAGGGTTCATAATAACACACCTGAATATCTGCATACCTAGGAGCGTGAAGTGTTTTTCATTTGGATAATTAGGAATACATGGAGTTGTAATTGTTTATTTTTCTATTTCGTAGAAGAGACATTAATCGACAGAAGGCGATTGAGCAGTTAGAGAGATTGAAGGACCAATTACTACTTCAACAATTCTTACAAGAGTGTGATGAGGTGAGTGTTAGGTGTGGTCTATGTAATATATAGGCTAAATTCCTGTCATGCTTATCAGGGTATGCTATTGAACCAATATTCCCTTTGTCAATATTTTGGCCATTTGTGAAATAGTTTGGCCATTTTTCAAATATTTAAAATATTATTTCTAAACTGAAAAACACATTTAGGAGTTTACCCCAAAAAAAATAGAAAAGATATTTATTTAAATCTGAAATCTTCCCGGCACCACTGCCAACAACAACCACAAAATTTCTATGATTGGTTTGATGGCATGTTTCCATTGTTACTTGTATATCACTTAACCCTTTACCCAACAAACCGGCCAAAACCGGCCAAATAAAGCTTCAACAGCCTAAAATATCTTCGGTCTGTCTCAATAGAACCATACAAATATGGATATCATTGGAACCGGCTCCTTGACCACATTGTGATAGTTACAGTTATGCCCTGTGCCAATGCATTCTCTTATATATGCGAGTCGACCATAGGTCGCCTCGCATATATAAGAGAATGCATTGGCCTAAAAAAAAAATCTTTTTTTAACACTTTTTACCATTTTTTCTTACATTCTTTAACAATTTTATAATTTTTAATGTGTTAAGCCAATGCATTCTCTTATATATGCGAGGCGACCTATGGTCGACTCGCATATATAAGAGAATGCATTGGCACAGGGCCGTTCTGTTGGGTAAAGGGTTAAAGGTATGTGAAAAATTAGATTCATAATAAAAACAGACACAAATTACAGCTGAACTAAACATAATGTTAAGGGAAAAGATACACCCCATGTTAAAAAAAATTATTTAATAGATTGATTTGAGAAATTTATTGAAAAATAAGCTGCCATGTCATTGTAAAATATTGTACGTTTGAAGAAATATCAACACTAACAGCGTCAAGCCCCAACTAATATAATGTAGAATTCAATTATTTAGTCTAACTTTGTAGTCATGTGCAGACTTCTAAATTAGATAGGACAAGAGGCAATGTAGAAGCCAATATTGAATTCATGCAATACTAAAGCAATGTCGTAGAAGAAATAAAATGCCAATTTCGAGGGCTGTTTAGTCTAAACTCTGATGTCATATGACGGCTAGTCATGGTGCTGATTGTTTATACAGTTCAGTAAGTGAGTTCAGTGCATAGCTTACCTGGTGCACAAAGTCACGTCGTCAGAGACATCACATATCTCAGAGATATATATATTTAGCTCCGTTTAGCTTTGTTCTTAATGGTTCCTGTAATCGATATGACATCTACTCTATTACAAAGAAATAACACTGCTCTGTCCAATTAGAATGAAGCGTTCATTGCAAATACCATCTTGCATAACCTCCAAGCCAGAGTTTAGTGTGCCTGTCATTTGCATAATGAGGTTCCAGAGGGTGAAATTAGTGACTCTATCCTGCATTGCAGGCTAGCATCCCCAAATTCTCCCTATGGGGACCTTATTATGCATGGCCTCATCTGCTATGGGAGACATAGACTCAGATGAAGTTCCCAAAGAGTGAATATTGTGATGTACATGTTCACCTATTTCGAACCTCGATTATGTGATGTGTCATCTGCCAATTCGGGGATATAGAGAAACAAAACTAAAAAAGTAATAGAATCTAAGTTTCTATAGAAATTTGATAATAAACAAACTTTCCAGAGAAGATGAGGCCTAATCAGAATAAGGTCCCCAGAGGGTGAATTTAATGATGCTAGCCTGCTATGCGGGATATCGTCACTAAATTCACCATCTGGGGACCTCATTCTGCAAATGACAGGCTCACTATTTCAAGGCTTGCCCTTAACTGAACATGTAGCTGATCATATAATACTCCATAATCCAAATTTAGTTATAACCGCGTTTGTATTTTCTGTATTATTGTATGCACTTTGCTAATAAATCATCACTCTCTTCTATACTAAATGCATTCTCCCACACAGTTATAAAAGTAGACATCGCAATGGTCTACTTTTCGTTTGGAGTGGTGTCCAGCAAAAATGAGCAGGCGTACAAATTTATAAGATAATACAAGTGCAGAATGATTCAAATTCATAGGTGGAAATGTTCAGATAATATTTTCAACCAACTATTGTCTTTTGTTAAACTTATTACCTGAACATTTCATAAGGGATAACTACTCGTCAATGAGTATTTAGCATAGAAAGGGTTAAAGATAGTTAAATGATGTTTCTATTCAACTGAAAATGTTGCCGTTTTGCTCTGAATATAATGCACAGACTTGCAGTTTAACCATTTCTTGACGTGAGCTTCTCTGGCACAACATTACAAACATTGTGCCAATGCATTCTCTTATATAAGAGAGTCGACCATAGTTCGCCTTGCATATATAAGAGAATGCATTGGCCTAAAAAAAATTTATCAATTTTTCTTCCATTCTTTACCAATTTTTTATAATTATTTTTTTACATTCTTTAACAATTTTAATTATTGTTTTATCATTATTACCTACATTCTTTAACAATTTTTTTTTTTTTTTCATTTTTTCTTACATTTTTTAACTATTATAAAAAATAATTTAAAATTTGGTATGCCAATGCATTCTCTTATGTATGCGAGGCTCCCTATGTGTGACTCGCATATATAAGAGAATGCATTGGAACAGGGTTTTTGCAAAAATTCAGGAAGCTCCAGTCATGAAAGGGTTAATACCAGAGATATATTGCTAGAAATAATTTGTCATTTACAGTTTTCTGTTCCTGTTATTCTCTATTTTTAATTTCTCATTTTGTTCGTCTTGAAATATCGATTTCTTGATGTCTTTTTTATATATTTTATAATATTACGTACTCCATATGTAGAATACACCTACATTCACTGTGGTGAAAGTTTTCTCTATCGACTACATTAGTCTATGATTGGAAAATTGCTAATTTACGGGATTAGCCCTACTGACGTAGGTGCTAAGATGATGAATAATATATTCATAATTTGCTTTGCAGATTATTTATTATGTGTGCAAAATTGCAGTGTTTTTGTGATTAAGCTCCATGAATCTGTTTGAAAAGAACTGTTGTGACTTAGAAATCATTTCCTCCGCAGGATCTGTTTCATAAAAAAAAAGATCAGTTCAGTCGTCTATTAGTCAGCGACCCACTCCTAGTTCTGTCGTCTGCTACTATCCTCATATATCTGTTAGTACATCTACCACTCTTGTTCTTCTCATTTCTAACATGCCCTCCACTTATATCAGTGATCAGTCAATCTCATTCATTGTTCACCCTGACTGCTGCAGCCATACCACCATTCTGTGTGGCTGGAGATAATGGTATTTTAATTATAATCCACTCACTTCAACAAGTTGGGATGAGCCCTTAATTATTCTTTGCCTGATTAAACGAGACCGTAGACTGGGCTGGAATGGAGCCAAAACATATGCACTGTATTCTATCAGTTTGATGCTTTTATCAACAATCTATACTGCCGCACTGGGCTGGCTTGTCTTTCTCAATGGAAGTTAATTAATCTTTCGTACATCCGATTCATGATTATTAAGCTCAAATGTCTTACTTTGGAGCAATTCTTCAAAGTTGAGAGCGTTCATCTGCTAAAATTATCAAGTCTCATTATGTTTTTTTCAGTCAGATAAATTACTTGTAAATCTTTGAATTGGGCTGGTTTGTTTAATTTTGGGGAAAAAAATCCTGAATAATAAAAGGCCATCCGTGGGTGTTGTTGACAGTTATGAGGATTCCCCCCCCCCTGGTGCTTATAAAGCAGATTTTCTCTGGTAGTTGGCAGTGTCTTTATTAAATAGAGGAAGTTTCGATCAGAAAAACTGTTGACTTGTTTTGGAGATTTTGACTGTTCCTAGACTGTTACTGTGATGGTGATTCTACCTTAAGGACTTAAGGGCAGTGTCTTATGAGAGAAAGTTTTAACCAGAAAAATTTGGTTGTGAAATAATGAACAATTCATAAAGTGTTTTCTGAAATAACACTTTCATTCACTAAGACATAACATTCTGTTTTTCTGGACCAAAATTCAGATATTAACCACAAGGACTATACTATAGCTTGTCTTTCGTTCTATTTATTGCTGTCGTGATGGGAGCCCGCAAACACATATTGGTCCATCAATGTGGACATATGACGTTGCATCTGAACACTGATAAACGTAAATTTTGTCATGGAAACTATGTCTCTGTTAAACAGTTGCGAGATTGGTTGACGGATAAGATGGCCGCTGCTCAAGATGAATCCTACAGAGACGCCAAGAATCTCCACAGCAAATACCTTCGTCATCAAGCTTTCGAGTCAGAAATTGCTGCCAACAAGGACCGACTACTCCGACTCAAACAGGTATGTTTAACTTTTCTCTCGGCTCAGGGACCAGCCTAGAGGGTGACTTGGGAGACATCTTCTTAAAATGTGCCCCTTCTCCATATTTATGTCCCAGGGAGAAGTGACTTCTCTCTCATATACCAGTATTACTATATGAGTGTATCACCTCCCCCCTGAATCCTGAATACCAGTTAATTTTGGGGGGTTAATCCTGAATACACGTTAAGAAATAATATGCGATAAATGACATACAAATTGACGCCGGTCACGTTATGGGCATTATGAGGTGGTTATGAGACTATTATGATATAATTAATGATACTTTATGATGGCATGGTGGTCGAATATGCCCAAAAAGCTATTCTACCCGCTCATTCATACATATAACTAGCACAAAAATATTATTTTGCGCCATCAAAACCTGCGTCCAAGATGTTTTGCTTGAACCTGAATACCAGTTAATTCGGGGGTATGAATCCCGCGTACGGCTTCAAATCACCCTGAATCCCGCGTACCGAAAAGGGGGGGGGGGGGGTGATACCCTCCTATATCCCAACAACATATTAAAAGAATATTAACTGATTATAATGGTGCAACCACATTTCGTTTAGACTTTAAACGTGGTTATAATCGCAAGATAACCAGAGGATTGTGTGGTTAAAACACATGAAATCATCAACTGGTATGAAACAGTAAATTCCAGTTAATATTGCGCCTCCAGCAAATTTGTATATGTGACCCGCCATATCAAATCCAGTCGTAAGTCGGGATTTTTTTACCCTGTGCCAATGCATTCTCTTATATATGCGAGTCGACCATAGGTCGCCTCGCATATATAAGAGAATGCATTGGCCTAACAATTTTTTATCATTTTTTTTAAATAAATGTTTCTGACAATTTTTAGGACATAAAATAAAAAAACATCCAGGGAGCCCCACACATATATAGAAGCATATAGAAGAGTGTCGTCTGCTCATGTTTGTCTGGGGCTCTGTATGGGTGAAATTATTAAATTGTTAAACAATACAAGAAAAAATTATTAAAATTGTAAAAAATTGTTAGGCCAATGCATTCTCTTATATATGCGAAGCGACGTATGGTCGACTCGCATATATAAGAGAATGCATTGGCACAGGGTAAAAAAATCCTACTTACGACTGGATTTGATATGGCGGGTCACATATGTCATTTAAAACAGTCAGTAGTTCGCTACAGTGTATCGGCAGTCAAGGATTATAACCAGGGTTCCTTTACTGAATTTAATCGCGTTGCCACAGCAGTCACAGAACCGTTAAATGTGGTGCAGTTACAGTAATGCCTTAAATAATCGACTCCTTAACCACAGCAAAATTATGGGTAACTTTTCAGGATTTAGTTGGAAATATGGCCTGTTGCCATTCATCGGAAAGCTCTCAGTGAGAGCTTTTCGATGAATGGCAACAAGCAATCTTTCCGACTAAATCCTGAAAAGTTACCCATAATTCTGCTGTGGTTAAGGAGTCGATTATTTAGGGTATTACTGTACTTAGGGCAGTACAGTATGTTTATCGATTCGGTTTGACCATGTTCGGTGTGTTCAGGCTTGAAAATATGTTGCCGTACATTTACAGAATGAGGTCCCCAGAAGGTGAATTGGTGATGCCCAGTGTATGGGGTAGCAACACTAAATTCACCTTCTGGGGACCTCATTCTGTAAATGTCCGGTAACATATTTTCAGGCCAGGGTGTGTTTTACGACTCTCATGCCAGATTGTTGGAATATACAGGGTTAACACGCATGTACTGGAAACTTGAATATACTGGAAAAAGCAAATTCAACTTTCCAGTACTGGAAATATACTTGAAAAACGATCTCCGGCCGATCGATACTGGAATATACTGGAATCGGCCGATTTTATGTAGCACCGGTCACTGGCACCGGTTGTTATTTTTCGTAACACCGGTAAAACACAACGCGGTGCTTCCTGTTTGACATTTATTTTCTCGTGTCTTATGTCTACAGCACCGGTTTATAAATTTAGAATAGATGTGTAGTTCAGTGTGAATTCTAGATTAATTATAAATTTGTACATTACATATTTAACACATTCAAAACATGTGAGGGAGGTGTGTTTTTCTCGAGAATTGGCTTGAGATTACCGAGTTTAGTGGATGGTTGGCTGCCGTCTATGGAGATCGATATCGTGCGAAGTGTCTTGTATGTTCAAAGACATTTGACATTGGAAATATGGGACAACATGCACTTCGTAGTCACGCTATTGGTAAAATTTACTAAAAACCACATAAATGCCATGAAAATCAGATTAAATATGCTATAGGGACATATGCATACTGGTATATGAGAGAGAAGTCATTTCTCACTGTTTGGTTATTGAGGAGAATTGGACTCACTGTTATCAGGGTGAAGTTACAATGGCTGAGGTTCAGTTTACACCCAACATCACCATTATAACGCCAGAGAAAACAATATTTGTTTTTTTTTTGGTTTCCCTACAGACCCTGTTTTAAACCTTCACCCTAAAGTTTTTTTCATGGTTTTCAAGAAAATATATTTAAGTTTTTCAAAAAATTTAATAAAATGCAAAAAAACACATTTAAGTATCTCAGAATAGGTTGATTTCTAAGTAAAAGTATTGTGTAATATTATAATTTATACAAAAATAATCAAAAGTAGTTTTATGTCAATCTTGCAGAGTAAAATACGCACATGAAAAGTCATAAGAATATGTCAATATAAAAATATTAATGAACAAAATAAAATTTCAAACCTACCTACCAACCCTATTTTTTTTTCGGCTTGTAACCCAAACCAGACATTTAATTTTCTTTAGCCTAATTGGTAAATATGCTTTTGGGACATATGTATACTGGTATATGAGTTACTTCTCCGGGACAAAACTAGGGAGATGTGACATATTATAGGGAGAAGATGTCTCCCAAGTTGCCATACAGACAGGTCCCTGTGGTATATGTAGCAATAGTTTGCCATAGCATTTGTTGAAGTTCTAATAGATGTGCTAGGCATGTTATACATTCATACTTGAGGCCACCAGAATAATATGTAATAGATTTAACCCTTTTAACCACTGGACCAGTGCCTGTGCAGGGTGAGGTAAGAGAGAGGTTTAGATCACTGTAATATATTCAGGGCATTTTTGACAATCTGAAACCTCAAGGCGGGTCCCGTGTGATTGCTGATCTTCAATTTAATTGTCCCCTGAAAAATTTATTTTTGGGGTACCGTCCGTCCGTCCTTCACACTTTTGAGTACCTTCATGGTGTAATCATCTCCTCCTACAGATTTCATCCCAGAGATTTGAAACTTCAGAATATTGTTGCCCATATATTGAAGATGTGCAACATGTATATAGATGACGGAAAAAATATTTTTTGACAGAGTTATTATCCCTTTTCGACTTAGAAAATTTCAACATTTTTTATAATCTTCTGTATGAAGGTACCTTCGTGATGTAATCAACTCCTCCTAGTGTTTTGATCGTAAATATTTGAAACTTCAGAGTATTGTTACCCACATATTGGAGTTATTAACCCTTTTCAACATTTTTTTTAATTTCTTCAACAAAGTGGCATCGACTTGCCACGTTTTCGGGGGACACTGTGGTCAGCTGACCTTTTATTTACATTTACATCATTTTCCATTTCACAGGCCGGAGAGGATTTGATTCAACAGAAGCCAGAGTATGCAGAGCACCTACAGCCTCTGCTGGATAACCTTGAGAAACAATGGACCGATCTGGAAGGTACTACTAAAGAAAAGGGAGAGAAGCTGTTCGATTCCAACAGACGGGTTCTATACGATCAGAGTTGTGATGATATTGACGGCTGGGTCACATCATTAGAAACACAAATTATCCAGGAAGATTTCGGAAAAGATTTGACGACTGTCACCCTTTTAGTTCAGAAGCAAAACGTGAGTTTTCAAAATTAACTTATTGAAATTTTCAGATCAGACAGAACTTAAATGTTTTGATAAAATTATTGCTACTTGACGAATTACTAACTACTATTATGCTGCAGGTAGCAACTGTATGCATTTTTCAGTTATATTTTAAGGTTTAACCAAACCACTCCAATATGGATCCGAGAACAAGTTGGATAAATTTTAAAATAGAAAATAAATGGCACAAACTTTACAGGAGTGGCTAAAAACAACTATACATGCATTGTATACAGTAAATAACACTTTACCAGTGACAGAAATTGGAAATATTTGAGACTTTCTTCACAATTGAAATCTGACTTTGTGCACACGCACAGGTTTTGTAGTTGAGCAATTTCCATAAACGAAAGTAAATCCTGATTTGGGAAGATCTCTATCAAGAATGTTTTGTCGTGAAACCCATACATTATGCCACAGAGCATGACTTTATTCTCATGTTTTTGAAGTGAATAATTTAAATTTGAAAAGTCGCAATCAAGTGTCACACGGCGCTGTTTGACTATCACTGTATTCAGTTTCTTCCTGTCAGTTGTTCATTGAACAATCACTTGATTAATCCTGATTGGGATTTAGACCAGGTTGGCTATTTACCTATGTTTTCCTAATCATATTTACCTTTGTTTTCTTAATCATATTTAACTTTCTTTTCCTTATCATATTTGCCTTTTTTTTCCCCCCTAATCGTATTTATCTATATTTTCCAGGCTCTGGAGAGCGAGATGCAAATGAAGGAACAACAGGTACTGGAGTTAGAATCACAAGCCGTCAGACTCGAGCAAATCGAACCCGACAAGGAAGATGAAATAAAAGCCCGAAAAGCCCTCGTCGCTGAAAAGTGAGTCATGCTAAAGGGCGTGCTTCTTCACTTTGAATTGTATCCATTTAGACTCCGATAACTGAGGAGAATGTAAAATCAGGAAACATTTCATTGTTGAAAACTTGGAGAAATTTGTAATAGCAATAGGACTGTTTCTTCAGAATGCAGCAAGCTGGAGATAAAAAAGTGGAAATTATTCATTTCATCTATTGTTCTAATTGAGATTAAAATTTAATGTTTATCAACTGAAACATACAAGCGTTGAGGAAAATAGAAGTATAAATTTGTTTTTATCAGTACTTTTGCCAATAAAATTTAATGTTTTTATACCCCCTTTTTAAAAAAAATAGGGGGGATATACTGTTTTGCACCTGTCCGTGTGTGTCCGTCCGTCCAATGTCTGTTCATGTCATAACTTCAACAGTTGTGCTGGGATCTCAATGAAATTTGGTATGGATGTTCACTACTATGAGGATATTAAATAGAGGGTTCCGTCGTTTTGTTCGGATTTTCCATTCTAGAGTTATTCATCTTTGTTTATCTGGAAATGTTGGCTTTTCGGTCCGTCAGGTGTCTGTTTATGTCGTAACTTCAACAGTTGTGCTGGGATCTCAATGAAATCTGGTATGGATGTTCACTACCATGATGACATTCAATAGAGGGTTCCATTGTTTTGTTCGGATTTTCCATTCTAGAGTTATTCATCTTTGTTTATCTGGAAATGTTGTCTCTTTGGTCCATCCCATGTCTGTTCAGGTCATAACTTGAACAGTAATGCTCGGATCTCAATGAAATGTTGTATGGATGTTCACCACATGAGGACATTTAATGGCACATTCCACTGTTTCGTTTTGGTTTTTTGTTCTATAGTTATTCATCTTAGTTTATATGAAAATACTGATTTTGGGTCCATCTGTCCGAGTATAGCAGTCATAAGTTATAGATATGCCCACACTAGGCGGTATGCACAAGGGGATATGCACTGGACGACAGTCCATCTCTTGTTTAGTTCAGTTCTCTATATTGTTATTTATTTTTCAGATTCTCTAAAATCCAGAAGCCTCTTTTGATGCGAAGAGCGCAACTGGAGAGAGTGAAGAGAATCCACCAGTTCCAGCGAGATGTTGAGGATGAAAAACTATGGATTGATGAAAAAATGCCCCTGGCTCAATCTGAAAATTACGGAAACAGTTTATTAACCGTTCAATTACTGATAAAGAAAAACAAGGTTTGTTGATCAGTTAGAATATTCCCAATATGAAACTGGTACAACACTTTACAATGCCAATTTATTTAATTCTGTCTAATTTAAAAATGTTTGAGTCTAGAAATCAGATATATTTTGGTATCTAAATCGAACATTGAGATTTCTTCAGTACTGATTTAATATTTTTGTGATTTGATTTTAACATTCTGTACCTTACAGTCATCAAAAATAGCTTAACTTGTTTTTAAGTGCAAAGAATTAATTTAATTTGAATAAAAAAAAAAATTATTTGAGCTAAAAGTTTTCGCGATTTTCAGTTTGTTATCCTCGACTTTGAGAACTTGTTTCTAATTTAATTTAATTTTAATCTGCTGTACCTTACAGTCATTAGAAACAGAGATTGACAATCACGAACCAAGGATAACATCTGTGACTGACGTCGGTAATGAGCTCATCGATGAAGGACACCCACAGAGCGAAGAATTCCAGTCAATAATTAATGAGTTACTCGACAAGTGGCAGAATCTGAATGATGCTGTTAACGCCCGTAAAAACAGACTCGCTGTCGCTGAGACAGGACAAAAGGTCAGTTTCTTCAAATTCTTATAAGTTTTTGGGTTTTTTTCCAAAGAAATTGCACAATATTTAAATGTTGCAATAAATGTTGAATAATAACTGACCAACCAGCAAATGGTGCTGGATACTTGAATATAAAAAAACAGCATTCAAGGTGTTAAGAAGACCTAAGATTTGTTTGAGGTAGTTGCCAGTCGACCGTTCAGCAATCATCCCTATTTTTGTAAATTACTAAGTACTCATTGTTGATTACTTATCTCATAGGAAATGTTCAGATAATAAGTTCAACAAACGACCATAGAGTTAATATGATTGGATGAATCTCCTTATATTCTGGTTTTTTTTTCCGCAGTTCTTCTTTGATGCTAATGAAGCTGAGTCTTGGATGAGCGAACAGGAGCTGTACATGATGGGCGACGACCGAGCTAAGGATGAAATTGGTGCTCAAAACTTCATGAAGAAACACCAAGTGCTAGAAAATAACATCGAGGATTACGCTGACGTAGTCCGACAACTTGGTGAGAGAAGTCGCAAGCTTATTGATGAGGACCATCCAGATTCGTAAGTATGAACTGAAAATTCTCAAAGCATTGTGGGTTTAACCCTTTACCCAACAAACTGGCCAAAACCGGCCAAATAAAGCTTCAACAGCCTAAAATATCTTCGGTCTGTCTGTCTCATTGGAACCGGCTCCTTGACCACATTGTGATGGTTACAGTTATGCCCTGTGCCAATGCATTCTCTTATATATGCGAGTCGACCATAGGTCGCCTCGCATATATAAGAGAATGCATTGGCCTAAAAAAATCTTTTTTTAACACTTTTTACCATTTTTTCTTACATTCTTTAACAATTTTATAATTTTTAATGTGTTAAGCCAATGCATTCTCTTATATATGCGAGGCGACCTATGGTCGACTCGCATATATAAGAGAATGCATTGGCACAGGGCCGTTCTGTTGGGTAAAGGGTTAATAGCACAAATACAGGTCAAGTTCGAATTTGGGTTCCGCAAGCCAATTATCTTAGTTACAGCCCAGCCATTTTTGACGGAATTTGCCCTCATTTTATTTCCGGATGATATCTTTAGTACGTCTGAACTGAATGGAATGAAATTTGGTGTGGCGAGTTTATTATCCCAAAATACAGGTCAAGTTCAAATTTGGGGGGTTTTTTTGCCTGCCAATTTTTATTAAGGCCACAGGAAGTTGATTCTCTGTTTCTCAGACACTTTTTTTCCCAAAGCAGGCAGGCAGGCAGATTTTTATATTTATTTTTTATGGCCAAAATTTACCGGCAGGCAGGTTTTTATTACCATATTTTATGACCAAAATTTCCCGGCAGGCAGGTTTTTATTTGTTTATCCTAAAATTGTATAACCAATGTTCGGACATTGAAACATGACTACTTGATTTGATTTTAATGAAATTTTATTAAACTGAAACTTGTCAGGCTTCACTAAGCCATCTTTGAATGTGTCAATACAAGACAAAAACAAAATATATTAAACTTTCATAACATAAAATAACAACAATATGCAGAATAAATTTTTGTTAATGTGTATGGGTAAATTGATTATCAGTGGTTGTGGTTGAAGAAGTGGTTGAAGAAGTATTGGTGGTCACCTCGATCTTAAAATAAAAGCCAAAAATGTCTGCAACCTGTGTGGCTTTCAGTTCAGGTGAGTCGAAGTCTGATGTTTTGTTTTTTCCAACAGAAATGGATTTGATGCTTCCGCCGTGTTGGGGACGTTACCGTTCCGATAAATTGCGACATGTTTCATCGATCTCAACACTCACTATAGTCCAGGGGATAACATATTTGTTGCCGTCCCACACGCAAACATTCAGAATTGCAACCATTGTTTTAGTTGAAGTAGATCGGGCGCGTTCGATTAAGATTCCGGACATCGGCTTGTTCGATCTATTAAAAGATTGGAATTATGAGATAGAGTTGCGCCTCTTTATCCACACCTGTTAACAATGGTCGATTGCGAACTTCACGGATTGCGAGCGGCGGGATGAATTATACTTTTTATTTTTGGTAGGCTATAAAAAGTACCCAGCGGCGTATTTTTTCGGGGGGCGGCGGTGTCTGAGAAACAGAGAATCAACTTCCTATGGCCTAAGAGTTATGGCCTTTGTTGGAATTAATATTGCCGTATATTGCCATGCCCTAGCGATGTTATTTAGTGGGAGATAAACAGGTGAAATAGGCATTGATCTCACATTTGGAACTCGTCTGACTTTTTCAGAGACCAGATTGCAGTTAGACAATCCCAGATTGACAAACTGTATGCTGGCCTGAAGGACCTCGGTCTCGAGAGGCGAAGCAGGCTGGAGGAGGTGCTTAAACTCTTCAACATGGACCGCGAAATCAGCGACCTCATGCAATGGATTGAGGAGAGACAGGTTGTCGCTTCATCGTGTGAGCTCGGTCACGACTTCGAACATGTCTGTGTAAGTATTGTTTCCCTTAACCCTTTCATGATGGGAGCTGCGCTGGTGCAGCATTAAAGATCATGTGCCAGTGCATTCTCTTTATATATGCAAGTCTCCCATAGGGAGCCTTGCATATATAAGAGAATGCACTGGCTTACAAGGTCAAGGTAAATATTGTTAGGATATAAGAGTATGCACTGGCACAGGGTTTTTGCAAAATTTAAGGAAGCTCCAGTCATGGAAGGGTTAAAGACACATGGCAGTTTGAAGCCCCAAATTTTGCTCAAACACAATTCAATTCCAGGGATCACATTAGGACGATAAAATTGTGATATATTTCCTGATGACATCTATATCCCACATAAAGACTCGTTCAAGTCACATAATTTAGAAATATTGGGTTCCGGCTTTTCTTGATTATGAAACAATAAAGAGCGTTAATTGTTTGTCTACTTTTGAGACATTAGGAATAAGGAGCATCTGTATTATTTCTTTGCAAAAAATTTACCCTTTACCCAACAAACCGGCCAAAACCGGCCAAATAAAGCTTCAACAGCCTAAAATATCTTCGGTCTGTCTCAATAGAACCATACAAATATGGATATCATTGGAACCGGTTCATTGACCACATTGTAATAGTTAGTTATGCCCTGTGCCAATGCATTCTCTTATATATGCGAGTCGACCATAGGTCGCCTCGCATATATAAGAGAATGCATTGGCCTAAAAAAAATCTTTTTTTTACCATTTTTCTTACATTCTTTAACAATTTTATAATTTTTAATGTGTTAAGCCAATGCATTCTCTTATATATGCGAGGCGACCTATGGTCGGCTCGCATATATAAGAGAATGCATTGGCACAGGGCCCTTCTGTTGGGTAAAGGGTTAAAAACTGCTGGAAATTTCCTATGAGTTCAGTGATGATTTTGGCAAACTTTTACAGAGTATAATAGAGACTAGGTCAGTATTTCATGTCTTTAGGTTCTATATTATCCCCCTTTCTAAAATTACTTATGACATTATTTAGCGGCTCTAATGAGCCATGTGCATTTAACACTTCCATAACTGGAGCTTCCTGAAATTTTAAGAAAACCCTGTGCCAATGCATTCTCTTATATGTGCGAGTCTCCCATTGAGAGATTCGCATATATAAGAGGATGCATTGGCCTAATAATACTTACCTTGTAAGCCAGTGCATTCTCTTATATATGCAAGGGTCCCTATGGGAGACTCGCATATATAAGAGAATGCGCTGGCACAGTATCTTCAATGCTGCACCAATGCAGCTCCCATCATGAAAGGGTTTAGCTATTCAATTAGCTAACAATTAAAAGCTAAATGTCAAATAAATACTACATCTTTTACCAACCAACAAGACATGCCAGGGTTTCCGCTGGTCTTGAGTCTGACAAGGCATGTAAATTGCCATTGAATGCTATGAATAACATTGATTTTCGGTAACATATGTGCCACTCACTTGATGCATTATTGAAATTCTTACCAAAAAAATAATGAATATTGCCTTGCATGCACTTGAAATTAAAAACTGGGGGGGGGGGGGGCTTTTTAAAAAACCTTGATATTGTCATGAAATGGCTTTGAATTTCATTATGTGTGAAATGTGGATTTCATGTATGTGCTCCATATTCACATAAGATTTTTCTAAAGATGTGAATGAAAGTAACTTACCCCTTTCTGTGCTGAATGGATTATCCCAATCAGTTAAAAAGTGTACATCGGAGTGGTCTGTTATTGATTTGGAGGGATGTTAAGGTAATAAAAGAAGCCAGAGAAATAAAAGTGCAGAAGGGGCCCTATTTATTGAGGGAAATGTTTAGGTAATAAGTTCAAAAAATGACCTATGGTATTTTGTTGAACATATTATCTGAACATTTCCTATGGGATAACTACTCATCAATGATGCTTTAGTATAGAAAGGGTTAACATTATCAGGAAATCTCATTGTCTTAGGAAAGTCATTATTTCTTTATTTCTCTTCCAGTCATTACAAGACAGGTTCAAGGACTTCGCTCGCGAGACGCAGACTATTGGCGAGGAGAGAGTACTCAAAGCCAATGAGATTTGTGACACGTTAATAGTCGCCAATCATTCAGATGCTGCCACGATAGCAGACTGGAAGGATAACCTTAATGAGGCTTGGGGAGATCTGCTCGAGCTTATCGACACCAGGACACAGATGCTCGAAGCATCATGGGAACTGCACAAATTCTACTATGACTGCAAAGAGGCCCTTGAGAGGATCAATGTATGTCATGTCTCTCATTGCTCAACAAGCCTGAATTTAGTTTGTCTTGAATAAGAATGAGGTCCCAGAGGGTGTATTTAGTGATGCTATTCCACAATGCGGGCTAGTATCACCAAATTCACTCTCGGGGGACCTCAATCTGCTTAGGCCTCAATTGCTATGGGAGACCTAGGATCAGATTGAAGTTCCCCAGTTGAACATTAGTCACCTCGTTTATGCTATTTATCTTCTGCAAATTAGGGCTTATAGAAACTGAAGAGAAGAGAAAATGTTCAAATGTCAGACACACTAAATTCAGGCTTGTTGCTCTGCTCAACAACTTGTCTTGATTTCGTGTCAAATACTTCATTCAGTGTTCAGATTCATGGCACATAATATTGCTTATTATATTGCGGAGGGTAATACTGTCTTTTGATTGGACGAAGCACGATCACGTGTCAGTAGTTTTTACCATTCCCTGGCAAACAAACTATCTTTGAACTATTAACCGCCAGCGACCTGCTGAGATCATGGTTTGCGAGGAGTGAGAAGTGTGGAAAGTGATCTATTTTGGTTTTGGCACCCAACAGTTCCAGGGATCACCTATACTGAAGAAACTTTAGTGTCAAATATTAAAAAGCATTCCTAAATATATGCTTCATGCATATTCTCATCATTATACCCCCACTTTCAAAGAAAATGGGGGGTATACTGGATTGACTGCGTCCGTCACGTTTTCTCGTTCCGTTTGTCCATCTGTCCGTCCGTCCGACCTCATAACTCAAACAACTATGAACCGATTTCAATAATTTTTTGTATGCAATCTCCTTAGGACGGTCTCTCCGCATGATGCTAATTGCGGGACGGTCCGGCCTTTTGTTTATCAAGTTACGCCTCTTTTTCGACTTATTTTGACTTAGAAAATTCTGTCCGACTTAATAACTTTAACACATATGAACCGATTTCAATAATTTTTGGTATACATGCTTCTCACAATACCCTCTCAACATGGTGCGGCTAGGGATTGGCTCAGACTGTTTTTCGTAATATTACACCTCATTTTCGACTTATTTTGACTTAGAAAATTCTGTCTGACATAATAACTTTAACAAATATGAACCGATTTGAATAATTTTTTCTGTACAAGCTTCTTGTGACACCATATCGATATTATTAGTCCGAATTTTTCTTTAAAGTTAAAAATCTTTTTGGTTGAGTTTACGGATAATGCGGGTTGAATTTGCCACGGTGGGGGTATGCTAGTACTTGAGTGCACACCTCTTGTATAATTATGGATGTCATCAGATCCTCGTGATTCAATATTTTATGAATGACAATGATTGCAATTAAATTTTATGTAATTTAGCGGCAATTGGCTACAGATATTCTGACTAATTTGTTATCAAATAGAATTGGGTGTCTTTAAATTCTATTTTCATAAATTACAGGAAAAGCGAGTACAGATTCCGGAGGAGTTGGGCAGAGATGCCCAGAGTGTGGCTGCTCTACAGCGGCGACACGCCAACTTCGAACACGATCTAAATGCAATAGCAGTCCAAGTGAGTGAACAAATTTATCAATGAATATAGTGAATATTTAACATTGTCTAAATTTGTTATCGTTTAACCCTTTGATGACTGGATCTTTCTAAATTTTTGCGAAAAAACCCTGTGCCAATGCATTCTCTTATATAATCGAGTCGACCATAGGTCAACTAGCATATATAGAGAATACATTGGTCAAACAAATTTTATATTATTTTTTATAATTGTTTAAGAATGTAAGAAAAATTGTTAAAGAATGAAAGAATTTTTTTTTTAAATGATAAGAATGTAAGAAAAAATGTTAAAGAATGTAAGAAAAATTCATAAAAATTAGTTACACCAATGCATTCTCTTATATATCCGAGGCGACTTATGGTCGACTTGCATATATAAGAGAATGCATTGGCACAGGGTGTTTAATGTTGCGCCAGCGCAGCTACCGTCATGAAAAGGTTAACCCTTTCTATACTCAATCGATTCTCCCACTTAGTTATAAAAGTATACATTGGAATGGTCTATTATTCATAGATGGATGATCTAGAAATTTATGCAGTCGTCAAACAGCCGAAAAGCTAATACATGTGCAGGAGGATTCATATTCATTAGTGGGAAATGTTTCGAAAATAAGTTAACAAAATGACCTATGGTTGTTTGTTGAACTTATTCACTGAACATTTCCTAAGGAAACTACTCGTCAATGAGTATTTAGTGTAGAAAGGGTTCAAATTATTCTGAAACTTTGGTAAGATTAGCTTGTATGAATTAGTAAGATCAGCCTGTTTGATTTGGGATATCAATTACTGGTTAGCATCAAGCTATTTATTTACAAATGCTATACATTGTCATTATTTTCCCCATCAGGTGCAAGCAATTCAGGAGGAATCTGTGCGACTACAGGCCGGCTATGCGGGTGATAAACAGGGAGAGATTCAAGGCCGTGAAGCCGAAGTTGTTAACGCTTGGAAGAACATTCATTTTATGATTGAAAGTAGGAGGAATGACTTAGCTAATGCTAGTGACTTTTATAAATTCATGAACATGGTGCGCGATTTACGATTGTGGATGGATGATATTGTTCGACAGATGAATACACAAGATAAACCCAGGTAAGGCCAAACAAAATTAATGTTCTGTTTCCCAGACTCATGCCTCTTCATAAAAATATGGCACGCAGGCCCACTAAAGATAAAAATTATATAAATCATCCTACCACTCTGCTTCATAATGTGATGTCTACGATATCTCTGTCAGCTACAGTAATGCTCTAAATAATCGACTCCTTAACCACAGCAGAATTATGGGTAACTTTTCAGGGTTTAGTCGGAAATATGGCTTGTTGCCATTCATCGGAAAGCTCTTACTGAGAGCTTTCCGATGAATGGCAACAAGCCATATTTCCGACTAAATCCTGAAAAGTTACCCATAATTCTGCTGTGGTTAAGGAGTCGATTATTTAGAGCATTACTGTATTATTATAAACTAGAAACTTTTCAACTCGTATCTGATATCTCCCTTTGATCTGTCTGATAATAAAGAGAGACAAATTGTAAGAAAATATTAGTGTATTCATTAAATAATGTGATATAATATAAATTGCAGAGATGTCTCTGGTGTTGAGTTACTCATGAATAACCATCTGAGTCTAAAGGCGGAGATCGATGCTCGGCAAGAAAACTTCACCATCTGTATAAACCTTGGAAAAGATTTGTTACATCGGAAACACTTCAAATCCAATGAGGTAAGCTTTGCATTTATCTCAATGTGATGATAATTCTATCTTTTTGATTAATTCATACTTAATCCAGTTACTTAGATTTGTTTCTTGCTACAATTTGAACAATTCTTAGAAAAGTATTTGTTGATTATAACCAGATCAGGCCCATCCTGAATTCTACTATTATAGTTATATTCAACTATAATAGGTAAATAAAGATATTGTTGTTTTATGAATTTGTTACAATAGCCATAACTCAACACATTTCATACAAAAAAAATTCAAACACATTGTCATACTAAATTGGTACCATGTTGTGAAGAAATAATAAGTCTTAATCCGTGCGAAAGATTATTCATGATGGCAATAAGGAAGTCAACTGACATTTAATTGGTTTAAATATTGTTATGAAGGAGCGATTGGTTGATTTTGTTAACCCTTTACCCAACAGAAGGGCCCTGTGCAAATGCATTCTCTTATATATGCGAGTCGACCATAGGTCGCCTCGCATATATAAGAGAATGCATTGGCTTAACACATTAAGGCCAATGCATTCTCTTATATATGCGAGGCGACCTATGGTCGACTCGCATATATAAGAGAATGCATTGGCACAGGGCATAACTGTAAATATCACAATGTGGTCAATGAGCCGGTTCCAATGATATCCATATTTGTATGGTTCTATCGAGACAGAACGAAGATATTTTAGGCTGTTGAAGCTTTATTTGGCCGGTTTTGGCCGGTTTGTTGGGTAAAGGGTTAATGTCATTTAGAAAGGCATCCTTGTGTATATGTTAACTAAAATAAGCCAGAGCAAAAGGTTACAAAACAAATTTTATTAGGAGACTAAAAGTTGGCTGTAATGTCGCTACGAATGCAATTTGGCCGTGTGCTAGGATGTGGTTTGTGCATCTTTAAGGGTGGAGTATCCAGATTCTATGCCATATAATTTAATAGAATGTTAAAAAATTTGAAGTTTGAATCATTTCGAAAAAATTAATTCTGAAATTTTGTTCATAACATTGATGACGAATCATTAGATCAGTATACTTTCCAGTCAATAGACTCAATACCTGTTTATCTTGGTTGGTTCACTTCACATTAAACATTCATTTGTCTCGTTCTTAGGTTAGGGAAAAACTAATACAAATAACATCAGAAAGATTGGATATGACAGACCAATGGGAAGAGATGTGGGACTACCTACGACTCAGTGAGTATCAAAAAATGCAAACCACCATAACATCTTTAACATATCAGATGTATTATTGGTTGATTTGGCTAAGCTGTTATGTAGTTCAGGTAGAATAATAAGTGGATTGAGAAAGTTGTATTCAACTAAGTGTCTAAATAGTATATTAAAAATTAGCCAAACAATCTATATTCACTAATTTGGGACACTTTTGGCACATATCTGACAATTTTCTTATACTTTGTTTCATGATCGATGTGTTTCACATTTAGTTTGGTAATTTCTGTCCTCTTATTTCCTTTCCAACAATTTTTTTCAATTAGATCATTTGTATGATGCTGACTTAGAATCCTAGAGGCGTGAATTATTTACGTAAATTTTGTTTTCAGTCCTCGAGGTTTACCAGTTTGCCCGAGATGCCTCTGTCGCTGAAGCCTGGTTGCTTGCTCAGGAACCATACCTTATGAACCAAGATCTGGGTGTATGTATAATACAAGCCAACTACAGTAATGCCCTAAATAATCGACTCCTTAACCACAGCAGAATTATGGGTAATTTTTCAGGATTTAGTAGGAAATATGGCTTGTTGCCATTCATCGGAAAGCTCTCAGTGAGAGCTTTCCGATGAATGGCAACAAGCCATATTTCCTACTAAATCCTGAAAAATTACCCATAATTCTGCTGTAGTTAAGGAGTCGAATATTTAGGGCATTACTGTAACTATGATAATCTACATCTATTTCTCACCATTAAATGATGAATAATGTTCTACCTCCATTAACCCTTTCATGATGGAAGCTGCGCTGGTGCAGCATTAAAGATCCTATGCCAGAACATTCTCTTATATATGCGAGTCTCCCATAGCCTCGCATACATAAGAGAATGCACTGGCTTACAAGGCGAAGGTAAATATTGCTGTAAAATTGACAAGATTTTCAGATTGGAGACCCTTTAATTTCATTATGTTTAGGAATGATGTTAACACTATTGTGTGTAATTATAATGATTATAGATTAGATTACCAGCAGAAAGTGTCTATTTCATGTCAAGATACGACAAACTGGATACGATGACTACGTTCAGTTGTCACAACTTGTAAAATTTCAACATAGTAGGACACTTTTTGTCACACTTCGATGAATTTGAGAACCTAGTAATCCCAATGGCGCAAATTTTATCTGTGTTTTTATTTATTGCAGGATACTCTAGATGCAGTGGAGAACCTCATAAAGAAACACGAAGCATTTGAGAAATCATTTGCTACTCAGGACGAAAGATTCCTTGCTCTGGAGAAACTAACTACAGTAAGCACAACCTACTAGAATCATTATGTTCTATTGTCCACAGCCATGTCTTACTAAATTCTGAACAGCGCATAAATACACAGAACGACACAAGTGTGTTAACATAAATACACAGAACGACACAAGTGTGTTAACATAAATACACAGAACGACACAAGTGTGTTAATGGGTTTGTTGATACGGCACGAGTTCTAGCGAGGAAGAATAGAATGAGAGACGCCGCCTCGTTCTATCCTTCAGCGATGGCACAAGTGCCATATCAACAAACCCATTAACACACGTGTCGTTCTGTGTTTATTACACATCACCCATACTAGAATTTGTGCATTAAAAATACAAGCTTACAAGGTTTATTTAGCACATATAGGGCCGTGTTTTGTCATGTGTGATGATGCTTTAATTTATAGTTTCATGGTTGAGGCGAACGTCATTTGATGTCAACGAGATACATATGGAATGTACATTTCATACGGATTTGTAAATATGGAACAGCAGTAACAATATACAGTAATGCTCTAATTAATCGACATCTTAACCACAGCAGAATTATGGGTAACTTTTCAGGATTTAGTCGGAAATATGGCTTGTTGCAATTCATCGGAAAGCTCTCGGCGATATTTCCGACTAAATCCTGAAAAGTTACCCATAATTCTGCTGTGGTTAAGAGGTCGATTAATTAGAGCATTACTGTACTTCTTGGAACAAGTGTGAATAAATATGAGAAACTAAATCTTAATAATCAGAAAGCAGGAATTATTCATATTTATATATTGCTTTAACCCTTTACCCAACAGAACGGCCCTGTGCCAATGCATTCTCTTATATATGCGAGAATGCATTGGCCTAACAATTTTTTACAATTTTAATAATTTTTTCTTGTATTCTTTAACAATTTTATAATTTCACCCATAAAGAGCCCCAGACAAACGAGCAGACGACACTCTTCTATATGCTTCTATATATGTGTGGGGCTCCCTGCAGGGTAATGGATGTTTTTTTTATTTTATGTCCTAAAAATTGTAAGAAACATTTATTTAAAAAAAATGATAAAATATTGTTAGGCCAATGCATTCTCTTATATATGCGAGGCGACCTATGGTCGACTCGCATATATAAGATAATGCATTGGCACAGGGTATTTTAGGCTGTTGAAGCTTTATTTGGGCGTTTTTGGCCGTTTTGTTGGGTAAAGGGTTACCATGTTCACTGCCGACTATGAGTTATCTCATACTTTTTGCATGTAATTGAATGCGCATCGGCAGTGAATGTGTTAATTTTAAATCTAAGATTTCATAAGAATTTCAGTTAAATTTGTTGCTATTTTGTAAACATTAGTTGTCTTAGGTTACTTGATCACTGAAAGATTATAGCAGTTTCTCTGCCTGTCATCTGCTTCTAGAATTTGAATATTTTCAGTATTTCCTACAGATAGAAAATGTGACTATAACTGAGTACTCAACAGGATAAAGAGTTAAGTTTTTTCATTGGTTATTTATTCATTTCATATTCACAGTTCGAAATAAGAGAAAGAGAGAAACGATCTGAAGAGAAGGGCGAAGCTTTATCTAAGGAAGAACGACGAAAGCAAGCCATTGCTGAATTCTTACCGCCACCAGAAAAGTAAGCATTCTTAAAGTGATGTTAAACACTCCGGTAGTGTGATCCAATAGAAATGGAGAATAATCTTGCTCAAAGTAGTTATTTTTAGAAATCTTAAGTCCAAACTGACAACACACACCACCATTATTATTTATAAATTAAATTCAGTGACTCTCAATGGCGAAATTGTTTTCGTTACTTTCTCGCCGATAGATGGGTCCCGAATCAAGAAGTAAATATTTACAATTGAGCGTAGTTCAGATGTTTTCTATTGAGTGGTACGGTTGATCTGCTTGAGATTTTCGGTGATCTAGTTGAATGCTACATTCCTCCAGTTGGCATACTGCCTGGATACTAACTTAGCCGTTTTACGCACCTGAACAAGTTCATAATATGTCTTTAATGCTATTAAATTCATTTATCACAATTGTTTGCTCAATTCTTACATCAATCAGATAAGTATTCATTTAAAACATGCTGCCTTTCATCATAATTTAATTCTAAATATTTGAAGTAATTAATTAAGTTTTTATTCCTAACATGTTAAGACTGTGGGAAAACACCTGTTACTGGTTGTAAAACACTTCACTTTAACCGAGATCCGTTTGTAGTTTTACAATAGTTCAAAGTCGAAAAGTCACAATGTGTCTCAAATGTTTTTTTGGAGATACTAATATAACAAGACATAAAAATGAGTTTCATAAACAAAATTTATTTGGAAGTATCTTTATCATAGTAATGAAATTATTTCTTCTTTGAACCTACAGAACACCAGAACCAGAAGAAGTGAAAAAGGAGGTTACACCAGATGAATCAAAATCAATCGGTGATGAACCCGACATGGCTATTAAAGCTGAAACCACACCCACAGGTAAGACTCCTCCTCCCGGTCATCCATCGATTCTCGATGTTCATGTATCATGTCGCAGCTTCTACATGTCAGCTGCTTCAAGAATTCATTCTGTTTGGTTTGTATCAACCAGCTCTTCATAACATTTCTCTAATTTTACAGGTGCTGAATTTTTGCCGATTATCAATTGATTGAATCATCAATTTTTCAGTTAATTTATGTGTTGTTTTTTGTCCATGTTTCAGCGACCAAAAAATGCTATGGCTGGATTTTCATCCAATCGATCACCTTCGTTACATTCATCTCAATACTATTTTCTCTATGCTAGTCTATTCTTACTGAAAATTTACTCTTCAATTCATGGATGATTTCCATGTCTCATATCACTATCTTTCCATGCCTCACTGCCTTTACAGAGATTCACAGATTATTTCTATGCCTCTTGTCACCCATTACCATAGGTGTGACATTCTAGTCTAGTCGAGTTTATTTAAAGGGAATATTTTGGGGTTTGGGGTTTACAAAGTCTTTTTTTTACAATGAGCTTTAACCCTTTACCCAACAGAAGGGCCCTGTGCCAATGCATTCTCTTATATATGCGAGTCGACCATAGGTCGCCTCGCATATATAAGAGAATGCATTGGCTTAACACATTAAAAATTATAAAATTGTTAAAGAATGTAAGAAAAAATGGTAAAAAGTGTTAAAAAAGATTTTTTTTTTAGGCCAATGCATTCTCTTATATATGCGAGGCGACCTATGGTCAACTCGCATATATAAGAGAATGCATTGGCACAGGGCATAACTAACTATCACAATGTCGTCAAGGAGCCGGTTCCAATGATATTCATATTTGTATGGTTCTATTGAGACAGACCGAAGATATTTTAGGCTGTTGAAGCTTTATTTGTCCGTTTTGTTGGGTAAAGGGTTAACAATGAACCATGTGAAAATTCCGTGCCAGATACAAAGTCAAATGAAATAGCTATAATAAGGATATAGACATCTGACTAAGCAGGTCTCTATGGTGCTAGACATTTGCAGAATGAGGTCCCCAAAGGGTAAATTTAGTGACACTACCCCGCACAGTGGTCTAGCATAACTAAATTCACCCTCTGGGGACCTCATTCTGCATGAACCTATATCTGCTATGGGTGATCAAGACTCAGATTTAAGTTCCAAGATGGTGAATGTGGTGATGTTGGGCACGTCCATTATGCATTGTGTTGTCTGCCAATTTTGGTTAATACAGAAACTAAAAAAAAAAAAAAAAAAACCTTTCTAAAGAGGATTCTAATGAAACTAATAAACTTAATTTGATAATAAAGATGCTTTCTAGAAAAGATGAGGCCTAAGCAGAATGAGGTCCCTAGAGGATTAATTTAGTGGTTCTAGTCCGCTTTACGGGGTAGTTTCACTAAATTCACCCTCTGGGGACCACATTCTGCAAATGTCCAGCACCATATTTTGAGCCCTGTAACTGAGCTTGTTAATGATTATTATCAAACTGCTGTTGAGTGGAAGGAATTTTCTTCCAATTTACTGTCGTTGGCATGCATCTGTGTCACATTTTGAGCAATCAATGACGAAAATTATATCATCTCTATTGATGTTGCACATTATTAACCCTTTCAGTGCTAAGTTCGATTTTTGTAGCAACCCATATTTCCTTGATCATTTTTCAAATTTATTGATTATATTAATAATGTGATACATCAATGTATCACATTATTATAATCAATAAATTTGAAAAATGATCAAGGAAATATGGGTTGATACAAAAATCGGACTTGGCACTGAAAGGGTTAAAGCCAAACATACTTAATAATCAGTTGAGCATTATCTGTATTTCCTATTTTTTCTCCAAAATAATAACACATTTGAGTTTTTTTTTCATTTGTCAACTCTTCCATGACTGGAGCTTCCTGAAATTTTGTGAAAACCCTGTGCCAATGCATTCTCTTATATATGTGAGCCGCCCGTAGGGAGCCTTGCATATATAAGAGAAAACATTGGCCTAACAATATTTACCTCGACCTTGTAAGCCAGTGCATTCTCTTATACATGTGAGGCTCCCTATAGGAGACTCGCATATATAAGAGAATGCACAGGCACATGATCTTCAATGTTGCACCAGCACAGCTTCCGTCATAAAAGGGATAACTGATTTCCATACTTACAATAGTTCAGAGATGCATGATGCAAATTGAAAAACAAGAATGAACATTTGAAGAATTAAGAACTTAAATTAGAATTATCTCGTGTTCAATTTGCTCTGAGCTCATAGAATAAAGCTCAACTGATAATTAACCCTTTCAGTGCCAAGTCCGATCAGTGCCAAGTCCGATTTTTGTATCAACCCATATTTCCTTGATCATTTTTCAAATTTATTGATTATAATAATGTGATACATTGATGGAAAGAGCTCTTAAGAGCTCTTTCCATCAATGTATCACGTTATTATAATCAATAAATTTGAATCAAGGAAATATGGGTTGATACAAAAATCGGACTTGGCACTGAAAGGGTTAAAATCATGGTCTGATTTATACTACATCTCCTCTGCATCATTATTGCATTCATTTTTCGCACTTTACTGCATCGTTCAGCTTCTTCGCACATTACATGTTCTTAACATATATCGTTGACAGGGGAGCGATCGCCTACCAAAGGGAGATTATCCTTAACAGGTGAAGGATTGATTTGCATTTCACTAACGTTTTGCCGTATTTCCAAGTTCTTGCTTTTGTTACCAGTTGGTCTTCACTACCCTTAAGAAGTTCTCACTAAAAATTCTGACTAATATCAAAAAGTCATTTAAAGAAATTTATACGATAGTAAAATCATTCAAGATGTGAAAATTATATTTTGAAGAAAGCTGCAAATGGGAAAAATTTCTTCTTCTTTATAGAAAAATAAAATTCATTGAACAAATTTAGTCCTCGAAATCCAAGCAGCAACCTATTGTAGATGCTTTATCTCTTCTTAGCAACACTTTCAACAACAAAAAGTACAGTAATGCCCTAATTAATCGACTCTTTAACCACAGCAGAATTATGGGTAACTTTTCAGGATTTAGTCGGAAATATGGCTTGTTGCCATTCATCGGAAAGCTCTCCCCGAGCTCTCTCCGATGAATGGCAACAAGCAATATTTCCGACTAAATCCTGAAAAGTTACCCATAATTCTGCTGTGGTTAAAGAGTCGATTAATTAGGGCATTAGTGTATGTATGAAACTCTTTTTGGAGTTGCATCTGGATTATTAATCACAAAAACACAGAAGAAACATAGATCTGATGTTACACACATTTCACTTAAAAGTGTTTTTAATAGGCAGATTTTCTATCGATAATATTGTTATATTCTAAAAATAATAACATTTCCTGTCCCAGGGAAGTAATACACAAAAATATAGAGGATCTACAACTCGTCCCCCAGTTTATAGCTGAATTTACAAAACAAGTGCAGTAAATTAGGTCTGGGCCCCGAGCCTTTGACTTGGTCTAGACCTAATTTACTGGATGAGTTTTTAAAATTCCGCTATAAACTGGGGACAAGTTGTAGATGATATTTATTACATGATCCAAAACCTCGATAAAACATACTTAACTCAACAAATAGGATGTCAAACTAACATCGGCTTCTATAAGACATGCGATGATATTTCACACAAATATGCATTGTTTGCCCGCATAAAGAAATGGTCCCAGATGAATAAGGACTCCTTGATGTATTTTTTAATGGTGTATATTTAAGGAAATAACTTTTCAAACTCTTCATACATTAGAATTTGATGGAAAAATATTGGAAGCTACACTATTTTGAGATGTAGTATACAGAATGTAAACAGATGACAAACTGGAAGTCAAAGTCACCTGGCATATTTCCTGTTATTAAACGAATGTTGCCTATCACAGTTTATAGAATGTGTTTATTAAATGGAGTAAGGGTAGGATCATGTAATAAATTGTTCACACCTCCGAATGAATAGCGAAAGATCAGGGAAGAGATACACCATCTTTATTATTATTGAAAAAAAATTGTGGGTTTTATTGACAAGCCTTGAAATAGTGTGTCTGTCATTTGCAGAATGAGGTCCCCAGAGGGTGAATTTAGTGATGCTACCCCGCATAGCGGGCTAGCATCACTAAATTCACCCTCCGGGGACCTCATTCTGCAAATGACAGACACACTAATTCAAGGCAGAACAATTTACATGTAGAATGGTTCAACTGAAGACCGGTTACGTTTAGTTCAATTTCTTGTTCTTGAACTTGTAGTTATTAGTCCGCTTTGGAATTCTCGTTGACAAAGTTGAAAGTTTTTATTACTGAGTTTTGTAACCAAGCCTGAGTTTAGTGTGCCTGTCATTTACAGAATGAGGTTGCCAGAGGGTGAATTTAGTGATGCTATCACAGTGGGCTAGCATCACCATATTCACCCTCTGGGGACCTCATTCTGCATGGCCTCATCTGCTATTGGAGACATAAACTCAGATTGAAGTTCCCAAATGGTGAATATTGTTAGGCCAATGTATTGTGAACCTCGATTACGCATTTTATCTTCTGCAAAATAAAGTGATATTGAAACTTCCCAGAATGGAAAAATAACTAAAAACAATGTTACTTTGAGACTATAGATACAGTAATGCTCTAATTAATCGACCTCTTAACCAAAGCAGAATTATGGGTAACTTTTCAGGATTTAGTCGGAAATATGGCTTGTTGCCATTCATTGGAAAGCTCTCCCCGAGAGCTTTCCGATGAATGGCAACAAGCCATATTTCCGACTAAATCCTGAAAGTTACCCATAATTCTGCTTTGGTTAAGAGGTCGATTAATTAGAGCATTACTGTACTTCCCCGAAGATGAGTCCTAAGCAGAATGATGTCCCCAGAGGGTGAATTTGGTTATGCTAGCCCGCTATGCGGGATAGCATCACTAAATTCACCCTCTGGGGACCTCATTCTGCAAATGACAGGTACACTAAACTCAGGCTTGTTTGTAATAGTGTCGGCTGTAAAGTGATCACATTTTATTTACCCTTGTTCTTATCCCCCCTTTTATATTTAACCCTTTACCCAACAGAAGGGCCCTGTGCCAATGCATTCTCTTATATATGCGAGTCGACCATAGGTCGCCTCGCATATATAAGAGAATACATTGGCTTAAGACATTAAAAATTATAAAATTGTTAAAGAATGGAAGAAAAAATGGTAAAAAGTGTTAAAAAAAGATTTTTTTTAGGCCAATGCATTCTCTTATATATGCGAGGCGACCTATGGTCGACTCGCATATATAAGAGAATGCATTGGCACAGGGCATAACTGTAACCATCACAATGTGGTCAAGGAGCCGGTTCCAATGATATCCATATTTGTATGGTTCTATTGAGACAGACCGAAGATATTTTAGGCTGTTGAATCTTTATTTGGCCGGTTTGTTGGGTAAAGGGTTAATTGAAATATCTTGTCTGTAAATATTTGTAGCATATTCACTCTGATTATATGGGATTGTATGGGTGGGTTGTGCGATGAATGTTCTATATTAGTAACATCAGGACAGACGAGAAATAGTACATTTATTTATATGATCCATTTCTGGAAACTAGTCATTAAAACCCTTTCATGATGGGAGCCATGCTGGTGCAGCATTAAAGATCCTGTGCCAGTGCATTCTCTTATATGTGCGAGTCTCCCATAGTGAGCCTCACATATATAAGAATGCTCTGGCTTATAAGGTCAAGATAAATATTGTTAGGCCAATGTATTCTCTTATATATGTGAGGCTTCCTATGGGAGACTCGCATATATAAGAGAATGCATAGGCACAGTATTTTCACAGAATTTCAGGAAGCTCCCGTCATGGAAGGGTTAAGGTATGAACAGGTGCTGTATTTTACAATTAGGTCATATTTTAAACCTTTACGAAATTGATCTCCAATCAGTTATAAAAGCAGTCATTATAATAGTCAGGAAAAATGAGTAGATGAGAGAAAGATGAGTAGATGAGAGAAAGATGAAAAAATGAGAGAACAATGAAAAAATCATTCTGGCTCCTTTGATGTCTTTTCCATAAACATTGTTAACCCTTCCATGACTGGAATTTACTGAAATTTGGCGAAAACACTGCCAATGCATTCTTTTATATATGCGAGTCACCCATAGGGAGCCTCGCAACATAAGAGAATGCAATGGCCTAACATTATTTACCTTGATATGTAAGCCAGTGCATTCTCTTATATATGCGAGGCTCCCCTATGGGAGACTTGCATATATAAAAGAATGCACTGGCACAGGGTCTTAAATGCTGCACCAGCACAGCTCCCTTCATGAAAAGGTTAACATCCCTTCAAATGAATAATAGACCATTCAAATGTTCACTTTTTAACTGACTGGGAGAATCCATTTAGTATATAAAGGGTTAATAAGCTGGTCGTTGTTGCTGCTTGTGTCGTAATTTCAGCATTAGTCTCCGCAGGCTAATGTAAATCTCTAATCCTTGCTTGAGTGAACTTTTCCTCGTGGTCATGCATGAATTGTTTTTGCTGGTATAAGCCCAGCGGCCTTCATTTCCCTTGTTGCCTCATTGCCTGCGATAATCGGTCATCTCTATTCAGTTCCAAGTCACACATCAAATCACAAAATTTCATCTAAATTAATCACTATGCTGCCATGCTTGGTAATAAACTGCATTTTATATCAAAGTCATGGACACAATCAGAATCAGTTTAAAATCGATTATTATTTTTTATAATTGTTAAAATATATAAGGAAAAATGAAAAAAATTATATAAAATTATTAAAGAATGTAAGAAATAATGATAAAAATTGATAACTAATGTAAGAAAAAATTGTAAGGCCAATGCATTCTTTTATATATGCCAGGCGACCTATGATCGACTCGCATATATACAAGAATGCATTGGCACAGGGTCTTTAATGTTGCTGCAAATCGATCTATCATCAAATCATTAATCACTAGTCAGCATTTCTTCAAGTTCATTTTTTCTCTCTTGTTTATCCTTTCCATTTTCTCTCGCAGTCATTTCTGTTGTCATACACTCATTTACTGTCACAATTTACTGTGTGTTGCTTGATATTTACTAACCCATATTTTGTTTGTGTCATCTAAAATCTAAAATGGCCTCTTCTCTGCTCAGTGACGTCATGGACTCATGGTGTAGTGTGTTGTGCTTTCCCTAATTGGGAAAGGGTCCCGGGCCCCTGTCGGTAGGGGGATGTGGGGGGGGGGGGAGGAATGCAATAATTGTCCACATGGGAACTTTCAATCAGTTAATAACTGAACAAAAATTTAAATTTGCATCAAAATTGCCCTTACTCCAGTTGTAAATAATAAATATAAACTAATATGCTGATTAGTACTGTGTAATCACTAATTACTTGCAATTCACAAAATTTGAAGTAAATCTTTGAGATCCGCATACTAAAAAAAATCAGGCAATCTAATATATCATCTTGGTGCATTGGGAAATTGTAGAGTAGAAATTTGGGGAAATTTTTGATTGTTTTGCCATTGCCTATATTCGGTCCCTAGTGCTATCGAGGATAATCCCTGGTTATGGCCATGGTAAAATATAATTGAAGGATTTTGAAAAGTATTAAAGCTGACCTCATATGAAGGCTATTTTTGTAAGAGTGCCATGGAAACTGTTTGAAATGTAAAGATTTACTCATCCTATGACACCTAATTTAATAATTTCTGGTATGAACTTCAGGGATTCAGTTGACACAGGTCGATACCCAGTACTG
Source organism: Siphonodentalium dalli (assembly GCA_032622095.1). NCBI lineage: Eukaryota > Metazoa > Mollusca > Scaphopoda > Gadilida > Siphonodentaliidae > Siphonodentalium > Siphonodentalium dalli. The sequence goes on from CP136066.1 coordinate 43,886,583, forward strand.
TACATTTTACATCTGAAATCAGAAATGACATATAGCAGTGAAGAGGTTAACCCTTTCTTGACTGGGGTTCATAATGGGAGTCATGCTGGTGCAGCATTAAAGATCCTGTGCCAGTATATTCTCTTATATATGAGAGTCTCCCAAAGGGAGCCTCACATGTATAAGAGAATGCACTGGCTTACAAGGTCAAGGTAAATATTGTTAGGCCAATGTATTTTCTTATATATGCGAGGCTCCCTATGGGAGACTCACATATATAAGAGAATGCATTGGCACAGACAGGGTTTTCGCAATATTTCAGGAAGCTCCAGTCATGGAAGGGTTAAGTGTTATTTATTGTATATTTTCAGAAATTTGGCATCATTTTCGAAGGGCCCATCTGAAGACAGTCAATGCACTGCTGGTTAAATATGAAACCCATTGGGAACCCCATAGATGCAAATCAACGATAATCAACAGCACATGTCCTGGCTTGAGAATATGGTGCTGGACATTTGCAGAATGAGGTCCTCAGAGGGTGAATTTAGTGATGTTACCCCCGCACAACAGGCAAGCATCACAAATTCATCCTCTGTGGACCTCATTCTGCATGGGCACATCTGCTCCAGTCTGTGTAGTTCCCAATTGGACCTAAAGCATTGCAATGACTCCTTCATTCCCCATCAAAAAAGAAAATATCTGCTCACTATATTGATGTGTTTAAGGATACAAAGATCTACACTTGATAATTATAGTTGCTTATTCTTGTTGATTTGATCAATGTTTCAACTTTTTAGTGCCAGGGTCAATCAAATTGGCTTCAAAGGACATGTTACACTGCCGGCTTTGATAAATTCAATCTAAACATAGTCCAAAATTTTGCAAACGATTTGAAGTTTAAAGTGGGCATGAATTTTTATCCTTGCCACTAAGTCTATATTATTTTATGGCTCATTTAGTTCTAGGGTGGTGACTATACGTTTTCTCACTATTCACTATGGAGATGTACAATGTACATATATTCATCTATATTTTTTTTGGCGGACATTTCAAAAAAGAAAATTAGATTTTTTTCTACCCTGTCTTGTTGTTCTACCAAGCGGTTTTGCATGTGAATTCAATACAGTGCAATCAATTGGCTGGAGAAATCCAGAGACCCCCCAATCAGAAGATTGCTTTAATATAATATGGCGGATGTCATAATTACGGAGGTCACTTCATGGGTAATTTTAATGTCAAAGGTGAAAGGTTGGCATGCGCATTTCATTTAAAGAAGCAGAAACTTCATAATTATACCGATTCAACTTTGTGTCTGCAAACAGTTACGGAAACATACAGATTTGACAATAAAATTACATGATGATACAGAAACCAAATTTATCAATGTAAAAAATAGGGAATGGGAGATGAATCAAACAGTGTATCGAATATGTGATAAACGGATCGTAGATATAATCATGCAGAATGAATCACCATTACAGCCCTATTTAGTTCAACCTGGCACTAAAAGATTTATCACAACAAAATACACGATCAGTGTGTTTTTTGATAAACGATGATTGGATATTAAATGGTCATTTCTTGGTGTGATTACACTGTTAACCCTTTCATGGGGTTCATGATGGGAGCTGCGCTGGTGCAGCATTAAAGATCCTGTGCCAGTGCATTCTCTTATATATGTGAGTCTCCCATATGGAGCTTCACATATATAAGAGAATGCCCTGGCTTACAAGGTCAAGGTAAATAATGTTGGGCCATTGTATTCTTTTGTATATGCGAGGCACCCTATGGGAGACTTGCAGATAGAAGAGAATGCATTGGCTCCAGTCATGGAAGGGTTAATCACAAATTGATTTGTATACATTTGTGATTTTACTGTGTAATCATATCATGATATGAATATTTTTCAATATAATTACATCCCAGTGAAAATTATCAGTTTGAAATTATATTTCGATTAGAAAATATTGTTGATAATATTTGGAATTTTATAGTGGCGTTGCTGGAAAGTCGCAGTCTTTCGTGATTGTATTCCTACAGTCACTTCCACCTTCGCCCTTGATATCATTATTTTTAACAACATTTTAACAAATTATTAAATTTAAAAAATCAGATCGACTTGGATGTAATTATTTATATATTTTTTTATTGTGTGATTTGCATTTCTGATCATTGCATGCAATTCTTTACGTTTATAACGAAGTGCATATGCAATGTGATTTACAGTAATGCTCTGAGTAATCGACTCCTTAACCACAGCAGAATTATGGGTAATTTTTCAGGATTTAGTCGGAAATATGGCTTGTTGTCATTCATTGGAAAGCTCTCGGCGAGAGCTTTCCGATGAATGGCAACAAGTCGTATTTCCGACTAAATCCTGAAAAATTACCCATAATTATGCTGTGGTTAAGGAGTCGATTACTTAGAGCATTACTGTATGTTGCATAGTTACTCCAGAGTGCTGTTCCTTATCAATATGATACAGAATTCAAGCATTGCATGTGTTATGTCATCTGATTTCTACATTGTCAATTTTATCCAAAAGAGTATAATATTCAACTCTGGGTTTAAAAACGTAAAATATGATAAATATTGATAAAATTTAAATATTAGAATAACCCATCTTTCAGTCTGAAATATTAAACTGCTGTTTAACCCTTTCTATACTAAATGGATTCTCCCACCAAGTTAAAAAGTGTACATTGGAATAGTCTATTATTGATTTAAAGGGATATACACATAATATAAGCAAGTGACAGATAATACAAGTAGAGAAAGAGTCCTATTTATTGGATGGAAATGTTCAGATAATAAGTTCAACAAACGACCTATATATGTTGAGCTTATTATCTGAACATTTTGTAAGCAATAACTACTCATCGATGAGTATTTAGTATAGAAAGGGTTAAATATGACAATTTCCAAATTTTCCAACCAATTTTATTGTGAATAGGGCTGGGGGGGAGTGTCTTTCCTCCCTGATTCCATGTACAGTAATGCCCTAAATAATTGACTCCTTAACCACAGACGAATTATGGGTAATTTTTCAGGATTTAGTCGGAAATATGGCTTGTTGCCATTCATCGGAATTATTTACGGCATTACTGTACCTGACCCATTGATACGGAGCAGCACACTGTAACGAATGTTGTTTGATTTACTAACCACCCTTTCTATGTTGTATCTTTGCATGTTTTGCATGTTGTTATTTCGCAGCACAAAGCCAGCGTAGTCCGAAACGAAAGCCGTCCGATCCTCGTCGAATTAAATCTCCGCCTCCACAGCCCCCTACCAGGGTTGAAGGCACTCCTCAAGGAAGTATGTTCTATACACACATATATATATATTATTACTACATATATACAGGGTTTCCATGGGGCTGAAATATCCTTGACTTTGACAAATGACAATTTGAGGCTTGGAAAGTGATTGAATTGCTGTGAGCAGCCTTAACCCTTTACCCAACAAACCGGCCAAAACCGGCCAAATAAAGCTTCAACTGCCTAAAATATCTTCGGTCTGTCTCAATAGAACCATACAAATATGGATATCATTGGAACCGGTTCATTGTCCACATTGTGATGGTTACAGTTATACCCTGTGCCAATGCATTCTCTTATATATGCGAGTCGACCATAGGTCGCCTCGCATATACAAGAGAATGCATTGGCCTAAAAAAAATCTTTTTTTACCATTTTTTCTTACATTCTTTAACAATTTTATAAATTTTTTCTTACATTTTTTAACAATTTTTATAATATTTTCCTACATTCTTTGACAATTTTATCATTTTTAATATGTGTTAAGCCAATGCATTCTCTTATATATGCGAGGCGACCTATGGTCGACTCGCATATATAAGAGAATGCATTGGCACAGGGCAGTTCTTGTGGGTAAAGGGTTAAGAAGAAAATAGAAATAAATTGCCTCCTTCTCTCATCACAAAATTGAGATCTATTTGCCTGAGAACACATATATTTTTGTTACAATTCAGTTGAGGGTTTTAGGGTGAAAAACCTTGAAAATTTGCGATAAATAGCCTTGAATTTTCATAGTTTTGACCTGTTGGAACCCTGTACATATATCATACAGAACGTATTATCTTTATACCGCAAATCAGTAAGATCTTAATGAATTACTGATGTTTCCAGTTACATAAACTGCCTAATTATTGCTCACTCGCATATATTTATAATTTAAAGCAAACTTTTGTAGTTGCCTGTAATTAATAACAAAACATTTGAGTCAAGTATATCTCGGAATACGCGTTGTCACTGAGTCGCGGTCATATTTGATCCATTCAACCCGTTCCGTGGTTTTAGTGCTGCAGGTCAAATTCCTGGAGTAGCATTTCCATATATGAAGTAGTGAATATTCAAAAGCCCTATATACGGAAATGCTGCTCCAGACCTTTAACATGTAGCACTAAAACCACAGACATGGGCTGGATGGATCCAATATGGCCATGAGTTAGTGATTAAACTTATTAAATTGAAATGTTTTAAGATTTTTTTTTTATACAAATTTTAATGAAGACATTAAGAAATTACCAACAAATATTGAAGGGTTTGCTTTTTTAGAATAATTAAAATGTATGCAACCAAACCTGTTTTTCTGTTGCGGTACCTAAATGACAAATGTATTACTAGTACTTGTAAATGACAAATGTATTTTAACTGTGGCCTAGAAAGCTATTATAACGAAATAATTAATATTGGCCACTTATTTTATCTTAGCATTCTATAGTTACTGGAAACATTGTTAATTTAACAAAAGGTCCAATCATAAATTACATAGGGAGTGGTGTCATCGATGTGGGTTAAATAATCTTATCCATTCTTAACACATGATGTGCTTTATCTCAACAAAGTAACAACTACACCTAACAGTTGAGTGGATTCCTTGGAAGTTCAAATCAGTGTTAACCCTTTGATAATGGGAGCTGGTGCAGCATTAAAAGACTCTGTGCCAGTGCTTTCTCTTATATATGCGAGTCTCCCATAGGGAGCCTCGCATATTTAAGAGAATGCACTGGCTTACAAGATCAAGGTAAATATTCTTAGGCCAATGGGCGACTCGCATATATAAGTGAATGCATTGGCACAGGGTATTCGCAAAATTTCAGGAAACTTCAGTCATGGAAGTTTTTAGAGCATTAACACAAAATCATCGCCCAATGATGAAGGGCACAAATATAGAATACACATTTTCTTTCTCCACATTTGTTAATTCAGTTAATTCAAAATAAGCTGAAATGACTTCATTCCAAGGAGTTCTCTCCCCTACTAACCTACATTAACTGCATCTAAGATTTGAGGTTATATAAACCTTAGTATGCACATGTATTGTGATGTTTTGAGATATTTCCTGGATATTTGTAATGAGTGGAACATTCTAATGATCAACTACAAACCTTAACCTGATTATAGCAAGGTTCAAAGTGTACAGGTCACGTCACTTTTTCCTTGTGACAGGTTGATAAAGCTATAAATTGGAGTTATAACGTAAAATAATATGATGAGAAGATGTCTAAAAAAATTCTCTTACATATGATGGTAAGTGTAGAATATAAAAGGACATTTAAGCTAATTTGTTTTATAATAATTATGAGTTAAAATTTCAAAGAGAATAAATTTCCATACTGATAGTGAGTGAAAAATTCTGATGTTGACCACTAAAGAATTATTGGTTTCAAATTTTTAAGATTGCTGATGCATATATGCACAGTTTTTGTTACCTTGACAATTATGGGAATGCCAATGCTGATATACACTTGACATGTTATGTCTCTCTTGCATTGATAAGAATGTGATTTTGATACAAGTCTGAAAATAAATAGTGCGTCTGACATTTGCAGAATGATGTCCCCAGAGGGTGAATTTAGTAATGCTATCACGGTGGGCTAGCTTCACAAAATTCACCTTCTGGGGACCTCATTCTGCAAATGTTAGATATACTATATCCAGGCTTGTTTTGATATACAATGTACAGTAATGCTCTAATTATCGACTCCTTAACCACAGCAGAATTATGGGTAATTTTTCAGGATTTAGTCGGAAAATATGGCTTGTTGCCATTCATCGGAAAGCTCTCAGAAATATGGCTTGTTGCCATTCATCGGGAAGCTCTCAATGAAAACTTTCCGATGAATGGCAACAATCCATATTTCTGACTAAATCCTGAAAAATGACCCATAATTATGCTGTGGTTAAGGAGTCGATTATTTAGGGCATTACTGTACACGATAGCACGTGCGATGCTGATATGCACATGTTGTCGCTCTGTTGCATCCGTCTTTTACTTCTTGTCTCATTTTGTTTGATTCGTCTGAGAATCGCTTCAGTGTTCTGTTCTATTCCTCTTTCTATTTTCTTTCGATAAGCTCTATATTACAGGTTTAATTCACTGTCGTCCAAGTATGACACACATTGTTGGTAGCAAAAACATTATTTACTATTAAGCAGTGTTATTCAGAAGATACTTAGGTAGTTGTCACACAAATCATTCTTAACTTAGGCTTAATGACTGATCACATGTGGATAAATTTTAGATGAGTTAATTTAAGTGATCACAAGGGCATGCACTCAAGAAAAAACGTGTGTCATGCTCTCATATCACTTGACTAGTAATAAATAAAATTTTAGGCAGGTTAAAATTACCATGAGTGATGACACGCAAGTTTAATAGTACAACACAGTGTCACACTGACCTATATTTACGATTGATGAGCTATGAGTGACCTATTAACCCTTTACTCGATCATCATTGATGAGTAGTTATCTTATTAACCATCTGTCTACTAAAGGTTAAAATGTATTCAAGGCTCACGACTCTTTTCTTCTACATTAATATCCTAAATAATCGACTACTTGACCACAGCAGAATTATGGGTAACTTTTCAAGATTTAGTCGGAAATATGGCTTGTTGCCATTCTCTGAGAGCTTTCCGTTGAATGGCAACAAGCCATATTTCCAACTAAATCCTGAAAAGTTACCTATAATTCTGCTGTCAATTATTTAGGGGATTACTGTATGTCTCTGGTTATTTTAGTTATCTTTCCTCTTGCATACTCTGCTCTGTTCTGCTAAAACTTCCGTTTAAACTTCACACTTCGCTGCATGGTGTGATGAATGCTGAGTCTCGCCAGTGGGTGGGATCCTGGGGATTTAACTCCGAATATTGCATCATTTGGCGTGTGGAATTGGCTTGCAGTTTCCTGCATGAAATTAAAAGCACAAAATCTAATTTGATTCACATTTCCCGTATCAGAACAAGGAAAGAAGCGATCCCGATCAAAATCGCCGTTTGGGAAGCTTTTCTCTCGGAAACGTGCCGAGGAAATGCCACGGTTATCATGGGAAGGTAATTTATACACAGATATAACATGTGATGTTTAGAATCTTGTTAGTGTGCGTTTCCTCGTATGTGTAGAATCACTCCTCAGTATAGGGTACAGGCTTTTCTTCAGTGTTTTATATCTCCATTTTATCTGGGTTAAGGTTTTCTTCAAACTTTATTTCTGATATATATTTCTCCTAAGGGTTTAAGATACATGTTCATATTGTTGGGATTCATTTCACTATTTAAGGCACCAAGGTTTCCCACTCCACTAGAAGTTACTGCCTATAGATGTAGATCTATGCCTCGTATCGCACCCTCAAAACTCGCAATGTTATTTAAGCTTCGTAAACGTCAATGTTGTATAATATAATGATGAAGATACACAGCTACTATTCCTGACTAAAGCACTCTATCAACCTTTCCTTGATGATCTTCCCGGCACTTCTTTCTCTCAACTAAAGGCACTCACAACCACTGACACACCAGAATTAAGTTTTCCTTGTATAACTTATGATTCTGCAGATCGACTAAGGCATCCTTGTAAACAAATTCATCCTCTGGGGACCTCATTCTGCATGGTCTCATCTGCTATGGGTGACCGACACAAATTTAATTTCCCAGATTATGAAGGTGATGATGTGCACCCATTGGGGACCTCGATTATGCATTGTGTCATCTGCCAATTTAGTGATACATGTATAGAGAAACAAAACTAAAAAAGAAAAAAATCTTGTTAATTTGATAATACTGATATTTTAGAAGATTAGGCCTGAGCAGAATGAGGTCCCCAGAGGGTGAATTTAATGATGCTAGCCCACTGTTTGGGGTAGCATCACTAAATTCCCCCTCTGTGGACCTCATTCTGCAAATGTCCAGCACAATATTTTGAGCCTGGATCCTACTGTTATCAGTAACGGTCGTCAACACTCAATTTGGACTTTATTGGTAGTAACAATGACATTCATAAATTGGAGCCCATTTTATTTTCAAAGCTGAAAGTAATTTCCTTTCCATTTCTTTAAAATTTTGCCTCTATATTTTCCAGTCTTATTTGTGATGGATTTCTGGATTTTTTTTTCATATTTAATTTCTTTTACTATATGAAGATGCATGGAAAATATCAAGAATATAAACACATGATTTCCTCAATTCTAGTCGCTGCTCAACTAAATATCACTTCTGCAGACCAATCTGGACACTGGTGTTACCTCATTTGAATATCTAGTATTACTCACATCTGTCACTACATGTATAAACATTATGAGAAATAGGTCAAAATTATTATATATTAATCATAGGAAAGCTTATTCAAAGTATCCCATATATTGAGGCCTCTACTTGATTGAAGATATCATGCTGAGGCCGGTACGGCGGTACCTCTATAAACCCCTGATATATATGTTGATTATAAATATATATATATACACTAGCTTTGGGAGCCTTTATTCAGTGTCGGAGGGGCCTGCTTCGCACACATTTTAATCTTAGACAGAGCCTTTATTCAGCGGTGACCCCTTTGTGCGCTTCGCTTTGATCATTTAAACATTTTGATATTAAAAAATCACAAAATCAAAAATTTTAATTTAAAGCTTTTAAAAGAAATCATATTTCTTTTTAAGTCAAAATATGAATAATCTAAGGATGTTATAACATCCGCCAAGGTACCCAGAGTTACCACATCAAATTTGGTTGAAAATGTTCCAGCGGTATTGGAGAAAAATCGCGAACAGACAGACTGACAGATCCTTTTATATATATAGATACAAGTACAACCATTTTCTGTCACCCCTAAATTTTATAGGAGTTTATATCTTCACACTATTATATCTTAATTTATATTTTACTTAATGCATTAGGTATAAGGGTCACTTATTTGTGCTGTTTTAGTACTGTATTATGTCATTGTTTAATTATATGTCCAAGATTGCAAATTGTGTGTCTGTCATTTGCAGATTGAGGTCCCCAGAGACTGAATTTAGTGATGCTATCACGTACAGTGGGCTAGCATCACCAATTTCACCATCTGGGGACCTCATTCAGCTTAGGCCTCAACTCGGAACAATCGGAGACCTAGGATCAGATTGAAGTTTCCCAGTTGAAGTTGATGATGTTCACCCATTAGTCACCTCAATTTTGTATTTTATCTTCTGCAAATTATGGGATAAAGAAACTTCCCAGAAGGGAAAAAGTAGCTATAAACAATGTTAGACTATTGATACTTCCCAGAAGATGAGGCAGAATGAGGTCCCAAGAGGGTGAATTTGGTGATGCTATCCCACTGTGTGGGATAGCATTACCGTAATTCATCCTCTGGGGACCTCATTCTGGAAATGACAGACACACTATTTGCAGGCTTGTATATGTCATTTTGATTGACTGTGGCCGTGAACATGAAGTCTATGATGATATATGAAGTGAGCATCATTTCAAAATTTAATTCAAGTTTAATATTTTTCTCTGAAAGCTTTTAACCATCTCATGACGGGAGCTGTGCTGGTGCAGCATTAAAGATCCTGTGCCAGTGCATTCTCTTATATATGTGAGTCTCCCATAGGGAGCCTCGCATATATAAGAGAATGCACTGGCTTTCATGGTCAAGGTAAATAGTGTTAGGCCAATGTATTCTCTTATATATGCGATTCTCCCTATGGGAGACTCGCAAATTTAAGAGATTCCATTGGCACAGGGTTTTCGGAAAATTTCAGAAAGCTCCAGTCATGGAAGGGTTGAAAGCTCCAGTCATGGAAGGGTTAAACAGTTTATGATTGCACTGGTTTGCCAGCTACTGTTTTCTTATTTGAATCCCACGGGTTCTTTTATCTCCTACATAGATCAATGTTTATAATATGTGACATGGGGATGTTCTGTGTTTATTTATTTTCAGATGATTTTATGAATTAATTGTGTTGAAGCTTCGTCAACTTTTATGAATTATTCGAAAAATTGCTCTGAGAACTATCGGCTTGCAAACTGCATTCTTTAATGATGGTCTACATTTATCTCTTCCAGGACACAATAACAACAACATAATTTCTATAAAACCAAATTTCAGGACTTTTAATATCATTTTCTGTGAATAAAATACAGACAAACTGATGATTGGTTCTATTAATTGTTTGTAAAGCCATAATAAAGTGGTTTATTCCTACAAAATATCTGAATTGAAATGACATTTGTCTTGATGAAGAGTGCTAACAAGATAGAGTTCTCTCCCTTGATGAAGAGTGCTAACAGGATAGAGTTCTCCCTCTTGTTAGGCTCTGAATGCGTCTAAAGATTCTGTTCTAAAAATAGCCTGTAAAAATTTCCCAAATTGTTAGTAAAATCAATATTAATTGGTAGAAGCATTTCCGAACGGGTGTCTTCGATTCATATTTATTTATACCTAGGAAACTATCTAAAACTTGTTATAGGAAGAGATAGACCATCTTTAACCCTTTGAGTGCCAGGGGCCGATCTCATCGGCCCTAAACCTACAAAATAAGTCTGTTAAAGAATATAAGAATAAATTATTAAAATTGTAAAAAATTGTTCAAAAAAAAAAAAAATGTTAGGCCAATGCATTCTCTTATATATGGGAGGCGACCTATGGTCGACTCGCATATAGAAGAGAATGCATTGGCACAGGGTATATGGGTTGATACAAAAATCGACCTGGCACTCAAAGGGTTAATTAATAACATGCATTGTCTCAGTTATTCAGCTGAGACATTTCTCTGCATAATTGATAAACTGACACAATTTCGATATATGTCAATTTTTCATGCTTTGCTTGAGCATAATAAATGTACTTTAACTTTTTTGTGCCAGGGTTGACAACACTGACCTACCAGATATTACTTAACTGTTTCATGACTGGAGCTTCCTGAATGTTTGTGAAAACCCTGTGCCAATGCATTCTCTTATATATGCGAGTTTCCCATAGTGAGCCTTGCATATATAAGTGAATATATTGGCCTGAAAATATTTACATTGACCTTGTAAGCCAGGTTATACATGCGAGGCAAATAATTGACCAATGTGTAACATAACTGCACCGAAGTACTAAAATTCCAAATCATGGAATTCTGCCTATAATTATATTGGTGTTAATTCTGGTCAGCCCTGGAATTAAAAAGAGTTAAAAGTTATCAATTGCTTCTTACATGCTTATTATAATCGCTACTTTATTGATGTCTCTTAACCCTTTACCCAACAAACCGGCCACAACCGGCCAAATAAAGCTTCAACAGCCTAAAATATCTTCGGTCTGTCTCAATAGAACCATACACATATGGATATCATTGGAACCGGCTCCTTGACCACATTGTGATAGTTACAGTTATGCCCTGTGCCAATGCATTCTCTTATATATGCGAGTCGACCATAGGTCGCCTCGCATATATAAGAGAATGCATTGGCCTAAAAAAAATCTTTTTTTAACACTTTTTACCATTTTTTCTTACATTCTTTAACAATTTTATAATTTTTAATGTGTTAAGCCAATGCATTCTCTTATATATGCGAGGCGACCTATGGTCGACTCGCATATATAAGAGAATGCATTGGCACAGGGCCCTTCTGTTGGGTAAAGGGTTAATATCCCATATAGCTTGGAGATGATGTACACATGTTCTCTCCTTGGCCAATATTCGCATTTCTTCACCAACTATTTATATCAGTTATGTTAGATGGTTGTCAAGGCAAATAGCTGAGCAAGCCATTTAGTCAATGAAATTTAGTGAATTGAAATGCTTTATTTGTATTTATTATATACTTGCCCATGAATTATAAGGTTTTAGCAGTGAGATATAAGTGATATCCTACTAGTGAGTGATATCAGCTTGAAATTTCTGATGTATTGACATTCATTGGGGGCCATAGGCAAGTAACTAAAGTATATAATAAACAGAATATCCACACTTTTTCAGTGGATATGGGTTAAATCTCAATAGTGATGACAAAACATTTGAATTTCCGCTCGTGGCTAAAGCCACTTGTGGAAATTCAATGTTTTGTCATCACTCATGAGATATAACCCATATCCACTGAAAAAGTGTGCATATCCTCTGTACATTATAGGTAATCTCTTTCGTACTTTAGTGTCTTGGTTAAATGTTATTCATCCGAGTTATAGTTGAAGCATGCCAAAAACATTTGACATAACATTCAAGTCGCATTCACTCTTTAACTGATATATTCTTGTGTCGCAATATATAATTTCTTGTTTAATTATGATTGAAAAAACTTTTAAATTAAAAACACTCACAGCACTCTGGGCCAAGCCTGAGTTTAGCGTGTCTGTCATCAAGACTGAGTTTAGTGTGTCTGTCATTTGCAGAATGAGGTCCCCTAGAGGGTGAATTTAGTGACGCTACCCCGCCTAGTGGGCTAGCATCACCAAATTCAGCCTCTGGGGACCTCATTCTGCATGGCCTCATCTGATATGGGAAACATAGACTCAGATTTAAGTTCCCAAATGGTGAATATTGTGATGTACACCCATTGGGAACCTCAATTATGCACTGTCATCTGCCAATTTTGGGATGTAGAGAAACTAAACTAATAAAGAAATAGAATCTATTTCAAGTTTCTATAGAAATTTGATATAAATAAAGAAACTTTCCAGAGAAAATGGGGCCTAACCAGAATGAGGTCCCCAGAGGGTGAATTTAGTTATGCTAGCCCGCTGTGCTGGATAGTATCACTAAATTCACCCTCTGAGGACCTCATTCTGCAAATGACAGACACACTAAACTCAGACTTGATCTACATTGAAAGTCTGAGATTGAACAAATTTAGTATTTATTGTCATTGGATAAATACAATGATATAGTACATGTGTTAAATTGTGGAACAAATCCATACTAGTAAGGATCAGGTTGTTCCTGTGAATGCCTCAAAAAAGTACTTCATGAATCATAGTTACTGAGTATCCTCAAATATTTCACAATAAAACCAAACTGGTGGAGTTATTTTTTTTCTTTCTTGGAAACTAATTATCCTTTTCATGACTGGAGTGTCCTGAAATTTTGCGAAAACCCTGTGCCAATGCATTCTCTCCCATAGGGAGCCTCACATATATAAGAGAATACATTGGCCTTGACCTTGTATGCCAGTGCATTCTCTTATATATGTGAGGCTCCCTATGGGAGACTCACATATATATAAGAGAATACACTGGCACAGTATCCTTAATGCTGCACCAGCGCAGCTTCCATCATAAAAGCATTAACTATACTCTTTTTATACTTATGGAATTTATTTCATTTATTATCGATGCTTTCCAGTGTGGTATAATAATAGTTTTGATCCATTTCGAGATTCAAACTGGGCCAATCCTTTTATTGGGAATCAATCTTTGAATTCTACAATATTTACATCCTTTCTTCACAGAAGGTGCGATGGCAGCGACCGACGTATCCCAAGAAGGATTGCTCACAAGGAAACACGAATGGGAATCCACCACGAAGAAGGCATCCAACAGGTAAGATACTGTCATGCACTCGACAGGTAAGACACTGTCATGCACTCGACAGGTAAGACACTGTCATGCACTCAACTGCTAGCAGTAGTGCGGAATCACTGCAATTTATCCAAATTTGTGATTAGCCCACATGTCACATTCTATTTTGGCAAAGGCAGAACATTTTCTGTTTGGTAATTTATAAGTTGCATCAATGAAGTTGTACTTACATGGACAAACTGAAGATGTTTCAGACACATTATGTAACGTACACATTTACACTATAATTACTTGCGATATGCAGCTTAACAATTAGCTATGACAAAAGTCATGCCGTATAAAAATTTGTAGAAGCAAATATAGAATTTCATGCAGAATAAAAATGCTAATTTCACGGACTGCGACATGAAAGGACTTAAATGCACATTTGTGTGGATTTCAACCTCTTAACTGATTGTGCAAACAGTCGCCATGTGAGAAGAATGCTTTAAAGGTACTCCATCCGATCAGACGCTCCTAAATTACTATTTCATTGGCTTCAGGGGTAAAAATATTTTATTCGAGATGGATAACTCTAAAATTAAGTGGTTACTATTAACAATAATAACCACTTGATTTTAGAGTTATCCATCTTACAACCGCAATTTGTCCGTTTGAGCACAAATTCCTAGAAAAGATCTGTAGAAACAGCAAATTTCAAACATCGATGTCTAATCACTCTGAACTTTGATGGGTGGGTTCCTCGACTCGAATCAAATATTTTTCACCACCGAAGCCAAAGGAATAGTAATTTAGGAGCATCTGATTGGATTGAGTACCTTTAATCCTTCCATGAATGGAGCTTCCTGAAATTTTGCGAAAACCATGTGCCAATGCATTCTCTTATATAGGCGAGTCTCTATAGGGGCCTCGCATATATAATAGAATAGATTGGCCTCACAATATTTACCTTGACTGTGTAAGCTAGTGCATTCTCTTATATATGCAAGTCTCCCATAGGCACTGGCACATGATATTTAATGCTGCACCAGAGCAGCTCCCGTCATGAAATGGTTAATCTGAGGTCTACTTTCGGAGAATCCTAACAAGTTTGTCTTCTTATACTATGTTAATATCTGTATTCATCTACTTCAGATCTTGGGAGAAATTATATAGCGTTTTACGAGGACCAACATTGTCCAGTTACAAAGACCAAAAACATGCTATCTCAGTAAGTATGCTGTACATTTTACTAAAAAATGCTATCAATAAATATGCTGTCACATTTTACTGCTCCTCATCCCACAGAACTATTTTTCAAGTGAAAACATTCTTAAAAAATGAAAACAAGGTAACCTGCAATAAATATTGGCACATAGATCTTTAAATAATTAGATAATAAGACGATTGAATCTTCCTGAAATGGACAAATTATTTTACAAACCTGGTAACAATAACAAATTTAGAAAATTTTGTCATATCTGGTTTGATAAAACCTCATTATTCTTAGGCCTTATTTTCCCGGAAGTATCTATAGTCTCATATTAACATTATTTTTAGTTACTTTTTCCCTTCTGTGAAGTTTCTATATTCCCTAATTTGCAGAAGATAAAATGCATAATCGAGGTGACTAATGGGTAAACATCACTAATTTCAACTGGGGAACTTCAATCTGATCATAGGTCATGTTTATATTGCTGTCCCCATTTTCATCAATGGCCGATGCATAAATTGGATTTGAGATTCAATTCACGGATATCACAACCCTGATTTGATTCAAGATTCAATTTGACGGCAAACTCCTGATTCACAGGGCCCTAATATATATGCTTTCCACTCACAGGACCCTAATAACCACATTCATCATGAACCTACTTCGGACCTGACTAACGCCACATGTGAAGTAGCATCCGATTATACCAAGCGACCAAACGTATTCCGAGTGCGACTGATTACTGGCGGTGAATACCTGTTCCAGGGCAAAGATGAGGTATGTATCATGTGATGAGTAGGTAACGTTAAATCCACTACTGGGGTTTTCCAGTACCAGTCTGGAATTGCAGTAATGCCCTAAATAATCGACACCTTAACCACATCAGAATTATGGGTAATTTTTCAGGATTTAGTCGGAAATGTGGCTTGTTGCCATTCATCGGAAAGCTCTCACTGCCATATTTCCGACTAAATCCTGAAAAATTACCCATAATTCTGCTGTGCTTAAGGGGTCGACTATTTAGTGCATTACTGTATACAGTCCTGATTCACAGGAATATGACTAGAATTTTACATAACTTTCCCCAATAATATTTGAGATTATAAAGAATCAGAATTTCCTGGTTTAAGCATGATCAGATCTTTTTTTTTTTATGGCAAATTTTGATCTCCACATGATCATGTCACAGGAACAAAGCCATTCTAGATCAACTTATTTTAATTTTATCTTATATAGATTGACATGTAGAAGCCCCAAACATCTTCCAATTCATGAACAACGTATTTTGACTTTCATTTCCCATATACACATTTTGAAACAGACTTTTGGACACTTAATGAAATTCCAAAGTTAGTTCATATTATTCTTTTTCAAGCTGTGAGTTTTTAGTCGACTTTTTTTCCAAAACTCGACTTATAGTTTGATGAGGGACGGTGGGCGGCGGGCGGGCGGCGTGTTTTGCTTATAACTCAACCGTTTATTGACGGATTAAAAAAAAAATTGGTTTGTGAGTACATATCCATGCTCGTAAGCTGCAGACAGAAAATCGGGTTCGTCCGCACATTTATTACAGAGTTATGGCCCTTTGAATTTTCAGCTCGTTAGCGCGATAACTTCAACAAACGTTATCCGATTTGATTGAAATTTGGTATATAGGTGTCTCCCAAGAATATCTCGGATGAGTTCGAAAACCGGCCTCGTCCGATAAAATTTGATCGAGTTATGGCCCTTAATTAGTCATTTTTCACGAATTTTCAGCTCGTTAGCGCGATAACTTCAACAAACGTTATCCGATTTGATTGAAATTTGGCATATAGGTGTCTCCCAAGAATATCTCGGATGAGTTCGAAAACCGGACTCGTCCGATAAAATTTGATAGAGTTATGGCCCTTAATTAGTCATTTTTCACGAATTTTCAGCTTGTTAGCGCGATAACTTCAACAAACGTTATCCGATTTGATTGAAATTTGGTATATAGGTGTCTCCCAAGAATATCTCGGACGAGTTCGAAAACCGGCCTGGTCCGATAAAATTTGATCGAGTTACGGCCCTTAATTAGTCATTTTTCGTGAATTTTTAGCTCGTTAGCGCGACAACTTCAACAAACGTCCTCCGATTTGTTTAAAATTTGGAATAGACATACTTGCCAAGAATATGTCGGACGAGTTCGAAAACCAGCCTGGCCCGATAAAATTTGATGGAGTTATGGCCCTTAATTAGTCATTTTTCGATTTTACCTATTAATTAGTCTACCGATACTGATGCACACCAATTGGCGGTAGCCACCGGCGGTAAGCCACCGAAAACGAGACACAGCATCTCTGATGCCACCTCTTGTTTTTAAATTTATTTATTTAAAAAAGAAATTGAGCTTTTATATTAAAGACATTTTATGTACTTGTTCTAGTGCGTGAAACTGATAAGTTAGTATTCAAGCGCTATGCCTCGATTCAGGACACATCTGTCGGCGATAAACTTACGAAAACGATTTCACTGTCGAGAGTCACTGCATTTATTTAATATATAAGAATGACGGTGTATGTTGTAAATTTCTATTGTAAAAATAACTACTTTGAAAAAAATTATTCTCCATTTCTATTTGATAACCTGAACTGGAGTGTTTCACATCACTTTATAGGTACTCCATCCAAGCAGACGCTCCTAAATTACTATTTCTTTGGCTTCGGGGTAAAAAAATATTTGATTAGAGTTGAACCCACCCATCAAAGCTCAGGGTGATCAGATATCGATTTTTGAAGTTTGTTATTTCTGGCCCGAAACACGTGGTCACACAGAGGGTCTCAGACAAAATTGCAGATGAAGATGGATAACTCTAAAATCAAGTGGTAATACGGTCAAATTTTGTGATACTTTAGTGATAATTCAGCCATATTTTGTTGAACAAAATGTTGATAAATAACAAGTTTTGGGAATTTGGATACCAAAGTTGACGGTGTTGTTAGCATTATTTTGTTGCAATAAATCGATTCTGATAACTAGTACATATTTTGAAGAAATGTTGTTGTTTCTTGATGGTATGGGGGACCGTCTGATCGGATTGAGTACCTTCAATATATGTTGCATTTTCAGGCTGAGAGAGATCTCTGGATCAGCAAAATCAAGTCAGTTTCTGGAACCGAGGCATCGACGCCGGGAAAATCGCAAACGTTGCCAACACCTGGTGATAAACACGAACAGAAGAAGAGGGGATTTTTCACGCTAAAGAAGAAATAGGCAATTTTTCCATAATTTCAGTTCATCATCTGTATATACATCATTGCTACATTCAAATTTACTCTAATGGTGCGATCAAGATTGAAATTAGTCTCCGATTCGGATCTCCGTAACCATAACTACCTTTGCTTGCCATCTGTTTTCGAAGTGTTCATTCCAAATGAATTTAGATATAGGTATTTCTTTAACTGAAAATGCCGAGATTAATTCCTTGCAGCATTAAAGATCCTGTGCCAGTGCATTCTCTTAATATATGCGAGTCTCCAATAGGGAATCTTGTATATATCAGAGAATGCTCTGGCATACAAGGTCATGGTAAATATTGTTAGGCCAATGCATTCTCTTATACATGCGAGGCTTCCTAGGATACTCGCATATTTAAGACATTGGCACAGGGTTTTCGCAAAAAAATTCAAGAAGCTCCAGTCAAAGGTTAAAAGTGAAAATACCTCTTAAACCTCTCAACATAAGTGAGAAATATCATTTCAAATGTATACATTGACAAGATCAAGCCTTGAAATAGGGTGTCTGTCATTTGCAGAATGAGGTCCCCAGAGGGTGAATTTAGTGATGCTACCCCGCATAGCGGGGTAGCATCACTAAATTCACCCTCGGGGGACCTCATTCTGCAAATGACTGACACACTATTTCAAGGCTTGGACAAGATAGGCATTATTATATCCCGTTGTAATCCATAATTTTGTAAACTTCATTCCACGTTAATTTTTAACCCTTCCATGACTGGAGCTTCCCGAAATTTTGCGATAATCCTGACATTATCCTGTGCCAATGCATTCTCTTATATATGCGAGTCTCCGATAGGGAGCCTCGCATATATAAGAGAATGCATTGGCCTAGCAATATTTACATTGACCTTGTAAGCCAGTGAATTCTCTTATATATAATAGAATGCACTGGCATATGATCTCCCCTTATGAACCCCATGACAGGGTTAAAACCAGCTGGGATCAGGTAGATAATATCTTCCAAATGGAAGTCACTTCACTCAAAACTCAAATGATGACGAAGGTAAAAAAAAATGTCTAAAATTTGTCAATATCAATGATCAGAATGAACTCATGCACATGAATTAAAATTATATATATTGTTCACATATAAGGCTCCCTGCCTCTCATCCTTATGTCAGATGGCATCTGACAACAGTTCCAGAGTTCATACATAGATGGCATTTTGACTCATCCTTAGTTAGGAATCGTTATTCAAATTTATGAAATCTGTGATTGAATAAGAGATTAAGTTATCGCTTCATTGTCACACAATGTACGTTTTCATCATTTATGCAACCATCAAGTTACTGAGTATATGCTCGCTTGCCTACACATCAGATAAACCCCATCATCTTCATTCCCCCGCAAGATGATCAAATTTTCCCAAAAGCACACACACTGCCAATATATGTGCACATTCCTCATGAATCTATGTTTCACTCAACCTGTTTCAGAATGATATAATGTCATCTAATATTTAAAATAAATTGAATAAATGTTGAGATACTTTTGTTCACACTTGATGAATCTCGTCGGCAACCCATTTTAAATGAGGTCATGTGTTAATTGACTGAGATGGTTACGGAGATCCGGTAGGAGTTATTTCCCTTAGATGTGCTTCACATTATATTCTAGATATTAGGCCAATCTGCTTTCTGTTTTCTTTGGGGCTGTCATGATTAATCATATAATCGATTAAATCGTTTATAATCGATTAAACCCTTTGATTACTTTATGGATTTTCCCATCAGTTGTAAAAGTATTACATCGGAATGGTTCATTCTCTATGTGTGGGGAATGTTCACATACTATAGACGTCATGCAATGAAAAACTGATTCATTTATAATCTATAATTAAACATAATCGATTATGTAATATTTGTGACAGCCCTAGGTTTCTTCAAGATGTTACCACAATGGCTTCTGACAAGATACTCCTGTTCAGAATTCTAAGAAGAAAAAAAACAGCATTAGTTCGATCATCTCTTATAAATGAGTAGTAGCGAAACTGGAACATGTGTAGAGCACAAGAGAACTGGAACATCTTGAAGAGAACTGGAATATTACAGTATAGAGAATAGGAGCAGTGAAGGCATACTGGTGATGGCTTATTAGCTACCATGCATTACATGCTATAGAGCTACGAAGCCTTCAACCTCACATGTGCTAGGCATCATCTTAGTATATTAGGATCATTTAACCCTTTACCCAACAGAACGGCCCTGTGCCAATGCATTCTCTTATATATGCGAGTTGACCATAGGTCGCCTCGCATATATAAGAGAATGCATTGGCTTAACACATTAAAAATTATAAAATTGTTTTTTTTAGGCCAATGCATTCTCTTATATATGCGAGGCGACCTATGGTCGACTCGCATATATAAGAGAATGCATTGGCACAGGGCATAACTGTAACTGTCACAATGTGGTCAAGGAGCCGGTTCCAATGATATCCATATTTGTATGGT
The DNA here is from genome assembly GCA_032622095.1 of Siphonodentalium dalli. Taxonomy (NCBI): domain Eukaryota; kingdom Metazoa; phylum Mollusca; class Scaphopoda; order Gadilida; family Siphonodentaliidae; genus Siphonodentalium; species Siphonodentalium dalli. The sequence continues at coordinate 43,907,253 of CP136066.1, forward strand.
TCTATTGAGACAGACCGAAGATATTTTAGGCTGTTGAAGCTTTATTTGGCCGGTTTGTTGGGTAAAGGGTTAAGACATTTCACGCATTTTCGCCATGCATATTATAGCCCCTCCCCCTTTTGCTTCAGTAACAGTAGAGTAATATGGAGAGTAGTGTAATGGAACGTGTGCATGAGAGCATGAGTATGAGTCTCGTTCATAGTAATATATTGTGTGATTCTTTTATATGAATTCAGAAAAGCCTCGGCCGCTTTGTTTCTCCTTCTTCTGTCAGTTTGTACTCCGTTACCTCTGGTTGGTTTGCAGGTGGGGGCGGAGTCAGTAAGGTGAACAGTACAGTAATGCCCTAAATAATCGACTCCTTCACCACAGTAGAATTATGGGTAATTTTTCAGAATTTAGTCGAAAATATGGCTTGTTGCCATTCATCGGAAAGCTCTCAGTGAGAGCTTTCCGATGAATGGCAACAAGCCATATTTCCGACTAAATCCTGAAAAGTTACCCATAATTCTGTTGTGGTTAAGGAGTCGATTAATTAGGGCATTACTGTAGCTTGTTAAAATTAAGTAATGATAATACTGGTAAGCATCACACTTCTAAGTGGTCTGAAATACTCCAGTTGGATTTCACAGATACGCATTGCAAATATTCGTCTTCAATGTAACGTTATCTTCTTTCATTACATGATTCGACAATTATTCCATTCATTAAACCCATTCTATAATAATGATACAATGGTCATTGTATAACAGGAAATAGTGCCACGTGTACCCGAATGTATAATTGTTGCTCAAACGTGACCTTTGAATTCAAGTTTGTCGTCAGTTTACATTCCATATGCTTTGAACGAGAAATGAGTCGGTGTCTGACTGATATTGATATAGTTTGAAAAGTTATTACATTAACCCTTTACCCAACAGAACGGCCCTGTGCCAATGCATTCTCTTATATATGCGAGTCGACCATAGGTCGCCTCGCATATATAAGAGAATGCATTGGCTTAACACATTAAAAATTATAAAATTATAAAATTGTTAAAGAATGTAAGAAAAAATGGTAAAAAGTGTTAAAAAAGATTTTTTTTAGGCCAATGCATTCTCTTATATATGCGAGGCGACCTATGGTCGACTCGCATATATAAGAGAATGCATTGGCACAGGGCATAACTGTAACTATCACAATGTGGTCAAGGAGCCGGTTCCAATGATATCCATATTTGTATGGTTCTATTGAGACAGACCGAAGATATTTTAGGCTGTTGAAGCTTTATTTGGCCGGTTTTGTTGGGTAAAGGGTTAAGTACGTCACGAGTCTTATTTATTTGGGTCTATTTCTTTATGCGGGCATACAATGCATAGTTACGTGTAATGTCATCATAGGCCTTGTATAGAAGCCGGTGTTTCACGACCCATTTACTGATTTAAGTTTTTTTTATGGAGGTTTTGGAACAAGTTATAGATAGAATCTACAACTCGTCCCCAGTTTATTGCAAAATTTACTAAACTTGTCCAGTTAATTTGGTCTGGACTCATTTTGTAAACTTTGCTATAAACATGGGACGAGTTGTAAATTGCCAACTTTGACTTCCCAACTACACCATAAGACACATACTGAAAGAGTATGGACTGACATTTAATAGAAGCAGACGACATTGTGTGACGAGGCTTTCCGTACTGAATAAACTATGTAATTGTAAGATAGTCAGTTATAACCCTTCCATGACTGGAGCTTCCTGAAATTATTCCAAAATCCTGTGCCATTGCATTCTCTTAGATATGGAAGTCTTCCATAGGAAGCCTCGCATATATAAGAGAATACATTGGCCTAACAATATTTACCATGACCTTATAAGCCAGTGCATTCCCTTATATATGCGAGGTTCCCTATGGGCGACTCGCATATAAATGAGAATGTACTGGCACAGGATCTTTAATGCTGCATGAACACAGCTCCCATTATGAACCCCGTCATGAAAGGGTTATTATTTTATATTAATGTTATTCCCTTTCATCTGTCAGTTCCCTTCATTTTCCGTGTTCACCTGTTTTTAATTTTTAATTCTTCGATATTTATTTGAGTAGTAGAGATAAGGACAAATCCATTGAAAACAAACCCCGATTTAGTATAGCCCTGATATCGGGGTTTTATCTTTAGTTTAATACAGATGAATCTCTCGGTTGCAACCTTTTGCAGCGACCTCTTCAAGTCTGACCTTGTGGAGTGACCTCTCAGTTGTGACCTTGTGAAGTCACCTCTTGGTTGTGACCTTGTGGGAGTGACCTCTTCTTGGTTGTGACCTTGTGGACTGACCCATCGGTTGTGACTTTGTGGAGTCACCATCTCTTTTCGCCATTTCTCTTGAAAATTCTCATACCCGTTTGTATATTTTCGCATCAAGAGAAATGTCTGGTTTACAAGTTTTCCATTCGATTTCCATTTACACAACACTTGGACATGTTGAAACTAGCTATTTAGGTGTGATGCAAAAATCAAACCAAAATGTTCTGGTGTGTTCTTACTGCATAAACAATACATTTTAAAATATCAAATTTATAATTCTTATAAACTGGTTTTCTTGTAGAAAACTGAAGATAAATTTTTTTACTCTCTCAATCTTTTCACCACTCCATGGCTGAGTTATTGGTTTTATGACCACAATGGATTAAAAAAATAATTATATATACAGTAATGCCCTAAATAATCGACTCCTTAACCACAGCAGAACTATGGCTCACTTTTCAGGATTCAGTCGGAAATATGGCTTGTCCATTCATCGGGAAGCTCTGAGAGTTTCCAATGAATGTCAACAAGCCTTATTTCTGACTAAATCCTGAAAAGTTACCCATAATTCTGCTGTGGTTAAGGAGTCGATTATTTAGGGCATTACTGTATTACAGAAATTTATTGAATGAATCCCACATGAAGGGTATTTCAGAAGCATCTGGTCTTCGTATCTATTTTTGGACATGTTGTTCAGAAATTTTAACCTTCTACAGATACGTCATTGTCATGATTATCCTAAAACACCGTTGAGTGTTGATGAGGTTGAGGTTTTGGCTCCCCCCAATGTTAATTCTGTGCCTTAGCAAATGAGTACACCTCATAACGCTGGGGTTCGCGGGGATAAGAGCCAAATATTACTTGTACACCAATGCTCTTTGTACCACAAGGTCCCAACTCTGTAGTTTTCTGACTGACCGGGTAGTGATTTCTGTTATGTTATAATACGGCCTCTATAATTTCAAGATAGCTGTCAATTCTTGATGGGGGGGGGGTGAAGTTCTAGTCATTCAAATCAGTGATCGTATAACTCATTGTTAGTTAACAATCAAAATTAATTCGCAATTAATTTCAGTGCAATCAATAGAGTTTTCAAGTAAATAAACCCAATTAAATTTATTTCCATTAAATTTAATAGGGTCCAGTCAGTGTATATAATTGATACAAGCTGGTAAACCAATTATTAATCTTCAGATATTAAATTAATCAAAATTTTTTAATTGATCTCATGTCAACACTATTTGTGCATGTTAGTTTTGCATAACTCTTACATTATAATGAGCTCATCGAAAGTCATGGGCTGGATTTTTCCTGAACTTTTTTTCTAAGCTGATAGTGAGGTTTGTTCACTGCTTTTTCTCCCTCGTAACTCTGAACAACTCTGAACCAAGCTGTAATTTCAGAAACGGCCGCGTAGATACCTGTATGATAGTGTTTTATTGTTTTTCCTTATTTATAGATAACTTGTTAAATTTTGCATCCTAAAACATTTTTTGTTAGTTTTTCAAGATATTATCAAACTTTTCGTGTCGACATTTTCACGATGTTTCATGTTACTATGGTTAGTCTATATTGTATGTACATTCTTCTTTATGCGTATTATACACATGCCTTTGAAAAAGTTTGTAATATTTGTGTCTTAAATCTCGGCAATTGTAACGATTGTGTTACCTATATACGTGCTATGAAGTCTGACGTCGGTGTCTGCCTGTCCATTCTATGCCGTGGGGGAAACGATGCTTCTTCAGATTTTTTTAATCTGCTTAAAAATCACAATAAATTAAAAATGAAAGATAAATACAGTTGTTTGTTATTATTCATAAGAACGACCTTCAGGGTTCTGGAATCAGCAAGGGGGCATATTATCCCGAAAAGGGCACTAATTTTGTGTACCCATACCATAATAGGGTACACATAGTGTTGACATCCATATTGACCACTCGTCATTGTCCATCTGTCGAGACGTCCGTCTGTCCGTAGACACTTTACACATAATGCGATAACTCAAACATTGTCTTCCGATCGGAACAAAAATTTGTATATGAGTTTCTCAGCCCAATATACAGATCGAGTTCGAATATGAGTTTGATCAAAGTTTTTTAGCTCAACTTTACTTTGTAAAGTTTGAGCTATTGCCATGGTTTGGTATCCGTTGTGCGTGTGTGAGGCGTCAACAATACAGGCTACAGGTCAAATCTTTGACATTTAGACGGGAATGAGTCATTTTGGGGTCATTCGGGAAAAAAACATGGTCGCCAGCAGCCATCTTGAATTTCAAAATTAAATCCGTTTAGCACGTGCTACAGGTCGTACTTTCGTCTGATCATCATGAAATTTGTCATGGATGTTAATATTGACATGTAGATGGGAACGAGTCATTTTGGGGTCATTTGGCCGAAAAACATGGCCGCCAGCAGCCATCTTGGGTTTCACTCTTTGTATGACTAAATCCTTTAGCACGGGCTACAGGTTGTATCTTTAGTCTGATCATCATAAAATTTGTCATGAATGTTAATGTTGACATGTTAATGTTGACATGTAGATGGGAACGAGTCATTTTGAGGTCATCTGGCCAAAAAACATGGCAGCCAGCAGCTATCTTGGATTTGACTCTCTGAATGACTAAATCCTTTGGCACGGGCTACAGGTCATACGTTTGATCAGATCATGAAATTTGTAGATGGTAACGAGTCATTTTGGGCAGCCATCTTGGATTTTACTCTTTGCATGACTAAATCCTTTGGTACAGGTCGTACCTTTGGTCAGATGTTTATGAAATTTGTCATAGCTGTTGACATTGACATGTAGATGGGAACGAGTCATTTTGGGGTCTTTCGGCAAAAAAACATGGCTGCCAGCGGACATCTTGGTTTTCAAAATTCAATCCATTAGCACAGACTACAGGCCAGAGTGTTTGTCTGATCAACATGAATTTTGTCGTGGAAGTTAAAAATGACATGTAGATGGGAACAAGTAGTTTTGGGGTCATTCGGCAAAAAAACATGGCTGCCATCGGCCATCTTGGATTTTACTCTTTGCATAACTAGACCTTTCAACTTTCCACATTCCTAATCACTCCATTGATTGTAACACATGAAATTATTCCCTTTCCAAGTTGAGTTATTAAAAAAATATATATAAATTTTTAGATCCAATTCCTTGCTCAATTTAAACAAAACAAATTTTTTTTTAAATATAATAAGTCCCTCGTTGGACCATTTTATTTTGATTTTCACCGTATTTGTAAATCTGTAACACGAAAATAGGAAATTAGTAACGGTGTATGTGTGGGTATTCAACAAAAAACCATAGGCAACGATAATTATCAGGTATATTGTCACTGCAGGCTGTCCAAACCCCCATGTTTATTGGTCAAATGTGTTGAAATATTTTGTAAAAGATGAGCAGAAAGTTAGATATTTGACCTTTGCACAATAAGTAACACTGTAATATAGAGTCCCCCCTTGCTACACCCTGAAGTGATCAAAGGCCGTTTTTATCTATAGAAAAGACTCCTTCACTCAAATGGAGCCCGCTTGCGATCGGCAAATGTGTATGTACAATTTATACTGATGTTTATTGCTGTTGGGGAAATCTTCTGTGGTATTTATATTCTAAAAATAGAATTTTTCGTTTTGGCGAAAGCAACTTCCGATTATATGTTTGTACGGTTTAGCCACTGTGTTCCGTACTTTTTAGCTCACCTGAGACGAAGTCTCCGATGGAGCTATAGTCATCACTCCTCGTCCGTCGTCCGTCCGTCCGTCAACAATTCTTTGAACATCTTCTCTGGAACCGTCAGACCGAATTGGTTCATATTTGGTGTGGATGTTCCCTTGGTGACTCTCATTCAGATTTGTTCAAATGAGGTCACTGGGTCAAATAGTTGCGAAGCCAGGGCCATAACTCTGTATTTCTTACTACGACTTCTTCTAAAATGTAATTGGGCCGAATGGGTTCATATTTGGTACAAAGGGTCCTTGGGGGACTGTTAATCAGATTTGTTCAAATGAGGTCACTGGGTCGAATGTGGTCGGAGCCAGTGACATAACTTTAAAAATGTTTTTTTGTTAAATTCAGATTTTTGGAATTTTCACCCTACTCAATTTAACAAACAAAAAATTTATTTTTTAATCATTTTATAAAATTTGAAAAAAGTGACACCATTATAACATCTGCAGAGTTATGAAACTCTAATCTTTAATCTTCTGAAATTATAGAAATATTCCATTACCCATCACCCCTCCCACATGGCCCAGACCCACCCCCACCCTGCAATGGCCTGCACCCAACCAACATCCCTTCCAACGGATATCATTTCCCACTCCCAACTTTAATACCTGTTCTATTAAAGTTGCCGGTATCTCTTTGTGGATAGACAGAGAGAAAGAAACACAGGACTTCCCTCCACGCAATAATAATAACAAACACCAAAACTACTTTTGGAAACCAGCCGCGAGCGACTCTGCCCCATTTTTTGATGACGACTTGTTTACAAAGTATGACCTGACCACCTTAAATTGCCTCCCCAGTAACAATTGCATATTCGCGGGCCAGTAAAAACCGCCATTTTATGTATATCTTTTTTTAATTCATGGCGGAAATCTGTGACCAGGGCCTGTGCGAACTCCATCTATGGGGTGAAATGCTGGTCCTCATTTCATTTTGAAAAAAATAAAACCTAATACAATATTTAAAATTGTGATGTGACCCTGTCATGACACGTTTATATTTGTTCTTAATTTTGATCAGACAGTTTGAGAAAACAAAAACATACGCAATGAAAAATCTCTAAGCCGAGTTATGTTTGTTATGCCCGTATTTTGCTTTCAAATTGAATATATGTTTTATATATTCGTAAACCAAACATTCTTCCAATAACTCATGACAGACATCCGACGATTTCAAAATGTATATATATAATTCTACATGTATTTCACCATAAACACATATTTCATTCAAAAATGACATGAATATAAACAACCCAATGTCCCTAAATCGACCAATCGAAACATGTGACGTGATGGGGTTAAATCCATTAATTCGAAGAACCGACTTTTGATTTATAAAATTTTCTCCAACTATATACCATGAAATGAATACATAATTTTTAATAAAATTATTAAGAAAGTTGACAGACCGAGTGTCGCGCTAGAAGTAAATTTTCGCTACGAACACGTGACCTTCCAAACCAATTACGATACCTCATTGGTTAACCACCTGTCACGTGTTCGTAAACAACTCACTTGCGCCCAAGTTTAGATACGCTAATTTCCCGCGCTATGTATCATTATTATTAACCCTGTGACCGGCAAGACAAATATTTTGCACTATTACTCTGAAACGTGGAAAACTATTAGTCTTCCCTCCACGCAATAATAATAACAAACACCAAAACTACTTTTGGAAACCAGCCGCGAGCGAATCTAGATCATGTTCAAAAGCACAGAAGAAGCCCAATAATAACTTAATAAATCTTATATTTGATTATCATTATCTATGTATTAATCATTTGTAAACAAAAACTATGTTTCAGAGACCAAGCATTCTGGACACTGCCAAACGCGATTCCAATGAATCATTTATATAACCGTCCTTGGCCGAATCGCTTCGCCATCGACCGTGGCGTTTCCAACACCTGCCCTAAGCGAATGTGTGCCAATGTTGGCGCCAGGTGCCACCTCTTTCAATCTTTTAGAAATACATTCCCTTGCTCTAGTGTCACTGATTCGCTTATTCTTATATACCAATTTATATTTGTTGCCTGAGCGAAACAATGGTCTAAATAAGAAAACATCTTCATTGGTGGTCAGGTCAGCGCATAACAAATATTTCTTTAACCATACATAAGGACATGCACATGAGACTCCCTTTGAAATAACCACATTCGATCCCGACCTGTACTGGTCGGTTTTACTCTTTCTTATTTTTAATGAAAAATAATCATCTTTAAACTCTATATCATTAGCTTTGAGTTCCAACAATTCACCAAATCTCATAAAAGCTAAAAACACACAACTATCATTGTAACAACTCTGATTATTAACAAATCAGAACTTTCCGAATATTGTGAACACAATTCAATTAATGCTTCTGAAGAAATTGCTTCTTTCTTGTGAACAGGCTTTGCCGTTAAACGCTTCGCAGAATCCAACAAATTATTTACGACAGCGTTGTTGGTAGGGTCTTCATAACCAAATAGACCATGAAAATGCCGTATAGCGTATTTCAAAGAACTTATCACATTGTACGATTGTCCTTTGTCAATCATCTCAGTGATGCAAAGAGCTATATGTATTGGTTCAGCTGGTAGAACTTTGCTACCTAATGTTAATGCAAACTGTTCCAATTTCTTGAATGCAGACAGATATTTTACGTTTGTGGTGTCAGCCCTGGATGCCAGCAAGTAGTCTGCCATCCTGCATGCGAGTCCCCTAGTCCGATCAGATTGCTCCACGCCAGTCTCCAATATCCTTCTGTCTATTGCCGATCGTAAGCCTGTCAAAAATATGTTACACACATTAAAATATTATCAATGTAAGCGCAATGCACATTCATCGGTGAATCTTAATGCACCCATTTGGAACCTTAACGGATCCTCCGCTAAAAATCCATTGGTGCCCTTTCCTGGGTCTATCAATCCAGAGTTGCCCAACTCTTTAAAAAGAATGCCTACTTTGAATATCAACCCAGCTACTTTGGGCCAAAAACTACTCGAACGCCATATAGGTAAAACCAAAGTACCCTGAGCGTTCTCTGAAACCATTTTATTTATGACCTGCAATATCAATCTGGGCGGAGGAACCAGCCAATTGTTCTCCCCATACCAAATTTGTCCAAATGCGTCAATGCCTTGTGTGCCAGGACACCACCAACGCGAATTGAAATGATTCCCTTCCTTGTTGTAATTCGTAGCGAATCTATCCACTGTGTGGGGACCCCACGTTTTAACCAATGACCGAAAAACTTCCACTTTTAACCCCCAATCGTCAGAATCTACACATCTACTGAGTGTGTCGGCCTTAACATTTAACTCTCTCAGAACCCAAGCGGGTAAAACGCCCATGCCAAGACCCAAACATGCATCGTTTATGTCCAACGCTACCCTTTGCAGATGCCCATGTCTGCTACCCGACTTAACTATTTGCGCCGCCGCTTTATTGTCGGTATACCACTTCACCTTTGAACCTGTAATTGTCTGTCCGATCGATTTACAGACTCGGTTCAGAGCCTCAAGCTCACGCCAGGTTGATCCAAAGTCACATTCTGACTCTGACCACAAACCAATGACTTCCGTGTCGGCCACGCCATCTACGTAACCACCGTAACCGAACCCCGAAGCGTCCGTGTAAATCACCTTCGTGAACTCACGAGCGACCAGATCCTGTCTGTTTAACGACCGCGCGTGATCTCTCCAATACTCCAATTCGCCTGTGGCTTCTGGTCCCACAGGAATTGGAGAGTCCCAACAAGCTCTATAACTCAATGCGTTGTACTTTTCAAACGAACAACCGACGTCATGGCTCCGTTCATGGAAATCAATTGACCGACGACCGCCGCCAACGACCTAGCGCTCGCGAATCCACCGCGCGTTGCGATCTGTTTCTCAACCCTTTCTATCGCCTTGACCAGCCGATAAATTCGTTCTGCGGAAACGATCACTCTCCCGCGGACCATGTCCCATTCCAGGCCAAGCCACCGCCCATGAAAATCCAAAATAAGTACGAAAAGATTCAAAAATTTCAATTATGTGATATGCATTTCGAAGATCCAAAGAAAAGAGATAATCCCCTCTCTCGAATAACTCTCTGGCTACTGACCCATCTTTCACATCTTTCAGCCGGAATTTAAATTTTGCCAAATGCGGATGTATATGCCTGCAGTCTAATACTAGACGTTTCTTCCCCTCACGATTCGTAGCCACTGTGAGAGGATTTACCACATACAGTGGTCTATCAACAATGGAAACACAATTCAAATCTATCAATTTTTGAATTTCTTGTGATTCAGATTTGTTCAATCAGGGTCACCAGGTCAAGTAGGTGCAAGGCCAGCTACATTACTCTTTCTCTCCATAGTAATTCGTGATGTGTCTTCTATGCAAGAATCAAATGGCCTATTTTGCTTATATTTGGTATGAAATTACCTTGGGTGACAGATTTGTGAAAATGGGATCACAAAGTCAAATAAGGGCAGAGACTTAACTATTTCACTACATAGTAAATCTTAAAAATATGTTTGCAAGAACTAGTTTGCTTATTTAGCATGGAATGTTCTTCCTTGACTGCAATTCAAATTTTTTTTAAATTGGATCACCTGGTCAAATAGGGGCCAAACGAAGGACAGTTTCCCTCTTAATATGCTTCCTTCACAAGGACCATCAGGTCTATTTTACTGATATTTATCATATGTATGAAGGGTTCTTTGGTGTGTGGGATTAAAATTTATTCAGATGGGGTCACCAGGTTAAATAGGGTGGGACCAGGGACATAACTATATGTCTCTATAGTAATTCTTAAAATGTCTTCTCAAGAGAGGTTGGACTATTTAGCTTACATATAGTATGGAGCAATCAGGAGGATCCTTTAGTGACTTGAGATTCAGATTTTTTTTGTTAAGATGAGGTCAACCTGTCAAGAAATGGCGGGGCTATGGGGAGTTAACACTTTTGTGTCTAATAAAATCATTGAAATACCAAATTCATTAAAACATCTACCTTGGAACCACCTGACTGATTAATTTGACATACATGTATTGTGTTTTGGGTCCATGGATAATTGGGCTTCAAACATCTCTAAATGGTTTTAGAAAAAGGCGCTTGTGAGATTGGAAATTTCCAACAATTGAGAAAGTTTGAGGTGTCAGTTGTGAAATTCCAACCTAAGACTTGGAAGTCTGTAGCCCGGTCGGAGGGGACTTGTTGAGCTGGAGGAGGAGGGGGTGATCAGTAGTGTACAGTTGGTAATTTCAAGGTGGATTTTCACCAATCTACATACGTGAAGTCTCTCTAGCCACATATCCTGTTTAGAGCTATTTCTTTTAAAGTGATTATGAAAAGTTCTGACTGTTGTGGTCTCCAGAGTCCCAGTCTTATCAGTCTTTGCAGTCTGGTGTACTGGTAGTACAATGTCATAATTTGACATTTGCTATATCAGATTAAATTAGTTTATATCCATTACAAAGTTCTCCCTACATTTTTGTGGACCTGGGAAGGTATAACAACCAATGCTTACTATGCCAGTCTATGGTCAGAAAAAAATAAAAATAAAACCTCCCTCATTGATTTAAAAAAAATTGCATGAGAATCAGAAATATCTTATTTTGTTTAGCCTGAAAGCCATGATTCAGCATAAACAAAAACCAGTAATTAGTGAAAAGCTCTGCTGAAAAAATTAATATTACTGGGTCAGCAGTGAGGTGGCTTATCTTGATGGCTGGTTGTTCGTAGATAAATTATCATTGTAAACTTAAATTAACCCAAGTATTCCATCGAAGGCTGTTCTGGTGCATCATTAGGCTACACATCCTGTGTCAGTGCATTCTCTTATATATGCGAGTCTCCCAATTTGACCCATAAATTCCAATAATTTGTGTAATTATGTACATTTGTATATAATATTACATAACAGTATACACTATAATTCAACATCAAAACTCTAATTCCGATCATAGTAATTTACTATTGCCACGGGATGGGATCGTGATCGGCCTCTCATTCAGTTTGAGGTATTGGCGACATAAATATGAAAGCTACATTTTGTAATCATACAGCTTTCATGACGGGAGCTGCGTTGGTGCAGCATTAAATATCCTATGCCAGTGCTTTCTGGCAAAATCTTGTTTGGATTATCGTCATGACTTTTTCCTTTTTAGTTTTCATTTCGCTACCTGCCATTTCGCCATCGCGGTCGACTTTCGCCATTTCGCTACCGCGGTCGACTTTCGCCATTTTGCTACCCGCCATTTTGCTACCGCGGTCGACATTTGCCATTTCACTACCGCGGTCGACTTTCGCCATTTTGCTACCGCGGTCGACTTTCGCCATTTTGCTACCGCGGTCGACTTTTGCCATTTTGCTACCGCGGTCGACTTTCGCCATTTTGCTACCCGCCATTTTGCTACCACGGTCGACTTTCGCCATTTTGCTACCACAGTCGACTTTTGCCATTTTGCTACCCGCCATTTTGCTACCACGGTCGACTTTCGCCATTTTGCTACCGCGGTCGACTTTCGCCATTTTGCTACCCGCCATTTTGCTACCACGGTCGACTTTCGCCATTTTGCTACCGCGGGACCCCACGTTTTAACCAATGACCGAAAAACTTCCACTTTTAACCCCCAATCGTCAGAATCTACACATCTACTGAGTGTGTCGGCCTTAACATTTAACTCTCTCAGAACCCAAGCGGGTAAAACGCCCATGCCAAGACCCAAACATGCATCGTTTATGTCCAACGCTACCCTTTGCAGATGCCCATGTCTGCTACCCGACTTAACTATTTGCGCCGCCGCTTTATTGTCGGTATACCACTTCACCTTTGAACCTGTAATTGTCTGTCCGATCGATTTACAGACTCGGTTCAGAGCCTCAAGCTCACGCCAGGTTGATCCAAAGTCACATTCTGACTCTGACCACAAACCAATGACTTCCGTGTCGGCCACGCCATCTACGTAACCACCGTAACCGAACCCCGAAGCGTCCGTGTAAATCACCTTCGTGAACTCACGAGCGACCAGATCCTGTCTGTTTAACGACCGCGCGTGATCTCTCCAATACTCCAATTCGCCTGTGGCTTCTGGTCCCACAGGAATTGGAGAGTCCCAACAAGCTCTATAACTCAATGCGTTGTACTTTTCAAACGAACAACCGACGTCATGGCTCCGTTCATGGAAATCAATTGACCGACGACCGCCGCCAACGACCTAGCGCTCGCGAATCCACCGCGCGTTGCGATCTGTTTCTCAACCCTTTCTATCGCCTTGACCAGCCGATAAATTCGTTCTGCGGAAACGATCACTCTCCCGCGGACCATGTCCCATTCCAGGCCAAGCCACCGCCCATGAAAATCCAAAATAAGTACGAAAAGATTCAAAAATTTCAATTAACCCAAGTATTCCATCGAAGGCTGTTCTGGTGCATCATTAGGCTACACATCCTGTGTCAGTGCATTCTCTTATATATGCGAGTCTCCCAATTTGACCCATAAATTCCAATAATTTGTGTAATTATGTACATTTGTATATAATATTACATAACAGTATACACTATAATTCAACATCAAAACTCTAATTCCGATCATAGTAATTTACTATTGCCACGGGATGGGATCGTGATCGGCCTCTCATTCAGTTTGAGGTATTGGCGACATAAATATGAAAGCTACATTTTGTAATCATACAGCTTTCATGACGGGAGCTGCGTTGGTGCAGCATTAAATATCCTATGCCAGTGCTTTCTGGCAAAATCTTGTTTGGATTATCGTCATGACTTTTTCCTTTTTAGTTTTCATTTCGCTACCTGCCATTTCGCCATCGCGGTCGACTTTCGCCATTTCGCTACCGCGGTCGACTTTCGCCATTTTGCTACCCGCCATTTTGCTACCGCGGTCGACATTTGCCATTTCACTACCGCGGTCGACTTTCGCCATTTTGCTACCGCGGTCGACTTTCGCCATTTTGCTACCGCGGTCGACTTTTGCCATTTTGCTACCCGCGGTCGACTTTCGCCATTTTGCTACCCGCCATTTTGCTACCACGGTCGACTTTCGCCATTTTGCTACCACAGTCGACTTTTGCCATTTTGCTACCCGCCATTTTGCTACCACGGTCGACTTTCGCCATTTTGCTACCGCGGTCGACTTTCGCCATTTTGCTACCCGCCATTTTGCTACCACGGTCGACTTTCGCCATTTTGCTACCGCGGTCGACATTCGCCATTTTGCTACCTGCCATTTTGCTACCGCGGTCGACTTTCGCCATTTTGCTACCGCGGTCGACTTTCGTCATTTTGCTACCAGCCATTTTGCTACCGCGGTCGACTTTCGTCATTTTGCTACCAGCCATTTTGCTACCGCGGTCGACTTTCGTCATTTTGCTACCAGCCATTTTGCTACCGCGGTCGACTTTCGTCATTTTGCTACCAGCCATTTTGCTACCGCGGTCGACTTTCGTCATTTTGCTACCAGCCATTTTGCTACCGCGGTCGACTTTCGCCATTTTGCTACCGCGGTCGACTTTCGCCATTTTGCTACCGCGGTCGACTTTCGCCATTTTGCTACCACGGTCGACTATCGCCATTTTGCTACCCACCATTTTGCTACCGCGGTCGACTTTCGCCATTTTGCTACCGCGGTCGACTTTCGCCATTTTGCTACCCGCCATTTTGCTACCGCGGTCGACTTTCGCCATTTTGCTACCCACCATTTTGCTACCGCGGTCGACTTTCGCCATTTTGCTACCGCGGTCGACTTTCGCCATTTTGCTACCCGCCATTTCGCCATCGCGGTCGACTTTCGCCATTTCGCTACCGCGGTCGACTTTCGCCATTTTGCTACCCGCCATTTTGCTACCGCGGTCGACTTTCGCCATTTTGCTATCCGCCATTTTGCTACCACAGTCGACTTTCGCCATCGCGGTCGAGTTTCGCCATTTCGCTACCGCGGTCGACTTTCGCCGTTTTGCTATCGCGGTCGACTTTCGCCATTTTGCTACCCGCCATTTTGCTACCACAGTCGACTTTCGCCATTTTGCTACCCGCCATTTTGCTACCACGGTCGACTTTCGCCATTTTGCTATCCGCCATTTTGCTACCACAGTCGACTTTCGCCATCGCGGTCGAGTTTCGCCATTTCGCTACCGCGGTCGACTTTCGCCATTTTGCTACCCGCCATTTTGCTACCACGGTCGACTATCACCATTTTGCTACCACGGTCGACTATCACCATTTTGCTACCCACCATTTTGCTACCACGGTCGACTTTCGCCATTTTGCTACCCACCATTTTGCTACCACGGTCGACTATCGCCATTTTGCTACCGCGGTCGACTATCGCCATTTTGCTACCCACCATTTTGCTACCGCGGTCGACTTTTGCCATTTTGCTACCCGCCATTTTGCTACCGCGGTCGACTTTTGCCATTTTGCTACCCGCCATTTTGCTACCACGGTCGACTTTTGCCATTTTGCTACCCGCCATTTTGCTACCACGGTCGACTATCGCCATTTCGCTACCACGGTCGACTATCGCCATTTTGCTACCCACCATTTTGCTACCGCGGTCGACTTTTGCCATTTTGCTACCCGCCATTTTGCTACCGCGGTCGACTATCACCATTTTGCTACCGCGGTCGACTTTCGCCATTTTGCTACCCACCATTTTGCTACCGCGGTCGACTATCACCATTTTGCTACCGCGGTCGACTTTCGCCATTTTGCTACCCACCATTTTGCTACCGCGGTCGACTTTCGCCATTTTGCTACCCACCATTTTGCTACCGCGGTCGACTATCACCATTTTGCTACCGCGGTCGACTATCGCCATTTTGCTACCCACCATTTTGCTACCGCGGTCGACTTTCACCATTTTGCTACCCACCATTTTGCTACCGCGGTCGACTTTCGCCATTTTGCTACCCACCATTTTGCTACCGCGGTCGACTTTCGCCATTTTGCTACCCACCATTTTGCTACCCGCGGTCGACTTTCGCCATTTTGCTACCCACCATTTTGCTACCGCGGTCGACTATCACCATTTTGCTACCGCGGTCGACTTTCGCCATTTTGCTACCCACCATTTTGCTACCGCGGTCGACTATCACCATTTTGCTACCGCGGTTGACTATCGCCATTTTGCTACCCACCATTTTGCTACCGCGGTCGACTTTCACCATTTTGCTACCCACCATTTTGCTACCGCGGTCGACTTTCGCCATTTTGCTACCCACCATTTTGCTACCGCGGTCGACTTTCGCCATTTTGCTACCCACCATTTTGCTACCACGGTCGACTATCGCCATTTTGCTACCGCGGTCGACTATCACCATTTTGCTACCCACCATTTTGCTACCACGGTCGACTATCGCCATTTTGCTACCGCGGTCGACTATCGCCATTTTGCTACCCACCATTTTGCTACGGCGGTCGACTTTCGCCATTTTGCTACCCACCATTTTGCTACCCACCATTTTGCTACCGCGGTCGACTTTCGCCATTTTGCTACCGCGGTCGACTTTCGCCATTTTGCTACCCACCATTTTGCTACCGCGGTCGACTTTCGCCATTTTGCTACCCACCATTTTGCTACCGCGGTCGACTATCACCATTTTGCTACCGCGGTCGACTATCGCCATTTTGCTACCCACCATTTTGCTACCGCGGTCGACTTTCACCATTTTGCTACCCACCATTTTGCTACCGCGGTCGACTTTCGCCATTTTGCTACCCACCATTTTGCTACCGCGGTCGACTTTCGCCATTTTGCTACCCACCATTTTGCTACCGCGGTCGACTTTCGCCATTTTGCTACCCACCATTTTGCTACCGCGGTCGACTTTCGCCATTTTGCTACCCACCATTTTGCTACCGCGGTCGACTATCACCATTTTGCTACCGCGGTCGACTATCGCCATTTTGCTACCCACCATTTTGCTACCGCGGTCGACTTTCACCATTTTGCTACCCACCATTTTGCTACCGCGGTCGACTTTCGCCATTTTGCTACCCACCATTTTGCTACCGCGGTCGACTTTCGCCATTTTGCTACCCACCATTTTGCTACCACGGTCGACTATCGCCATTTTGCTACCGCGGTCGACTATCGCCATTTTGCTACCGCGGTCGACTATCGCCATTTTGCTACCGCGGTCGACTATCGCCATTTTGCTACCCACCATTTTGCTACCACGGTCGACTTTCGCCATTTTGCTACCACGGTCGACTATCGCCATTTTGCTACCGCGGTCGACTATCGCCATTTTGCTACCCACCATTTTGCTACCGCGGTCGACTTTCGCCATTTTGCTACCCACCATTTTGCTACCGCGGTCGACTATCGCCATTTTGCTACCCACCATTTTGCTACCACGGTCGACTTTCGCCATTTTGCTACCGCGGTCGACTATCGCCATTTTGCTACCCACCATTTTGCTACCACGGTCGACTTTCGCCATTTTGCTACCACGGTCGACTATCGCCATTTTGCTACCGCGGTCGACTATCGCCATTTTGCTACCCACCATTTTGCTACCACGGTCGACTTTCGCCATTTTGCTACCGCGGTCGACTATCGCCATTTTGCTACCGCGGTCGACTTTTGCCATTTTGCTACCACGGTCGACTATCACCATTTTGCTACCACGGTCGACTATCACCATTTTGCTACCCACCATTTTGCTACCACGGTCGACTTTCGCCATTTTGCTACCGCGGTCGACTATCGCCATTTTGCTACCCACCATTTTGCTACCGCGGTCGACTTTCGCCATTTTGCTACCCACCATTTTGCTACCACGGTCGACTATCGCCATTTTGCTACCGCGGTCGACTATCGCCATTTTGCTACCCACCATTTTGCTACCGCGGTCGACTTTTGCCATTTTGCTACCCGCCATTTTGCTACCGCGGTCGACTTTTGCCATTTTGCTACCCGCCATTTTGCTACCACGGTCGACTTTTGCCATTTTGCTACCCGCCATTTTGCTACCACGGTCGACTATCGCCATTTCGCTACCACGGTCGACTATCGCCATTTTGCTACCCACCATTTTGCTACCGCGGTCGACTATCGCCATTTCGCTACCACGGTCGACTATCGCCATTTTGCTACCCACCATTTTGCTACCGCGGTCGACTTTTGCCATTTTGCTACCCGCCATTTTGCTACCGCGGTCGACTATCACCATTTTGCTACCGCGGTCGACTTTCGCCATTTTGCTACCCACCATTTTGCTACCGCGGTCGACTATCACCATTTTGCTACCGCGGTCGACTTTCGCCATTTTGCTACCCACCATTTTGCTACCGCGGTCGACTTTCGCCATTTTGCTACCCACCATTTTGCTACCGCGGTCGACTATCACCATTTTGCTACCGCGGTCGACTATCGCCATTTTGCTACCCACCATTTTGCTACCGCGGTCGACTTTCACCATTTTGCTACCCACCATTTTGCTACCGCGGTCGACTTTCGCCATTTTGCTACCCACCATTTTGCTACCGCGGTCGACATTTTGCTACCGCGGTCGACTTTCGCCATTTTGCTACCCACCATTTTGCTACCGCGGTCGACTATCACCATTTTGCTACCGCGGTCGACTTTCGCCATTTTGCTACCCACCATTTTGCTACCACGGTCGACTATCGCCATTTTGCTACCGCGGTCGACTATCACCATTTTGCTACCCACCATTTTGCTACCACGGTCGACTATCGCCATTTTGCTACCGCGGTCGACTATCGCCATTTTGCTACCCACCATTTTGCTACGGCGGTCGACTTTCGCCATTTTGCTACCCACCATTTTGCTACCCACCATTTTGCTACCACGGTCGACTTTTGCCATTTTGCTACCCGCCATTTTGCTACCACGGTCGACTATCGCCATTTTGCTACCCACCATTTTGCTACCGCGGTCGACTATCACCATTTTGCTACCGCGGTCGACTTTCGCCATTTTGCTACCCACCATTTTGCTACCGCGGTCGACTTTCGCCATTTTGCTACCCACCATTTTGCTACCGCGGTCGACTATCACCATTTTGCTACCGCGGTCGACTATCGCCATTTTGCTACCCACCATTTTGCTACCGCGGTCGACTTTCACCATTTTGCTACCCACCATTTTGCTACCGCGGTCGACTTTCGCCATTTTGCTACCCACCATTTTGCTACCGCGGTCGACTTTCGCCATTTTGCTACCCACCATTTTGCTACCGCGGTCGACTTTCGCCATTTTGCTACCCACCATTTTGCTACCGCGGTCGACTATCACCATTTTGCTACCGCGGTCGACTATCGCCATTTTGCTACCCACCATTTTGCTACCGCGGTCGACTTTCACCATTTTGCTACCCACCATTTTGCTACCGCGGTCGACTTTCGCCATTTTGCTACCCACCATTTTGTTACCGCGGTCGACTTTCGCCATTTTGCTACCCACCATTTTGCTACCGCGGTCGACTATCACCATTTTGCTACCGCGGTCGACTATCGCCATTTTGCTACCCACCATTTTGCTACCGCGGTCGACTTTCACCATTTTGCTACCCACCATTTTGCTACCGCGGTCGACTTTCGCCATTTTGCTACCCACCATTTTGCTACCACGGTCGACTTTTGCCATTTTGCTACCCGCCATTTTGCTACCACGGTCGACTATCGCCATTTTGCTACCCACCATTTTGCTACCGCGGTCGACTATCACCATTTTGCTACCGCGGTCGACTTTCGCCATTTTGCTACCCACCATTTTGCTACCGCGGTCGACTATCACCATTTTGCTACCGCGGTCGACTATCGCCATTTTGCTACCCACCATTTTGCTACCGCGGTCGACTTTCACCATTTTGCTACCCACCATTTTGCTACCGCGGTCGACTTTCGCCATTTTGCTACCCACCATTTTGCTACCGCGGTCGACTTTCGCCATTTTGCTACCCACCATTTTGCTACCGCGGTCGACTTTCGCCATTTTGCTACCCACCATTTTGCTACCGCGGTCGACTTTCGCCATTTTGCTACCCACCATTTTGCTACCGCGGTCGACTATCACCATTTTGCTACCGCGGTCGACTATCGCCATTTTGCTACCCACCATTTTGCTACCGCGGTCGACTTTCACCATTTTGCTACCCACCATTTTGCTACCGCGGTCGACTTTCGCCATTTTGCTACCCACCATTTTGCTACCGCGGTCGACTATCGCCATTTTGCTACCCACCATTTTGCTACCGCGGTCGACTTTCACCATTTTGCTACCCGCCATTTTGCTACCGCGGTCGACTATCGCCATTTTGCTACCCACCATTTTGCTACCGCGGTCGACTTTCGCCATTTTGCTACCCACCATTTTGCTACCACGGTCGACTTTCGCCATTTTGCTACCCACCATTTTGCTACCACGGTCGACTATCGCCATTTTGCTACCGCGGTCGACTATCACCATTTTGCTACCCACCATTTTGCTACCACGGTCGACTATCGCCATTTTGCTACCGCGGTCGACTATCGCCATTTTGCTACCCACCATTTTGCTACGGCGGTCGACTTTCGCCATTTTGCTACCCACCATTTTGCTACCCACCATTTTGCTACCGCGGTCGACTTTTGCCATTTTGCTACCCGCCATTTTGCTACCACGGTCGACTATCGCCATTTTGCTACCCACCATTTTGCTACCGCGGTGGACTATCACCATTTTGCTACCGCGGTCGACTTTCGCCATTTTGCTACCCACTATTTTGCTACCGCGGTCGACTATCACCATTTTGCTACCGCGGTCGACTATCGCCATTTTGCTACCCACCATTTTGCTACCGCGGTCGACTTTCGCCATTTTGCTACCCACCATTTTGCTACCGCGGTCGACTTTCGCCATTTTGCTACCCACCATTTTGCTACCGCGGTCGACTTTCGCCATTTTGCTACCGCGGTCGACTATCGCCATTTTGCTACCCACCATTTTGCTACCGCGGTCGACTTTCGCCATTTTGCTACCCACCATTTTGCTACCGCGGTCGACTTTCGCCATTTTGCTACCCACCATTTTGCTACCGCGGTCGACTTTCGCCATTTTGCTACCGCGGTCGACTATCGCCATTTTGCTACCCACCATTTTGCTACCGCGGTCGACTTTCGCCATTTTGCTACCCACCATTTTGCTACCGCGGTCGACTTTCGCCATTTTGCTACCGCGGTCGACTATCGCCATTTTGCTACCGCGGTCGACTATCGCCATTTTGCTACCCACCA
This sequence comes from Siphonodentalium dalli, assembly GCA_032622095.1. NCBI lineage: Eukaryota > Metazoa > Mollusca > Scaphopoda > Gadilida > Siphonodentaliidae > Siphonodentalium > Siphonodentalium dalli. The sequence continues at coordinate 43,928,500 of CP136066.1, forward strand.
TTTTGCTACCGCGGTCGACTTTCGCCATTTTGCTACCCACCATTTTGCTACCGCGGTCGACTTTCGCCATTTTGCTACCCACCATTTTGCTACCGCGGTCGACTTTCGCCATTTTGCTACCCACCATTTTGCTACCACGGTCGACTATCGCCATTTTGCTACCGCGGTCGACTATCGCCATTTTGCTACCCACCATTTTGCTACGGCGGTCGACTTTCGCCATTTTGCTACCGCGGTCGACTATCGCCATTTTGCTACCCACCATTTTGCTACGGCGGTCGACTTTCGCCATTTTGCTACCGCGGTCGACTATCGCCATTTTGCTACCCACCATTTTGCTACCGCGGTCGACTTTCGCCATTTTGCTACCCACCATTTTGCTACCGCGGTCGACTTTCGCCATTTTGCTACCCACCATTTTGCTACCGCGGTCGACTTTCGCCATTTTGCTACCCACCATTTTGCTACCGCGGTCGACTATCACCATTTTGCTACCCACCATTTTGCTACCGCGGTCGACTTTCACCATTTTGCTACCCACCATTTTGCTACCGCGGTCGACTTTCGCCATTTTGCTACCCACCATTTTGCTACCACGGTCGACTTTCGCCATTTTGCTACCCACCATTTTGCTACCGCGGTCGACTTTCGCCATTTTGCTACCCACCATTTTGCTACCACGGTCGACTATCGCCATTTTGCTACCGCGGTCGACTATCACCATTTTGCTACCCACCATTTTGCTACCACGGTCGACTATCGCCATTTTGCTACCGCGGTCGACTATCACCATTTTGCTACCCACCATTTTGCTACCGCGGTCGACTATCGCCATTTTGCTACCGCGGTCGACTATCGCCATTTTGCTACCGCGGTCGACTTTCACCATTTTGCTACCGCGGTCGACTATCACCATTTTGCTACCGCGGTCGACTATCGCCATTTTGCTACCCACCATTTTGCTACCGCGGTCGACTATCACCATTTTGCTACCGCGGTCGACTATCGCCATTTTGCTACCCACCATTTTGCTACCGCGGTCGACTTTCACCATTTTGCTACCCACCATTTTGCTACCGCGGTCGACTTTCGCCATTTTGCTACCCACCATTTTGCTACCGCGGTCGACTTTCGCCATTTTGCTACCCACCATTTTGCTACCACGGTCGACTATCGCCATTTTGCTACCCACCATTTTGCTACCACGGTCGACTATCGCCATTTTGCTACCGCGGTCGACTATCGCCATTTTGCTACCCACCATTTTGCTACGGCGGTCGACTTTCGCCATTTTGCTACCCACCATTTTGCTACCCACCATTTTGCTACCGCGGTCGACTTTCGCCATTTTGCTACCCACCATTTTGCTACCACGGTCGACTTTTGCCATTTTGCTACCCGCCATTTTGCTACCGCGGTCGACTATCACCATTTTGCTACCGCGGTCGACTTTCGCCATTTTGCTACCCACCATTTTGCTACCGCGGTCGACTTTCGCCATTTTGCTACCCACCATTTTGCTACCGCGGTCGACTATCACCATTTTGCTACCGCGGTCGACTATCGCCATTTTGCTACCCACCATTTTGCTACCGCGGTCGACTTTCACCATTTTGCTACCGCGGTCGACTTTCGCCATTTTGCTACCCACCATTTTGCTACCGCGGTCGACTTTCGCCATTTTGCTACCCACCATTTTGCTACCGCGGTCGACTATCACCATTTTGCTACCGCGGTCGACTATCGCCATTTTGCTACCCACCATTTTGCTACCGCGGTCGACTTTCACCATTTTGCTACCCACCATTTTGCTACCGCGGTCGACTTTCGCCATTTTGCTACCCACCATTTTGCTACCGCGGTCGACTTTCGCCATTTTGCTACCCACCATTTTGCTACCGCGGTCGACTTTCGCCATTTTGCTACCCACCATTTTGCTACCGCGGTCGACTTTCGCCATTTTGCTACCCACCATTTTGCTACCGCGGTCGACTATCACCATTTTGCTACCGCGGTCGACTATCGCCATTTTGCTACCCACCATTTTGCTACCGCGGTCGACTATCACCATTTTGCTACCGCGGTCGACTATCGCCATTTTGCTACCCACCATTTTGCTACCGCGGTCGACTTTCACCATTTTGCTACCGCGGTCGACTTTCGCCATTTTGCTACCCACCATTTTGCTACCACGGTCGACTTTCGCCATTTTGCTACCCACCATTTTGCTACCGCGGTCGACTTTCGCCATTTTGCTACCCACCATTTTGCTACCACGGTCGACTATCGCCATTTTGCTACCGCGGTCGACTATCACCATTTTGCTACCCACCATTTTGCTACCACGGTCGACTATCGCCATTTTGCTACCGCGGTCGACTATCACCATTTTGCTACCCACCATTTTGCTACCACGGTCGACTATCGCCATTTTGCTACCGCGGTCGACTATCGCCATTTTGCTACCCACCATTTTGCTACCGCGGTCGACTTTTGCCATTTTGCTACCACGGTCGACTATCGCCATTTTGCTACCCACCATTTTGCTACCGCGGTCGACTTTCGCCATTTTGCTACCCACCATTTTGCTACCACGGTCGACTTTCGCCATTTTGCTACCCACCATTTTGCTACCGCGGTCGACTTTCGCCATTTTGCTACCCACCATTTTGCTACCACGGTCGACTATCGCCATTTTGCTACCGCGGTCGACTATCACCATTTTGCTACCCACCATTTTGCTACCACGGTCGACTATCGCCATTTTGCTACCGCGGTCGACTATCACCATTTTGCTACCCACCATTTTGCTACCACGGTCGACTATCGCCATTTTGCTACCGCGGTCGACTATCGCCATTTTGCTACCCACCATTTTGCTACCGCGGTCGACTTTCACCATTTTGCTACCCACCATTTTGCTACCGCGGTCGACTTTCACCATTTTGCTACCCACCATTTTGCTACCGCGGTCGACTATCACCATTTTGCTACCGCGGTCGACTATCGCCATTTTGCTACCCACCATTTTGCTACCGCGGTCGACTTTCACCATTTTGCTACCCACCATTTTGCTACCGCGGTCGACTTTCACCATTTTGCTACCCACCATTTTGCTACCGCGGTCGACTTTCGCCATTTTGCTACCCACCATTTTGCTACCGCGGTCGACTTTCACCATTTTGCTACCCGCCATTTTGCTACCGCGGTCGACTATCGCCATTTTGCTACCGCGGTCGACTATCGCCATTTTGCTACCCACCATTTTGCTACCGCGGTCGACTTTCACCATTTTGCTACCCGCCATTTTGCTACCGCGGTCGACTATCGCCATTTTGCTACCGCGGTCGACTTTCGCCATTTTGCTACCCACCATTTTGCTACCACGGTCGACTTTCGCCATTTTGCTACCCACCATTTTGCTACCACGGTCGACTATCGCCATTTTGCTACCGCGGTCGACTATCGCCATTTTGCTACCCACCATTTTGCTACGGCGGTCGACTTTCGCCATTTTGCTACCCACCATTTTGCTACCCACCATTTTGCTACCGCGGTCGACTTTTGCCATTTTGCTACCCGCCATTTTGCTACCACGGTCGACTATCGCCATTTTGCTACCCACCATTTTGCTACCGCGGTGGACTATCACCATTTTGCTACCGCGGTCGACTTTCGCCATTTTGCTACCCACTATTTTGCTACCGCGGTCGACTATCACCATTTTGCTACCGCGGTCGACTATCGCCATTTTGCTACCCACCATTTTGCTACCGCGGTCGACTTTCGCCATTTTGCTACCCACCATTTTGCTACCGCGGTCGACTTTCGCCATTTTGCTACCCACCATTTTGCTACCGCGGTCGACTTTCGCCATTTTGCTACCGCGGTCGACTATCGCCATTTTGCTACCCACCATTTTGCTACCGCGGTCGACTTTCGCCATTTTGCTACCCACCATTTTGCTACCGCGGTCGACTTTCGCCATTTTGCTACCGCGGTCGACTATCGCCATTTTGCTACCGCGGTCGACTATCGCCATTTTGCTACCCACCATTTTGCTACCGCGGTCGACTTTCGCCATTTTGCTACCCACCATTTTGCTACCGCGGTCGACTTTCGCCATTTTGCTACCGCGGTCGACTATCGCCATTTTGCTACCGCGGTCGACTATCGCCATTTTGCTACCCACCATTTTGCTACGGCGGTCGACTTTCGCCATTTTGCTACCCACCATTTTGCTACCCACCATTTTGCTACCGCGGTCGACTTTTGCCATTTTGCTACCCGCCATTTTGCTACCACGGTCGACTATCGCCATTTTGCTACCCACCATTTTGCTACCGCGGTGGACTATCACCATTTTGCTACCGCGGTCGACTTTCGCCATTTTGCTACCCACTATTTTGCTACCGCGGTCGACTATCACCATTTTGCTACCGCGGTCGACTATCGCCATTTTGCTACCCACCATTTTGCTACCGCGGTCGACTTTCGCCATTTTGCTACCCACCATTTTGCTACCGCGGTCGACTTTCGCCATTTTGCTACCCACCATTTTGCTACCGCGGTCGACTTTCGCCATTTTGCTACCGCGGTCGACTATCGCCATTTTGCTACCCACCATTTTGCTACCGCGGTCGACTTTCGCCATTTTGCTACCCACCATTTTGCTACCGCGGTCGACTTTCGCCATTTTGCTACCGCGGTCGACTATCGCCATTTTGCTACCGCGGTCGACTATCGCCATTTTGCTACCCACCATTTTGCTACGGCGGTCGACTTTCGCCATTTTGCTACCGCGGTCGACTTTCGCCATTTTGCTACCGCGGTCGACTATCGCCATTTTGCTACCGCGGTCGACTTTCGCCATTTTGCTACCGCGGTCGACTATCGCCATTTTGCTACCGCGGTCGACTTTCGCCATTTTGCTACCCACCATTTTGCTACCGCGGTCGACTTTCGCCATTTTGCTACCGCGGTCGACTATCGCCATTTTGCTACCGCGGTCGACTTTCGCCATTTTGCTACCCACCATTTTGCTACCGCGGTCGACTTTCGCCATTTTGCTACCCACCATTTTGCTACCGCGGTCGACTTTCGCCATTTTGCTACCCACCATTTTGCTACCCGCGGTCGACTATCGCCATTTTGCTACCGCGGTCGACTATCGCCATTTTGCTACCCACCATTTTGCTACCGCGGTCGACTTTCGCCATTTTGCTACCCACCATTTTGCTACCGCGGTCGACTTTCGCCATTTTGCTACCCACCATTTTGCTACCCGCGGTCGACTTTCGCCATTTTGCTACCCACCATTTTGCTACCACGGTCGACTATCGCCATTTTGCTACCGCGGTCGACTATCGCCATTTTGCTACCCACCATTTTGCTACGGCGGTCGACTTTCGCCATTTTGCTACCCACCATTTTGCTACCCACCATTTTGCTACCGCGGTCGACTTTCGCCATTTTGCTACCCGCCATTTTGCTACCACGGTCGACTATCGCCATTTTGCTACCGCGGTCGACTATCGCCATTTTGCTACCCACCATTTTGCAACCCGCCATTTTGCTACCACGGTCGACTATCGCCATTTTGCTACCCACCATTTTGCTACCGCGGTCGACTTTCGCCATTTTGCTACCCGCCATTTTGCTACCACGGTCGACTATCGCCATTTTGCTACCCACCATTTTGCTACCCACCATTTTGCTACCGCGGTCGACTTTCGCCATTTTGCTACCGCGGTTGACTTTCACCATTTCGCTACGGTGCTAACAAATTGGAGATTTCCCTCAACTCAGTTAATTTGATTATTTCAGTTTTATTTAGTTCCAAATTCATTGTGTTATATGACATATCAATCGTTGATGGGTAAATGCTCTTCGTTACGTTTCAACTATTGAGTTTTCACACACTGTAGTTTTCGTTGGCTATATTTGTAGTATTCTTAGTATTTGGGTCATTATATACACAAAGCCAATGTGCATATTGTTTCTGCTTCAGTCTGTCTGCTTTTATGGACCTGTATGTCCATGTTTCTTGATGCAATTTCATTGTCTATATGTTATGACGTATCAGGGCTCTGTTATTGGCAAATCATATATAAACGCTCTTTATATGGTTAAACCATTAATTTCAGCATACGCTCCGGTCTGCAGTGGGTTTATGATATATTAATGCCATTAATTGACATTAAGTCATGTATAAACACTCTTTACATATGGCTGAACTATTGATTTCTGCATACGCTTGGGTCTACTACAGTGGGTTTATGTAGGTATGACATATGTATAAATGCTCTACTATCAAGCTATGGCAATGATGGTCAATCAGTTTGATATCCTCCCCATACAATATTTGTAAATGGCAGCAATAGGGGTTTCTTTTGAATGATTATCAAGCACATTCTGCCCAATGTCCCCCCTCCCTTTTGGTTGTTGTGTTATGACGTATATTTATTGTTAATTAGCGCATAAATGCTCTTTACTGTATGGCTCAACTTTATGGGAACATTTATATCATGTTCTCTGCTAAATGCAAAACATAAATGGCAATGTATATCAGTTGTTGGGATTTGTTGTAATGTATGTACTAATACTTATTTTGAAGACACTTGAAATTTAAAAAGTGCCATTTCACAAAACCTCATGATGCGTAATGATTCATTTTCGAAAGGCATATTAGAGAACACGAATATAGATACTATTTTTAAACTAAATTATTCGTTGTATTATGAGTTCGACCATGTTTTAATTTTGTTTTTACCTTATTTTCAGTGTTGTATGAGTCCGACCATGTTTCAATTTTGTTTATTCCTTATTTTCAGTGTTGTATGAGTCCGACCATGTTTCAATTTTGTTTATTCCTTATTTTCAGTGTTGCATGAGTCCGTCCATGTTTCAATTTTGTTTATTCCTTATTTTCAGTGTTGAATGAGTCAGTCCATGTTTTAGTTTTGTTTATTCCTTATTTTCAGTGTTGTACGAGTCAGTCCATGTTTTAATTTTGTTTATACCTTATTTTCAGTGTTGTGGGAGTCCGACCATGTTTTAATTTTGTTTATTCCTTATTTTCAGTGTTGTACGAGTCGGTCCATGTTTTAATTTTGTTTATTCCTTATTTTCAGTGTTGCATGAGTCCGTCCATGTTTCAATTTTGTTTATTCCTTATTTTCAGTGTTGAATGAGTCAGTCCATGTTTTAGTTTTGTTTATTCCTTATTTTCAGTGTTGTACGAGTCAGTCCATGTTTTAATTTTGTTTATACCTTATTTTCAGTGTTGTGGGAGTCCGACCATGTTTTAATTTTGTTTATTCCTTATTTTCAGTGTGGTATGAGTCGGTCCATGTTTTAATTTTGTTTATTCCTTATTTTCAGTGTTGTATGAGTCAGTCCATGTTTTAATTTTGTTTATTCCTTATTTTCAGTGTTGTATGAGTCAGTCCATGTTTTAATTTTGTTTATACCTTATTTTCAGTGTTGTATGAGTCAGTCCATGTTTTAATTTTGTTTATACCTTATTTTCAGTGTTGTATGAGTCCGACCATGTTTTAATTTTGTTTATACCTTATTTTCAGTGTTGTACGAGTCAGTCCATGTTTTAATTTTGTTTATACCTTATTTTCAGTGTTGTATGAGTCCGACCATGTTTTAATTTTGTTTATACCTTATTTTCAGTGTTGTATGAGTCAGTCCATGTTTTAATTTTGTTTATACCTTATTTTCAGTGTTGTATGAGTAATGTTTTAATTTTTGTCCCCCTTATTCAGTGTTGGTTGAGTCAGACCATGTTTTAATATTTTGTTTACCTTATTTTCAGTGTAAAATGTATATTGTAGAATATATGATTTGGTTCATTCGATAATTTTTGAAAAATGTTTTATATACGAATAATTCAGTTTTAAAATAGTATCTATATTCGCGTTATCTAATATGCCTTTCGAAAATGAGTCGATCATTACGCATCATGAGGTTTTGCGAAATGGCACTTAAATTTCCCTGTTGTAGCAGGTTGTAGACCAAGTATCTTTAAAATAAGTATTAGTTATACATACATACAACAAATCCCAACAACTGATATACATCGCCATTTATGTTTTGCATTTAGCAGAGAACATGATATAAGTGTTCCCATAAAGTTGAGCCATACAGTAAAGAGCATTTATGCGCGAATCGCTAATTAACAATAAATATACGTCATAACACAACAACCACAAGGGAGGGGGGGACATTGGGCAGAAATGGCGCTTAATAAACATTCAAAAGAAACCCCTGTTGCTGTCATTTACAAATACTGTATGGGGAGGATATCAAACTGATTGACCATCGTCGCCATAGCTTGATAGTAGAGCATTTATACATATGTCATACCGACATAAACCCACTGTAGTAGACCCAAGCGTATGCAGAAATCAATAGTTCAGCCCTATGTAAAGAGTGTTTATACATGACTTAATGTCAATTAATGGCATTAATATATCATAAACCCACTGCAGACCGGAGCGTATGCTGAAATTAATAGTTTAACCATATAAAGAGCGTTTATATATGATTTGCCAATAACAGAGCCCTGATACGTCATAACATATAGACAATGAAATTGCATCAAGAAACATGGACATACAGGTCCATAAAAGCAGACAGACTGAAGCAGAAACAATATGCACATTGGCTTTGTGTATATAATGACCCAAATACTAAGAATACTACAAATATAGCCAACGAAAACTACAGTGTGTGAAAACTCAATAGTTGAACCGTAACAAAGAGCATTTACCCATCAACGATTGATATGTCATATAACACAATGAATTTGGAACTAAATAAAACTGAAATAATCAAATTAACAAGATTGATCTGAGTTGAGGGAAATCTCCAATTTGTTAGCACTGTAGCGAAATGGTGAAAGTCGACCGCGGTAGCGAAATGGTGAAAGTCGACCGCGGTAGCGAAATGGTGAAAGTAAACCGCGGTAGCTTAATGGTGAAAGTAAACCGCGGTAGCGAAATGATGATAGTCAACCGCGGGTAGCGAAATGGTGATAGTCGACCACGGTAGCGAAATGGTGATAGTCGACCGCGGTAGCGAAATGGTGATAGTAAACCGCGGTAGCGAAATAGTGAAAGTAAACCGCGGTAGCGAAATGATGATAGTCGACCGCGATAGCAAAATGGTGAAAGTCGACCGCGGTAGCAAAATGATGATAGTCGACCGCGATAGCGAAATGGTGAAAGTCGACCGCGGGTAGCGAAATGGTGAAAGTCGACCGCGGTAGCGAAGTGGTGAAAGTAAACCGCGGTAGCAAAATGGTGAAAGTAAACCGCGGTAGCGAAATGATGATAGTCGACCGCGATAGCGAAATGGTGAAAGTCGACCGCGGTATCGAAATGGTGAAAGTCGACCGCGGGTAGCGAAATGGGCGATAGCGAAATGGTGAAAGTCGACAGCGGTAATGCGTCATTACGCATCATGAGGTTTTGAGAAATGGCACTTAATTTTCCTGTTGTCGACTAAATAGCACTGAAAAAGATTTTTTTTTTATTTGGTGCATAAGAAACATAATATTTTCAAACATCTTTAAAATAAGTATCAGGTATACATGATATAAATGTTCCCATAAAGTTGAGCCATACAGTAAAGAGCTTTTTATGTGAATTGCTAATTAACGATAAATATACGTCGTACCACAACAACAAACAACAAGGGAAGAAATGGTCAAAATATATATTTGAAGGCTATATTTATAAATATATTAACGATAAATATACGTCATACCACAACAACAAGGGCAGAAATGTTGCTCGATAATTAGTCAAAATATATATTTGAAGGCTATATTTATAAATATATTAACGATAAATATACGTCATACCACAACAACAAGGGCAGAAATGATGCTCGATAATTAGTGAAAATATATATTTGAAGGCTATATTTATAAATATATTAACGATAAATATACGTCATACCACAACAACAAGGGCAGAAATGGTGCTCGATAATTAGTCAAAATATATATTTGAAGGCTATATTTATAAATATAAAATATAACAATTTATAAAATAAAATTCATTCTGGCAGTCTAAAGCCTACGAGTTACAAACCACCATATGTGAATGGTGTATGTGAATGGTGTCTGACATATTACGAACTTTGATAATACGTTTACTTTTGTTTGTTGGCATTGTGAGGAAGTTGTCTCTCTCGTCTATTTAACGATGCACATTGTGAATTGTTTTAATAATGCAATAATTTAAACTCCCACCAATAAACACAGCACTGGTGCTTTATTTCATCTGTATAACAGATTTAAGACTATAAAAATGATGAGTAAGGATAGGAATGAAGAACACTATACGAAAACAATATTAGTATGTACATGATGTTTCTCTAGGGGAACTCAAACCACGCATCTTGACATGAAACATGCTTTATCAGGTTTTGACCTGCAGATAAATACAAACAAATAATTACAAATAACTGATGTACAATCAAGTTCATTTCCATACAGAATTTCCAAGTAAAATATAAATAGACATGAAATAATGATAAATATGTTAATATATAACATCAAATCTGTATGCATGGGAGATGCAATTACCAACCATATGCATTTGACATAGCACACGGCCACAAGCATGTGATATACCGTTAGCAGGAATTATACGCATGTGATATGGACATCCGACCACATGCGTGCAATATAGCAGCAATTTGGACATCAGATCACAGGCATGCGATATAGCAATCAGCCCACACACATGTGACATAGGTATATATAGCCACATGCATGTGATATTGCAACACAAATATAAATATGTAAACATGAGATGAATGCAAATATAATATAACTTATCAAGAGAATGGTTCAGTAAAACAGTAAGATGCCAGATAAACTAATATAAGAAATGCTTAGCAGGATTGTAATTTGCATGTGAGTCATGCAATTCACAGCCCTAGGGCCTGGTATACCCAATTATAAACAAGATAAAGCACGAAAAGTAATGTTAGTTAACGTACACATTGGCGGGCTATAGTTCCCAATATGCCATAGTAATGTATATCAGTGTTCAGTTCGCAACATCCAAGGTCGGAGCCAATTAAGCTCGAAAGTATCAGATCGGATTCCAAATTCACAAACTATTAAGAGTCTATCACAATTCAGTCACCAAGAACAGACCCACTAAAATGCTGTCGCATTGTGCACATGCAGTCTTATCACCGGTCTGGTGATACACATGCAGTCTTATCACCGGTCTGGTGATACACATGAGTGTATCACAGTAGCATTACTGACACACGACTTATCACGTGTTGTCACTGTAACCGGTTCACTGTAGTAACTGGTTCACTGTAGTGACTGGCTTGCCGTAGTGACTGGTTCGCCATAGTGAATGGTTCGCCATAGTGAAATGGTTATTTGGGCTGTGAAATAGTAAACATTTGTGTAATTTTGGGCTGTAGAAACTGCGTACCAGATGTTGAATTCCGAATATCCAGCATTAAATTGTGCATATAAAACCTGTGTACCAATTAGAAGATATATATTAATCCTAAGTAACACCTGAAAATGGTATGAATAGCTTGATATGATCAGTAAAGACCGTTTATATATGATTTGTCAACTAACTGACACATAATATACGTCCTAATATATACATAAACCTACTGTAGACCAGAAATAAATAATTTGGTGAAAATTATCTACACAAATCCATTGTTGACCCAATACAGTGGTTGTATTAGTTGTTGTATTAGTTGTTGTATTAGTTGTTGTATTAGTTGTTGTATTAGTTGTTGTATTAGTTGTTGTATTAGTTGTTGTATTAGTGGTTGTATTAGTTCTTGTATTAGTTCTTGTATTAGTTGTTGTATTAGTGGTTGTATTAGTGGTTGTATTAGTGGTTGTATTAGTGGTTGTATTAGTGGTTGTATTAGTGGTTGTATTAGTGGTTGTATTAGTGGTTGTATTAGTGGTTGTATTAGTGGTTGTATTAGTGGTTGTATTAGTGGTTGTATTAGTGGTTGTATTAGTGGTTGTATTAGTGGTTGTATTAGTTGTTGTATTAGTGGATGTATTAGTTGTTGTATTAGTTGTTGTATTAGTTCTTGTATTAGTTCTTGTATTAGTTCTTGTATTAGTTCTTGTATTAGTTCTTGTATTAGTTCTTGTATTAGTTCTTGTATTAGTTCTTGTATTAGTTCTTGTATTAGTTCTTGTATTAGTGGTTGTATTAGTTGTTGTATTAGTTGTTGTATTAGTTGTTGTATTAGTTGTTGTATTAGTTGTTGTATTAGTTCTTGTATTAGTTCTTGTATTAGTTCTTGTATTAGTTCTTGTATTAGTTCTTGTATTAGTTCTTGTATTAGTTCTTGTATTAGTTCTTGTATTAGTTCTTGTATTAGTTCTTGTATTAGTTCTTGTATTAGTTCTTGTATTAGTTCTTGTATTAGTTCTTGTATTAGTTGTTGTATTAGTTGTTGTATTAGTTGTTGTATTAGTTGTTGTATTAGTTGTTGTATTAGTTGTTGTATTAGTTGTTGTATTAGTTGTTGTATTAGTGACAATTAGTTGTATTAGTTGTTGTATTAGTTGTTGTATTAGTTGTTGTATTAGTTGTTGTATTAGTTGTTGTATTAGTGGTTGTATTAGTGGTTGTATTAGTGGTTGTATTAGTGGTTGTATTAGTGGTTGTATTAGTGGTTGTATTAGTTGTTGTATTAGTTGTTGTATTAGTTGTTGTATTAGTTGTTGTATTAGTTGTTGTATTAGTTGTTGTATTAGTTGTTGTATTAGTTGTTGTATTAGTTGTTGTATTAGTTGTTGTATTAGTTGTTGCATTAGTTGTTGCATTAGTTGTTGTATTAGTGACAATTAGTTGTATTAGTTCTTGTATTAGTTGTTGTATTAGTTGTTGTATTAGTGGTTGTATTAGTTCTTGTATTAGTGGTTGTATTAGTGGTTGTATTAGTGGTTGTATTAGTGGTTGTATTAGTTGTTGTATTAGTTGTTGTATTAGTTCTTGTATTAGTTCTTGTATTAGTTCTTGTATTAGTTCTTGTATTAGTTCTTGTATTAGTTCTTGTATTAGTTCTTGTATTAGTTCTTGTATTAGTTCTTGTATTAGTTGTTGTATTAGTTCTTGTATTAGTTCTTGTATTAGTTCTTGTATTAGTTCTTGTATTAGTTCTTGTATTAGTTGTTGTATTAGTTGTTGTATTAGTTGTTGTATTAGTTCTTGTATTAGTTGTTGTATTAGTTGTTGTATTAGTTCTTGTATTAGTGGTTGTATTAGTTGTTGTATTAGTTGTTGTATTAGTGGTTGTATTAGTTGTTGTATTAGTTGTTGTATTAGGTGTTGTATTAGTTGTTGTATTAGTTCTTGTATTAGTGGTTGTATTAGTGGTTGTATTAGTTGTTGTATTAGTTGTTGTATTAGTGGTTGTATTAGTTGTTGTATTAGTTGTTGTATTAGTGGTTGTATTAGTTGTTGTATTAGTTGTTGTTAGTTGTTGTATTAGTTGTTGTATTAGTTGTATAATTTAAACTCCCACCAATAAACACAGCACTGGTGCTTTATTTCATCTGTATAACAGATTTAAGACTATAAAAATGATGAGTAAGGATAGGAATGAAGAACACTATACGAAAACAATATTAGTATGTACATGATGTTTCTCTAGGGGAACTCAAACCACGCATCTTGACATGAAACATGCTTTATCAGGTTTTGACCTGCAGATAAATACAAACAAATAATTACAAATAACTGATGTACAATCAAGTTCATTTCCATACAGAATTTCCAAGTAAAATATAAATAGACATGAAATAATGATAAATATGTTAATATATAACATCAAATCCGTATGCATGGGAGATGCAATTACCAACCATATGCATTTGACATAGCACACAGCCACAAGCATGTGATATACCGTTAGCAGGGATTATACGCATGTGATATGGACATCCGACCACATGCGTGCAATATAGCAGCAATTTGGACATCAGATCACAGGCATGCGATATAGCAATCAGCCCACACACATGTGACATAGGTATATATAGCCACATGCATGTGATATTGCAACACAAATATAAATATGTAAACATGAGATGAATGCAAATATAATATAACTTATCAAGAGAATGGTTCAGTAAAACAGTAAGATGCCAGATAAACTAATATAAGAAATGCTTAGCAGGATTGTAATTTGCATGTGAGTCATGCAATTCACAGCCCTAGGGCCTGGTATACCCAATTATAAACAAGATAAAGCACGAAAAGTAATGTTAGTTAACGTACACATTGGCGGGCTATAGTTCCCAATATGCCATAGTAATGTATATCAGTGTTCAGTTCGCAACATCCAAGGTCGGAGCCAATTAAGCTCGAAAGTATCAGATCGGATTCCAAATTCACAAACTATTAAGAGTCTATCACAATTCAGTCACCAAGAACAGACCCACTAAAATGCTGTCGCATTGTGCACATGCAGTCTTATCACCGGTCTGGTGATACACATGCAGTCTTATCACCGGTCTGGTGATACACATGAGTGTATCACAGTAGCATTACTGACACACGACTTATCACGTGTTGTCACTGTAACCGGTTCACTGTAGTAACTGGTTCACTGTAGTGACTAGCTTGCCGTAGTGACTGGTTCGCCATAGTGAATGGTTCGCCATAGTGAAATGGTTATTTGGGCTGTGAAATAGTAAAAATTTGTGTAATTTTGGGCTGTAGAAACTGCGTACCAGATGTTGAATTCCGAATATCCAGCATTAAATTGTGCATATAAAACCTGTGTACCAATTAGAAGATATATATTAATCCTAAGTAACACCTGAAAATGGTATGAATAGCTTGATATGATCAGTAAAGACCGTTTATATATGATTTGTCAACTAACTGACACATAATATACGTCCTAATATATACATAAACCTACTGTAGACCAGAAATAAATAATTTGGTGAAAATTATCTACACAAATCCATTGTTGACCCAATACAGTGGTTGTATTAGTTGTTGTATTAGTTGTTGTATTAGTTGTTGTATTAGTTGTTGTATTAGTTGTTGTATTAGTGGTTGTATTAGTTGTTGTATTAGTTGTTGTATTAGTGGTTGTATTAGTTGTTGTATTAGTTGTTGTATTAGTTGTTGTATTAGTTGTTGTATTAGTTGTTGTATTAGTTGTTGTATTAGTTGTTGTATTAGTTGTTGTATTAGTTGTTGTATTAGTTGTTGTATTAGTTGTTGTATTAGTGGTTGTATTAGTTGTTGTATTAGTGGTTGTATTAGTGGTTGTATTAGTTGTTGTATTAGTGGTTGTATTAGTTGTTGTATTAGTTGTTGTATTAGTTGTTGTATTAGTTGTTGTATTAGTTGTTGTATTAGTGGTTGTATTAGTTGTTGTATTAGTTGTTGTATTAGTGGTTGTATTAGTTGTTGTATTAGTGGTTGTATTAGTTGTTGTATTAGTTGTTGTATTAGTGGTTGTATTAGTTGTTGTATTAGTTGTTGTATTAGTTGTTGTATTAGTTGTTGTATTAGTTGTTGTATTAGTTGTTGTATTAGTGGTTGTATTAGTGGTTGTATTAGTGGTTGTATTAGTTGTTGTATTAGTTGTTGTATTAGTTGTTGTATTAGTTGTTGTATTAGTTGTTGTATTAGTGGTTGTATTAGTTGTTGTATTAGTTGTTGTATTAGTTGTTACAAACCACCATATGTGAATGGTGTATGTGAATGGTGTCTGACATATTACGAACTTTGATAATACGTTTACTTATGTTTGTTGGCATTGTGAGGAAGTTGTCTCTCTCGTCTATTTAACGATGCACATTGTGAATTGTTTTAATAATGCAATAATTTAAACTCCCACCAATAAACACAGCACTGGTGCTTTATTTCATCTGTATAACAGATTTAAGACTATAAAAATGATGAGTAAGGATAGGAATGAAGAACACTATACGAAAACAATATTAGTATGTACATGATGTTTCTCTAGGGGAACTCAAGCCACGCATCTTGACATGAAACATGCTTTATCAGGTTTTGACCTGCAGATAAATACAAACAAATAATTACAAATAACTGATGTACAATCAAGTTCATTTCCATACAGAATTTCCAAGTAAAATATAAATAGACATGAAATAATGATAAATATGTTAATATATAACATCAAATCCGTATGCATGGGAGATGCAATTACCAACCATATGCATTTGACATAGCACACGGCCACAAGCATGTGATATACCGTTAGCAGGGATTATATGCATGTGATATGGACATCCGACCACATGCGTGCAATATAGCAGCAATTTGGACATCAGATCACAGGCATGCGATATAGCAATCAGCCCACACACATGTGACATAGGTATATATAGCCACATGCATGTGATATTGCAACACAAATATAAATATGTAAACATGAGATGAATGCAAATATAATATAACTTATCAAGAGAATGGTTCAGTAAAACAGTAAGATGCCAGATAAACTAATATAAGAAATGCTTAGCAGGATTGTAATTTGCATGTGAGTCATGCAATTCACAGCCCTAGGGCCTGGAATACCCAATTATAAACAAGATAAAGCACGAAAAGTAATGTTAGTTAACGTACACATTGGCGGGCTATAGTTCCCAATATGCCATAGTAATGTATATCAGTGTTCAGTTCGCAACATCCAAGGTCGGAGCCAATTAAGCTCGAAAGTATCAGATCGGATTCCAAATTCACAAACTATTAAGAGTCTATCACAATTCAGTCACCAAGAACAGACCCACTAAAATGCTGTCGCATTGTGCACATGCAGTCTTATCACCGGTCTGGTGATACACATGCAGTCTTATCACCGGTCTGGTGATACACATGAGTGTATCACAGTAGCATTACTGACACACGACTTATCACGTGTTGTCACTGTAACCGGTTCACTGTAGTAACTGGTTCACTGTAGTGACTGGCTTGCCGTAGTGACTGGTTCGCCATAGTGAATGGTTCGCCATAGTGAAATGGTTATTTGGGCTGTGAAATAGTAAAAATTTGTGTAATTTTGGGCTGTAGAAACTGCGTACCAGATGTTGAATTCCGAATATCCAGCATTAAATTGTGCATATAAAACCTGTGTACCAATTAGAAGATATATATTAATCCTAAGTAACACCTGAAAATGGTATGAATAGCTTGATATGATCAGTAAAGACCGTTTATATATGATTTGTCAACTAACTGACACATAATATACGTCCTAATATATACATAAACCTACTGTAGACCAGAAATAAATAATTTGGTGAAAATTATCTACACAAATCCATTGTTGACCCAATACAGTGGTTGTATTAGTTGTTGTATTAGTTGTTGTATTAGTGGTTGTATTAGTGGTTGTATTAGTGGTTGTATTAGTTCTTGTATTAGTTCTTGTATTAGTTCTTGTATTAGTTCTTGTATTAGTTCTTGTATTAGTTCTTGTATTAGTGGTTGTATTAGTGGTTGTATTAGTGGTTGTATTAGTTGTTGTATTAGTTGTTGTATTAGTTGTTGTATTAGTTGTTGTATTAGTTGTTGTATTAGTTGTTGTATTAGTTGTTGTATTAGTTGTTGTATTAGTTGTTGTATTAGTGGTTGTATTAGTGGTTGTATTAGTGGTTGTATTAGTGGTTGTATTAGTTGTTGTATTAGTTGTTGTATTAGTTGTTGTATTAGTTGTTGTATTAGTTGTTGTATTAGTTGTTGTATTAGTTGTTGTATTAGTTGTTGTATTAGTGGTTGTATTAGTGGTTGTATTAGTTGCTGTATTAGTGGTTGTATTAGTGGTTGTATTAGTTGTTGTATTAGTTGTTGTATTAGTTGTTGTATTAGTGGTTGTATTAGTTGTTGTATTAGTTGTTGTATTAGTGGTTGTATTAGTTGTTGTATTAGTTGTTGTATTAGTTGTTGTATTAGTTGTTGTATTAGTTCTTGTATTAGTGGTTGTATTAGTGGTTGTATTAGTTCTTGTATTAGTTGTTGTATTAGTTGTTGTATTAGTGGTTGTATTAGTGGTTGTATTAGTTCTTGTATTAGTGGTTGTATTAGTTCTTGTATTAGTGGTTGTATTAGTTCTTGTATTAGTTGTTGTATGAGTGGTTGTATTAGTTCTTGTATTAGTTGTTGTATTAGTGGTTGTATTAGTTGTTGTATTAGTGGTTGTATTAGTGGTTGTATTAGTTCTTGTATTAGTTGTTGTATTAGTTGTTGTATTAGTGGTTGTATTAGTTCATGTATTAGTGGTTGTATTAGTTCTTGTATTAGTTCTTGTATTAGTGGTTGTATTAGTGGTTGTATTAGTGGTTGTATTAGTGGTTGTATTAGTTCTTGTATTAGTTCTTGTATTAGTTCTTGTATTTGTGGTTGTATTAGTTCTTGTATTAGTGGTTGTATTAGTGGTTGTATTAGTTCTTGTATTAGTGGTTGTATTAGTGGTTGTATTAGTTCTTGTATTAGTTGTTGTATTAGTTCTTGTATTAGTTCTTGTATTAGTTCTTGTATTAGTTCTTGTATTAGTTCTTGTATTAGTTCTTGTATTAGTTGTTGTATTAGTTGTTGTATTAGTGGTTGTATTAGTGGTTGTATTAGTTCTTGTATTAGTTCTTGTATTAGTTGTTGTATTAGTTGTTGTATTAGTGGTTGTATTAGTTCTTGTATTAGTTGTTGTATTAGTGGTTGTATTAGTTCTTGTATTAGTTGTTGTATTAGTGGTTGTATTAGTGGTTGTATTAGTTGTTGTATTAGTTGTTGTATTAGTTGTTGTATTAGTGGTTGTATTAGTTGTTGTATTAGTGGTTGTATTAGTTGTTGTATTAGTTGTATTAGTTCTTGTATTAGTGGTTGTATTAGTTGTTGTATTAGTGGTTGTATTAGTGGTTGTATTAGTGGTTGTATTAGTGGTTGTATTAGTGGTTGTATTAGTTCTTGTATTAGTTCTTGAACGGTCGTTATATGTAGTAAACAAAAACATCGATATATGTATTTAAAAAAAAACAACAATATTATTAGTTTAGCATGTATATATATGTACCAACCTTCTGTTTTTGCTGTTTGTTGTATTAGTTGTTGTATTAGTTGTTGTATTAGTTGTTGTATTAGTTGTTGTATTAGTTGTTGTATTAGTTGTTGTATTAGTTGTTGTATTAGTTGTTGTATTAGTTGTTGTATTAGTTGTTGTATTAGTTGTTGTATTAGTTGTTGTATTAGTTGTTGTATTAGTGGTTGTATTAGTGGTTGTATTAGTGGTTGTATTAGTGGTTGTATTAGTGGTTGTATTAGTTGTTGTATTAGTTGTTGTATTAGTGGTTGTATTAGTTGTTGTATTAGTGGTTGTATTAGTTGTTGTATTAGCTCTTGTATTAGTTCTTGTATTAGTTCTTGTATTAGTTCTTGTATTAGTTCTTGTATTAGTTGTTGTATTAGTTGTTGTATTAGTTGTTGTATTAGTGACAATTAGTTGTATGGTGGTTGTATTAGTGGTTGTATTAGTGGTTGTATTAGTGGTTGTATTAGTGGTTGTATTAGTGGTTGTATTAGTGGTTGTATTAGTGGTTGTATTAGTGGTTGTATTAGTGGTTGTATTAGTGGTTGTATTAGTTGTTGTATTAGTTGTTGTATTAGTTGTTGTATTAGTTGTTGTATTAGTTGTTGTATTAGTTGTTGTATTAGTGACAATTAGTTGTATGGTGGTTGTATTAGTGGTTGTATTAGTGGTTGTATTAGTGGTTGTATTAGTGGTTGTATTAGTGGTTGTATTAGTGGTTGTATTAGTGGTTGTATTAGTGGTTGTATTAGTTGTTGTATTAGTTGTTGTATTAGTTGTTGTATTAGTTGTTGTATTAGTTGTTGTATTAGTTGTTGTATTAGTTCTTGTATTAGTTGTTGTATTAGTGGTTGTATTAGTGGTTGTGTTAGTGGTTGTGTTAGTTGTTGTGTTAGTGGTTGTATTAGTGGTTGTATTAGTGGTTGTATTAGTTGTTGTATTAGTTGTTGTATTAGTGGTTGTATTAGTTCTTGTATTAGTTCTTGTATTAGTTCTTGTATTAGTTCTTGTATTAGTTCTTGTATTAGTTCTTGTATTAGTTCTTGTATTAGTTCTTGTATTAGTTCTTGTATTAGTTCTTGTATTAGTTCTTGTATTAGTTCTTGTATTAGTTCTTGTATTAGTTCTTGTATTAGTTCTTGTATTAGTTCTTGTATTAGTTCTTGTATTAGTTCTTGTATTAGTTCTTGTATTAGTTCTTGTATTAGTTCTTGTATTAGTGGTTGTGTTAGTTCTTGTGTTAGTTCTTGTGTTAGTTCTTGTATTAGTTCTTGTATTAGTTCTTGTATTAGTTCTTGTATTAGTTCTTGTATTAGTTCTTGTATTAGTTCTTGTATTAGTTCTTGTATTAGTTCTTGTATTAGTTCTTGTATTAGTGGTTGTATTAGTGGTTGTATTAGTGGTTGTATTAGTGGTTGTATTAGTTCTTGTATTAGTTGTTGTATTAGTTGTTGTATTAGTGGTTGTATTAGTTCTTGTATTAGTGGTTGTATTAGTTCTTGTATTAGTGGTTGTATTAGTTCTTGTATTAGTGGTTGTATTAGTTCTTGTATTAGTTGTTGTATTAGTTGTTGTATTAGTGGTTGTATTAGTTCTTGTATTAGTGGTTGTATTAGTGGTTGTATTAGTGGTTGTATTAGTTCTTGTATTAGTTCTTGTATTAGTTCTTGTATTAGTTGTATTAGTTCTTGTATTAGTGGTTGTATTAGTTCTTGTATTAGTTCTTGTATTAGTTGTTGTATTAGTTCTTGTATTAGTTCTTGTATTAGTTCTTGTATTAGTGGTTGTATTAGTTCTTGTATTAGTGGTTGTATGAGTTCTTGTATTAGTTGTTGTATTAGTGGTTGTATTAGTGGTTGTATTAGTGGTTGTATTAGTGGTTGTATTAGTTGTTGTATTAGTGGTTGTATTAGTTGTTGTATTAGTTCTTGTATTAGTTCTTGTATTAGTTCTTGTATTAGTTCTTGTATTAGTTCTTGTATTAGTTGTTGTATTAGTTGTTGTATTAGTTGTTGTATTAGTTGTTGTATTAGTTCTTGTATTAGTTCTTGTATTAGTTCTTGTATTAGTGGTTGTATTAGTGGTTGTATTAGTGGTTGTATTAGTGGTTGTATTAGTGGTTGTATTAGTGGTTGTATTAGTTCTTGTATTAGTTCTTGTATTAGTTCTTGTATTAGTTCTTGTATTAGTTCTTGTATTAGTTCTTGTATTAGTTGTTGTATTAGTTGTTGTATTAGTTGTTGTATTAGTTGTTGTATTAGTTGTTGTATTAGTGACAATTAGTTGTATTAGTAGTTGTATTAGTTGTTGTATTAGTTGTTGTATTAGTTGTTGTATTAGTGGTTGTATTAGTGGTTGTATTAGTTGTTGTATTAGTGACAATTAGTTGTATTAGTTGTTGTATTAGTTGTTGTATTAGTTGTTGTATTAGTTGTTGTATTAGTTGTTGTATTAGTTGTTGTATTAGTAGTTGTATTAGTTGTTGTATTAGTGGTTGTATTAGTGGTTGTATTAGTGGTTGTATTAGTTCTTGTATTAGTTGTTGTATTAGTTGTTGTATTAGTGGTTGTATTAGTTCTTGTATTAGTGGTTGTATTAGTTCTTGTATTAGTGGTTGTATTAGTTCTTGTATTAGTGGTTGTATTAGTTCTTGTATTAGTTGTTGTATTAGTTGTTGTATTAGTGGTTGTATTAGTTCTTGTATTAGTGGTTGTATTAGTGGTTGTATTAGTGGTTGTATTAGTTCTTGTATTAGTTCTTGTATTAGTTCTTGTATTAGTTGTATTAGTTCTTGTATTAGTGGTTGTATTAGTTCTTGTATTAGTTCTTGTATTAGTTGTTGTATTAGTTCTTGTATTAGTTCTTGTATTAGTTCTTGTATTAGTGGTTGTATTAGTTCTTGTATTAGTGGTTGTATGAGTTCTTGTATTAGTTGTTGTATTAGTGGTTGTATTAGTGGTTGTATTAGTGGTTGTATTAGTGGTTGTATTAGTTGTTGTATTAGTGGTTGTATTAGTTGTTGTATTAGTTCTTGTATTAGTTCTTGTATTAGTTCTTGTATTAGTTCTTGTATTAGTTCTTGTATTAGTTGTTGTATTAGTTGTTGTATTAGTTGTTGTATTAGTTGTTGTATTAGTTCTTGTATTAGTTCTTGTATTAGTTCTTGTATTAGTTCTTGTATTAGTGGTTGTATTAGTGGTTGTATTAGTGGTTGTATTAGTGGTTGTATTAGTGGTTGTATTAGTTCTTGTATTAGTTCTTGTATTAGTTCTTGTATTAGTTCTTGTATTAGTTCTTGTATTAGTTCTTGTATTAGTTCTTGTATTAGTTCTTGTATTAGTTGTTGTATTAGTTGTTGTATTAGTGACAATTAGTTGTATTAGTTGTTGTATTAGTGGTTGTATTAGTGGTTGTATTAGTTGTTGTATTAGTGACAATTAGTTGTATTAGTTGTTGTATTAGTTGTTGTATTAGTTGTTGTATTAGTTGTTGTATTAGTTGTTGTATTAGTTGTTGTATTAGTAGTTGTATTAGTTGTTGTATTAGTTGTTGTATTAGTTGTTGTATTAGTTGTTGTATTAGTTGTTGTATTAGTTGTTGTATTAGTTGTTGTATTAGTTGTTGTATTAGTGGTTGTATTAGTGGTTGTATTAGTGGTTGTATTAGTGGTTGTATTAGTGGTTGTATTAGTTGTTGTATTAGTTGTTGTATTAGTGGTTGTATTAGTTGTTGTATTAGTGGTTGTATTAGTTGTTGTATTAGCTCTTGTATTAGTTCTTGTATTAGTTCTTGTATTAGTTCTTGTATTAGTTCTTGTATTAGTTCTTGTATTAGTTCTTGTATTAGTTGTTGTATTAGTTGTTGTATTAGTGACAATTAGTTGTATGGTGGTTGTATTAGTGGTTGTATTAGTGGTTGTATTAGTGGTTGTATTAGTGGTTGTATTAGTGGTTGTATTAGTGGTTGTATTAGTTGTTGTATTAGTTGTTGTATTAGTTGTTGAATTAGTGGTTGTATTAGTTGTTGTATTAGTTGTTGTATTAGTTGTTGTATTAGTTGTTGTATTAGTGGTTGTATTAGTGGTTGTATTAGTTGTTGTATTAGTTGTTGTATTAGTTCTTGTATTAGTTGTTGTATTAGTGGTTGTATTAGTGGTTGTATTAGTGGTTGTATTAGTTGTTGTATTAGTTGTTGTATTAGTTGTTGTATTAGTTGTTGTATTAGTGGTTGTATTAGTGGTTGTATTAGTGGTTGTATTAGTGGTTGTATTAGTTCTTGTATTAGTTCTTGTATTAGTTCTTGTATTAGTTCTTGTATTAGTTCTTGTATTAGTTCTTGTATTAGTTCTTGTATTAGTTCTTGTATTAGTTCTTGTATTAGTTCTTGTATTAGTTGGTGTATTAGTTGGTGTATTAGTTGTTGTATTAGTTGTTGTATTAGTGGTTGTGTTAGTTCTTGTATTAGTTCTTGTATTAGTTCTTGTATTAGTTCTTGTATTAGTTCTTGTATTAGTTCTTGTATTAGTTCTTGTATTAGTGGTTGTATTAGTGGTTGTATTAGTGGTTGTATTAGTGGTTGTATTAGTGGTTGTATTAGTGGTTGTATTAGTGGTTGTATTAGTGGTTGTATTAGTTCTTGTATTAGTTGTTGTATTAGTTGTTGTATTAGTGGTTGTATTAGTTCTTGTATTAGTGGTTGTATTAGTTCTTGTATTAGTTGTTGTATTAGTTGTTGTATTAGTGGTTGTATTAGTTCTTGTATTAGTTCTTGTATTAGTGGTTGTATTAGTTCTTGTATTAGTTGTTGTATTAGTTGTTGTATTAGTGGTTGTATTAGTGGTTGTATTAGTGGTTGTATTAGTGGTTGTATTAGTTCTTGTATTAGTTGTTGTATTAGTTGTTGTATTAGTTGTTGTATTAGTTGTATTAGTTCTTGTATTAGTTCTTGTATTAGTGGTTGTATTAGTTCTTGTATTAGTTCTTGTATTAGTTGTTGTATTAGTTGTTGTATTAGTTGTTGTATTAGTTGTTGTATTAGTTGTTGTATTAGTGGTTGTATTAGTTCTTGTATTAGTTCTTGTATTAGTGGTTGTATGAGTTCTTGTATTAGTTGTTGTATTAGTGGTTGTATTAGTGGTTGTATTAGTGGTTGTATTAGTGGTTGTATTAGTTGTTGTATTAGTTGTTGTATTAGTTCTTGTCTTAGTTCTTGTATTAGTTCTTGTATTAGTGGTTGTATTAGTGGTTGTATTAGTTCTTGTATTAGTGGTTGTATTAGTGGTTGTATTAGTTCTTGTATTAGTTGTTGTATTAGTTCTTGTATTAGTTCTTGTATTAGTTGTTGTATTAGTTGTTGTATTAGTGGTTGTATTAGTTGTTGTATTAGTTGTTGTATTAGTTGTTGTATTAGTTGTTGTATTAGTTGTTGTATTAGTTCTTGTATTAGTTATTGTATTAGTTGTTGTATTAGTTGTTGTATTAGTGGTTGTATTAGTTCTTGTATTAGTTCTTGTATTAGTTCTTGTATTAGTTGTTGTATTAGTGGTTGTATTAGTTCTTGTATTAGTTCTTGTATTAGTTCTTGTATTAGTTGTTGTATTAGTTGTTGTATTAGTGGTTGTATTAGTGGTTGTATTAGTGGTTGTATTAGTTCTTGTATTAGTTCTTGTATTAGTTCTTGTATTAGTTCTTGTATTAGTTCTTGTATTAGTTCTTGTATTAGTTCTTGTATTAGTTCTTGTATTAGTTCTTGTATTAGTTCTTGTATTAGTGGTTGTATTAGTGGTTGTATTAGTTGTTGTATTAGTTGTTGTATTAGTGGTTGTATTAGTTCTTGTATTAGTTCTTGTATTAGTTCTTGTATTAGTTCTTGTATTAGTTCTTGTATTAGTTCTTGTATTAGTTCTTGTATTAGTTCTTGTATTAGTTGTTGTATTAGTTGTTGTATTAGTTCTTGTATTAGTGGTTGTATTAGTTCTTGTATTAGTTGTTGTATTAGTTGTTGTATTAGTTGTTGTATTAGTGGTTGTATTAGTTCTTGTATTAGTGGTTGTATTAGTGGTTGTATTAGTTCTTGTATTAGTTGTTGTATTAGTTGTTGTATTAGTTGTTGTATTAGTGGTTGTATTAGTGGTTGTATTAGTGGTTGTATTAGTGGTTGTATTAGTGGTTGTATTAGTGGTTGTATTAGTTCTTGTATTAGTGGTTGTATTAGTTGTTGTATTAGTTGTTGTATTAGTTGTTGTATTAGTTCTCGTATTAGTTCTTGTATTAGTTCTTGTATTAGTTCTTGTATTAGTTCTTGTATTAGTTGTTGTATTAGTGGTTGTATTAGTGGTTGTATTAGTTGTTGTATTAGTTGTTGTATTAGTTCTTGTATTAGTTGTTGTATTAGTTGTTGTATTAGTTGTTGTATTAGTTGTTGTATTAGTAGTTGTATTAGTTGTTGTATTAGTGGTTGTATTAGTTGTTGTATTAGTTGTTGTATTAGTTGTTGTATTAGTTGTTGTATTAGTTGTTGTATTAGTTGTTGTATTAGTGGTTGTATTAGTGGTTGTATTAGTTGTTGTATTAGTGACAATTAGTTGTATTAGTTGTTGTATTAGTTGTTGTATTAGTTGTTGTATTAGTTGTTGTATTAGTTGTTGTATTAGTGACAATTAGTTGTATTAGTAGTTGTATTAGTAGTTGTATTAGTTGTTGTATTAGTGGTTGTATTAGTGGTTGTATTAGTTGTTGTATTAGTTGTTGTATTAGTTGTTGTATTAGTTGTTGTATTAGTTGTTGTATTAGTTGTTGTATTAGTTGTTGTATTAGTTGTTGTATTAGTTGTTGTATTAGTTGTTGTATTAGTTGTTGTATTAGTTGTTGTATTAGTTGTTGTATTAGTGGTTGTATTAGTGGTTGTATTAGTTGTTGTATTAGTGACAATTAGTTGTATTAGTTGTTGTATTAGTTGTTGTATTAGTTGTTGTATTAGTTGTTGTATTAGTGACAATTAGTTGTATTAGTAGTTGTATTAGTTGTTGTATTAGTGGTTGTATTAGTTGTTGTATTAGTTGTTGTATTAGTTGTTGTATTAGTTGTTGTATTAGTTGTTGTATTAGTTCTTGTATTAGTTCTTGTATTAGTTCTTGTATTAGTTCTTGTATTAGTTCTTGTATTAGTTCTTGTATTAGTTCTTGTATTAGTTCTTGTATTAGTTGTTGTATTAGTTGTTGTATTAGTTGTTGTATTAGTTGTTGTATTAGTTGTTGTATTAGTTGTTGTATTAGTTGTTGTATTAGTGGTTGTATTAGTGGTTGTATTAGTGGTTGTATTAGTTGTTGTATTAGTGGTTGTATTAGTGGTTGTATTAGTTGTTGTATTAGTGGTTGTATTAGTTGTTGTATTAGTTCTTGTATTAGTTCTTGTATTAGTTGTTGTATTAGTTGTTGTATTAGTTGTTGTATTAGTTGTTGTATTAGTGACAATTAGTTGTATTAGTTGTTGTATTAGTTGTTGTATTAGTGGTTGTATTAGTGGTTGTATTAGTGGTTGTATTAGTGGTTGTATTAGTGGTTGTATTAGTGGTTGTATTAGTTGTTGTATTAGTGGTTGTATTAGTTGTTGTATTAGTTGTTGTATTAGTTGTTGTATTAGTTGTTGTATTAGTTGTTGTATTAGTGGTTGTATTAGTTGTTGTATTAGTTCTTGTATTAGTTCTTGTATTAGTTGTATTAGTGGTTGTATTAGTGGTTGTATTAGTTGTTGTATTAGTGGTTGTATTAGTGGTTGTATTAGTTCTTGTATTAGTTCTTGTATTAGTTCTTGTATTAGTTGTTGTATTAGTTGTTGTATTAGTTGTTGTATTAGTTGTTGTATTAGTTGTTGTATTAGTTGTTGTATTAGTTGTTGTATTAGTGGTTGTATTAGTGGTTGTATTAGTGGTTGTATTAGTTGTTGTATTAGTGGTTGTATTAGTTGTTGTATTAGTGGTTGTATTAGTTGTTGTATTAGTTCTTGTATTAGTTCTTGTATTAGTTCTTGTATTAGTTGTTGTATTAGTTGTTGTATTAGTTGTTGTATTAGTTGTTGTATTAGTGACAATTAGTTGTATTAGTTGTTGTATTAGTTGTTGTATTAGTGGTTGTATTAGTGGTTGTATTAGTGGTTGTATTAGTGGTTGTATTAGTGGTTGTATTAGTGGTTGTATTAGTTGTTGTATTAGTGGTTGTATTAGTTGTTGTATTAGTTGTTGTATTAGTTGTTGTATTAGTTGTTGTATTAGTTGTTGTATTAGTGGTTGTATTAGTTGTTGTATTAGTTGTTGTATTAGTTCTTGTAGTGGTTGTATTAGTGGTTGTATTAGTGGTTGTATTAGTTGTTGTATTAGTGGTTGTATTAGTGGTTGTATTAGTGGTTGTATTAGTGGTTGTATTAGTGGTTGTATTAGTTCTTGTATTAGTTCTTGTATTAGTTGTTGTATTAGTTGTTGTATTAGTTGTTGTATTAGTTGTTGTATTAGTTGTTGTATTAGTTCTTGTATTAGTTCTTGTATTAGTTCTTGTATTAGTTCTTGTATTAGTTCTTGTATTAGTTCTTGTATTAGTAGTTGTATTAGTTGTTGTATTAGTTGTTGTATTAGTTCTTGTATTAGTTCTTGTATTAGTTCTTGTATTAGTGGTTGTATTAGTGGTTGTATTAGTGGTTGTATTAGTTGTTGTATTAGTTCTTGTATTAGTTCTTGTATTAGTTCTTGTATTAGTTCTTGTATTAGTGGTTGTATTAGTTCTTGTATTAGTGGTTGTATTAGTGGTTGTATTAGTTCTTGTATTAGTTCTTGTATTAGTTCTTGTATTAGTTGTTGTATTAGTGGTTGTATTAGTTCTTGTATTAGTGGTTGTATTAGTTGTTGTATTAGTGGTTGTATTAGTTGTTGTATTAGTTCTTGTATTAGTTCTTGTATTAGTTGTTGTATTAGTGGTTGTATTAGTGGTTGTATTAGTGGTTGTATTAGTTCTTGTATTAGTTCTTGTATTAGTTCTTGTATTAGTTCTTGTATTAGTTGTTGTATTAGTTGTTGTATTAGTGGTTGTATTAGTTCTTGTATTAGTTGTTGTATTAGTTGTTGTATTAGTGGTTGTATTAGTTCTTGTATTAGTTCTTGTATTAGTTCTTGTATTAGTTCTTGTATTAGTTCTTGTATTAGTTCTTGTATTAGTTCTTGTATTAGTTCTTGTATTAGTGGTTGTATTAGTTGTTGTATTAGTGGTTGTATTAGTTCTTGTATTAGTTCTTGTATTAGTTGTTGTATTAGTGGTTGTATTAGTTCTTGTATTAGTGGTTGTATTAGTGGTTGTATTAGTGGTTGTATTAGTTCTTGTATTAGTTCTTGTATTAGTTCTTGTATTAGTGGTTGTATTAGTTCTTGTATTAGTGGTTGTATTAGTGGTTGTATTAGTGGTTGTATTAGTTCTTGTATTAGTTGTTGTATTAGTTCTTGTATTAGTTCTTGTATTAGTTGTTGTATTAGTGGTTGTATTAGTGGTTGTATTAGTTCTTGTATTAGTTCTTGTATTAGTGGTTGTATTAGTTCTTGTATTAGTTCTTGTATTAGTTGTTGTATTAGTGGTTGTATTAGTTGTTGTATTAGTTGTTGTATTAGTTGTTGTATTAGTTGTTGTATTAGTTCTTGTATTAGTTCTTGTATTAGTGGTTGTATTAGTGGTTGTATTAGTTGTTGTATTAGTTCTTGTATTAGTGGTTGTATTAGTGGTTGTATTAGTGGTTGTATTAGTTCTTGTATTAGTGGTTGTATTAGTGGTTGTATTAGTTCTTGTATTAGTTCTTGTATTAGTTGTTGTATTAGTGGTTGTATTAGTGGTTGTATTAGTTCTTGTATTAGTTCTTGTATTAGTGGTTGTATTAGTTCTTGTATTAGTTCTTGTATTAGTTCTTGTATTAGTTGTTGTATTAGTGGTTGTATTAGTTGTTGTATTAGTTGTTGTATTAGTTGTTGTATTAGTTCTTGTATTAGTTCTTGTATTAGTGGTTGTATTAGTTGTTGTATTAGTTCTTGTATTAGTGGTTGTATTAGTGGTTGTATTAGTGGTTGTATTAGTTCTTGTATTAGTGGTTGTATTAGTGGTTGTATTAGTTCTTGTATTAGTTGTTGTATTAGTTCTTGTATTAGTTCTTGTATTAGTTGTTGTATTAGTGGTTGTATTAGTGGTTGTATTAGTTCTTGTATTAGTTGTTGTATTAGTGGTTGTATTAGTGGTTGTATTAGTTCTTGTATTAGTGGTTGTATTAGTGGTTGTATTAGTGGTTGTATTAGTTCTTGTATTAGTTCTTGTATTAGTTCTTGTATTAGTTCTTGTATTAGTTGTTGTATTAGTTGTTGTATTAGTTGTTGTATTAGTTGTTGTATTAGTTGTTGTATTAGTGGTTGTATTAGTGGTTGTATTAGTTGTTGTATTAGTGACAATTAGTTGTATTAGTTGTTGTATTAGTTGTTGTATTAGTTGTTGTATTAGTTGTTGTATTAGTTGTTGTATTAGTGACAATTAGTTGTATTAGTTGTTGTATTAGTTGTTGTATTAGTTGTTGTATTAGTTGTTGTATTAGTTGTTGTATTAGTTGTTGTATTAGTTGTTGTATTAGTTGTTGTATTAGTTGTTGTATTAGTTGTTGTATTAGTTGTTGTATTAGTTGTTGTATTAGTTGTTGTATTAGTTGTTGTATTAGTTGTTGTATTAGTTGTTGTATTAGTTGTTGTATTAGTTGTTGTATTAGTTGTTGTATTAGTGGTTGTATTAGTTGTTGTATTAGTGACAATTAGTTGTATTAGTTGTTGTATTAGTTGTTGTATTAGTGGTTGTATTAGTTGTTGTATTAGTTGTTGTATTAGTTCTTGTATTAGTTGTTGTATTAGTTGTTGTATTAGTTGTTGTATTAGTTGTTGTATTAGTTGTTGTATTAGTTGTTGTATTAGTTGTTGTATTAGTTGTTGTATTAGTTGTTGTATTAGTGGTTGTATTAGTGGTTGTATTAGTGGTTGTATTAGTTGTTGTATTAGTGACAATTAGTTGTATTAGTTGTTGTATTAGTTGTTGTATTAGTTGTTGTATTAGTTGTTGTATTAGTTGTTGTATTAGTTGTTGTATTAGTTGTTGTATTAGTGACAATTAGTTGTATTAGTTGTTGTATTAGTTGTTGTATTAGTTGTTGTATTAGTTGTTGTATTAGTTGTTGTATTAGTTGTTGTATTAGTTGTTGTATTAGTTGTTGTATTAGTTGTTGTATTAGTTGTTGTATTAGTTGTTGTATTAGTTGTTGTATTAGTTGTTGTATTAGTTGTTGTATTAGTGGTTGTATTAGTGGTTGTATTAGTTGTTGTATTAGTTGTTGTATTAGTTGTTGTATTAGTTGTTGTATTAGTTGTTGTATTAGTTGTTGTATTAGTTGTTGTATTAGTTGTTGTATTAGTTGTTGTATTAGTGGTTGTATTAGTTGTTGTATTAGTGGTTGTATTAGTTGTTGTATTAGTTGTTGTATTAGTTCTTGTATTAGTTCTTGTATTAGTTGCTGTATTAGTTGTTGTATTAGTTGTTGTATTAGTTGTTGTATTAGTTGTTGTATTAGTGACAATTAGTTGTATTAGTTGTTGTATTAGTTGTTGTATTAGTGGTTGTATTAGTGGTTGTATTAGTGGTTGTATTAGTGGTTGTATTAGTGGTTGTATTAGTGGTTGTATTAGTGGTTGTATTAGTTGTTGTATTAGTGGTTGTATTAGTGGTTGTATTAGTGGTTGTATTAGTGGTTGTATTAGTTGTTGTATTAGTGGTTGTATTAGTTGTTGTATTAGTTGTTGTATTAGTGGTTGTATTAGTGGTTGTATTAGTTGTTGTATTAGTTCTTGTATTAGTTGTATTAGTGGTTGTATTAGTGGTTGTATTAGTTGTTGTATTAGTGGTTGTATTAGTGGTTGTATTAGTGGTTGTATTAGTTCTTGTATTAGTTCTTGTATTAGTTGTTGTATTAGTTGTTGTATTAGTTGTTGTATTAGTTGTTGTATTAGTTGTTGTATTAGTTGTTGTATTAGTTGTTGTATTAGTTGTTGTATTAGTTGTTGTATTAGTTCTTGTATTAGTTCTTGTATTAGTTCTTGTATTAGTTGTTGTATTAGTGGTTGTATTAGTTGTTGTATTAGTTGTTGTATTAGTTGTTGTATTAGTTCTTGTATTAGTTCTTGTATTAGTGGTTGTATTAGTGGTTGTATTAGTTGTTGTATTAGTTCTTGTATTAGTTCTTGTATTAGTGGTTGTATTAGTGGTTGTATTAGTTCTTGTATTAGTGGTTGTATTAGTGGTTGTATTAGTTCTTGTATTAGTTGTTGTATTAGTTCTTGTATTAGTTCTTGTATTAGTTGTTGTATTAGTTGTTGTATTAGTGGTTGTATTAGTGGTTGTATTAGTTGTTGTATTAGTGGTTGTATTAGTGGTTGTATTAGTTCTTGTATTAGTTCTTGTATTAGTTGTTGTATTAGTGGTTGTATTAGTTCTTGTATTAGTGGTTGTATTAGTGGTTGTATTAGTGGTTGTATTAGTGGTTGTATTAGTTCTTGTATTAGTGGTTGTATTAGTGGTTGTATTAGTTCTTGTATTAGTTCTTGTATTAGTGGTTGTATTAGTGGTTGTATTAGTGGTTGTATTAGTGGTTGTATTAGTGGTTGTATTAGTTCTTGTATTAGTTCTTGTATTAGTTGTTGTATTAGTTCTTGTATTAGTTCTTGTATTAGTTCTTGTATTAGTTCTTGTATTAGTTGTTGTATTAGTGGTTGTATTAGTTCTTGTATTAGTTCTTGTATTAGTTCTTGTATTAGTTGTTGTATTAGTTCTTGTATTAGTTCTTGTATTAGTTCTTGTATTAGTTCTTGTATTAGTGGTTGTATTAGTGGTTGTATTAGTGGTTGTATTAGTTCTTGTATTAGTTCTTGTATTAGTTGTTGTATTAGTTGTTGTATTAGTTGTTGTATTAGTTGTTGTATTAGTTGTTGTATTAGTTGTTGTATTAGTTGTTGTATTAGTTGTTGTATTAGTTGTTGTATTAGTTGTTGTAATAGTGACAATTAGTTGTATTAGTAGTTGTATTAGTTGTTGTATTAGTTGTTGTATTAGTTGTATTAGTTCTTGTATTAGTTCTTGTATTAGTGGTTGTATTAGTGGTTGTATTAGTTCTTGTATTAGTTCTTGTATTAGTTCTTGTATTAGTTGTTGTATTAGTTGTTGTATTAGTTGTTGTATTAGTTGTTGTATTAGTGGTTGTATTAGTGGTTGTATGAGTTCTTGTATGAGTTCTTGTATTAGTTGTTGTATTAGTGGTTGTATTAGTGGTTGTATTAGTGGTTGTATTAGTTGTTGTATTAGTTGTTGTATTAGTTGTTGTATTAGTTGTTGTATTAGTTGTTGTATTAGTTGTTGTATTAGTTGTTGTATTAGTTGTTGTATTAGTGGTTGTATTAGTTCTTGTATTAGTTGTTGTATTAGTTGTTGTATTAGTTGTTGTATTAGTTGTTGTATTAGTTGTTGTATTAGTTGTTGTATTAGTTGTTGTATTAGTTCTTGTCTTAGTTCTTGTATTAGTTCTTGTATTAGTGGTTGTATTAGTGGTTGTATTAGTTCTTGTATTAGTTCTTGTATTAGTGGTTGTATTAGTTCTTGTATTAGTTGTTGTATTAGTTCTTGTATTAGTTCTTGTATTAGTTGTTGTATTAGTGGTTGTATTAGTTGTTGTATTAGTTGTTGTATTAGTTGTTGTATTAGTGGTTGTATTAGTTCTTGTATTAGTTGTTGTATTAGTTGTTGTATTAGTGGTTGTATTAGTTCTTGTATTAGTTGTTGTATTAGTTCTTGTATTAGTGGTTGTATTAGTGGTTGTATTAGTGGTTGTATTAGTTCTTGTATTAGTTCTTGTATTAGTTCTTGTATTAGTTCTTGTATTAGTTCTTGTATTAGTTCTTGTATTAGTTCTTGTATTAGTGGTTGTATTAGTGGTTGTATTAGTTGTTGTATTAGTTGTTGTATTAGTGGTTGTATTAGTTCTTGTATTAGTTCTTGTATTAGTTCTTGTATTAGTGGTTGTATTAGTTCTTGTATTAGTTGTTGTATTAGTTGTTGTATTAGTGGTTGTATTAGTTCTTGTATTAGTGGTTGTATTAGTTGTTGTATTAGTGGTTGTATTAGTGGTTGTATTAGTTCTTGTATTAGTGGTTGTATTAGTGGTTGTATTAGTTCTTGTATTAGTTCTTGTATTAGTTGTTGTATTAGTGGTTGTATTAGTTGTTGTATTAGTGGTTGTATTAGTGGTTGTATTAGTGGTTGTATTAGTGGTTGTATTAGTTCTTGTATTAGTTGTTGTATTAGTGGTTGTATTAGTTGTTGTATTAGTTCTTGTATTAGTTCTTGTATTAGTTCTTGTATTAGTTCTTGTATTAGTTCTTGTATTAGTTCTTGTATTAGTTGTTGTATTAGTGGTTGTATTAGTGGTTGTATTAGTGGTTGTATTAGTTGTTGTATTAGTTCTTGTATTAGTTCTTGTATTAGTTCTTGTATTAGTTGTTGTATTAGTTGTTGTATTAGTTGTTGTATTAGTTGTTGTATTAGTTGTTGTATTAGTTGTTGTATTAGTGGTTGTATTAGTTGTTGTATTAGTGACAATTAGTTGTATTAGTTGTTGTATTAGTTGTTGTATTAGTTGTTGTATTAGTTGTTGTATTAGTTGTTGTATTAGTGACAATTAGTTGTATTAGTAGTTGTATTAGTTGTTGTATTAGTTCTTGTATTAGTTGTTGTATTAGTTGTTGTATTAGTTGTTGTATTAGTTGTTGTATTAGTTGTTGTATTAGTTGTTGTATTAGTTGTTGTATTAGTTGTTGTATTAGTTGTTGTATTAGTTGTTGTATTAGTTGTTGTATTAGTTGTTGTATTAGTGGTTGTATTAGTGGTTGTATTAGTTGTTGTATTAGTGACAATTAGTTGTATTAGTTGTTGTATTAGTTGTTGTATTAGTTGTTGTATTAGTTGTTGTATTAGTGACAATTAGTTGTATTAGTAGTTGTATTAGTTGTTGTATTAGTTGTATTAGTTGTTGTATTAGTTGTTGTATTAGTTGTTGTATTAGTGGTTGTATTAGTTGTTGTATTAGTGACAATTAGTTGTATTAGTTGTTGTATTAGTTGTTGTATTAGTTGTTGTATTAGTTGTTGTATTAGTTGTTGTATTAGTTGTTGTATTAGTTGTTGTATTAGTTCTTGTATTAGTTCTTGTATTAGTTCTTGTATTAGTTCTTGTATTAGTTCTTGTATTAGTTCTTGTATTAGTTCTTGTATTAGTTCTTGTATTAGTGGTTGTATTAGTTGTTGTATTAGTTGTTGTATTAGTTGTTGTATTAGTTGTTGTATTAGTTGTTGTATTAGTTGTTGTATTAGTTGTTGTATTAGTTGTTGTATTAGTGGTTGTATTAGTGGTTGTATTAGTGGTTGTATTAGTTGTTGTATTAGTTGTTGTATTAGTTGTTGTATTAGTGGTTGTATTAGTTGTTGTATTAGTGGTTGTATTAGTTGTTGTATTAGTTCTTGTATTAGTTGTTGTATTAGTTGTTGTATTAGTTGTTGTATTAGTTGTTGTATTAGTTGTTGTATTAGTTGTTGTATTAGTGACAATTAGTTGTATTAGTTGTTGTATTAGTTGTTGTATTAGTGGTTGTATTAGTGGTTGTATTAGTGGTTGTATTAGTGGTTGTATTAGTGGTTGTATTAGTGGTTGTATTAGTGGTTGTATTAGTGGTTGTATTAGTTGTTGTATTAGTGGTTGTATTAGTGGTTGTATTAGTTGTTGTATTAGTTGTTGTATTAGTTGTTGTATTAGTTGTTGTATTAGTTGTTGTATTAGTGGTTGTATTAGTTGTTGTATTAGTTGTTGTATTAGTTCTTGTATTAGTTGTATTAGTGGTTGTATTAGTGGTTGTATTAGTTGTTGTATTAGTGGTTGTATTAGTGGTTGTATTAGTTCTTGTATTAGTTCTTGTATTAGTTGTTGTATTAGTTGTTGTATTAGTTGTTGTATTAGTTGTTGTATTAGTTGTTGTATTAGTTGTTGTTGTATTAGTTGTTGTATTAGTTGTTGTATTAGTTCTTGTATTAGTTCTTGTATTAGTAGTTGTATTAGTGGTTGTATTAGTTGTTGTATTAGTTCTTGTATTAGTTCTTGTATTAGTTCTTGTATTAGTGGTTGTATTAGTTCTTGTATTAGTGGTTGTATTAGTTGTTGTATTAGTGGTTGTATTAGTTCTTGTATTAGTTCTTGTATTAGTGGTTGTATTAGTGGTTGTATTAGTTCTTGTATTAGTGGTTGTATTAGTGGTTGTATTAGTTCTTGTATTAGTTGTTGTATTAGTTCTTGTATTAGTTATTGTATTAGTTGTTGTATTAGTTCTTGTATTAGTTGTTGTATTAGTTGTTGTATTAGTTGTTGTATTAGTTGTTGTATTAGTTGTTGTATTAGTTGTTGTAATAGTGACAATTAGTTGTATTAGTAGTTGTATTAGTTGTTGTATTAGTTGTTGTATTAGTTGTTGTATTAGTGGTTGTATTAGTTGTTGTATTAGTTGTTGTATTAGTTGTTGTATTAGTTGTTGTATTAGTTGTTGTATTAGTTGTTGTATTAGTTGTTGTATTAGTTGTTGTATTAGTTGTTGTATTAGTTGTTGTATTAGTGACAATTAGTTGTATTAGTAGTTGTATTAGTTGTTGTATTAGTTGTTGTATTAGTTGTTGTATTAGTTGTTGTATTAGTGGTTGTATTAGTTGTTGTATTAGTGGTTGTATTAGTTGTTGTATTAGCTCTTGTATTAGTTCTTGTATTAGTTCTTGTATTAGTTCTTGTATTAGTTGTTGTATTAGTTGTTGTATTAGTTGTTGTATTAGTGACAATTAGTTGTATGGTGGTTGTATTAGTGGTTGTATTAGTGGTTGTATTAGTGGTTGTATTAGTGGTTGTATTAGTTGTTGTATTAGTTGTTGTATTAGTTGTTGTATTAGTGACAATTAGTTGTATGGTGGTTGTATTAGTGGTTGTATTAGTGGTTGTATTAGTGGTTGTATTAGTGGTTGTATTAGTGGTTGTATTAGTGGTTGTATTAGTGGTTGTATTAGTGGTTGTATTAGTTGTTGAATTAGTGGTTGTATTAGTTGTTGTATTAGTTGTTGTATTAGTTGTTGTATTAGTTGTTGTATTAGTTGTTGTATTAGTTGTTGTATTAGTTGTTGTATTAGTTCTTGTATTAGTTGTTGTATTAGTGGTTGTATTAGTGGTTGTATTAGTTGTTGTATTAGTGGTTGTATTAGTGGTTGTATTAGTTGTTGTAGTAGTTGTTGTATTAGTGGCTGTATTAGTGGTTGTATTAGTTCTTGTATTAGTGGTTGTATTAGTTCTTGTATTAGTTCTTGTATTAGTTGTTGTGTATTAGTTCTTGTATTAGTTCTTGTATTAGTTCTTGTATTAGTTCTTGTATTAGTTCTTGTATTAGTTCTTGTATTAGTTCTTGTATTAGTTCTTGTATTAGTTCTTGTATTAGTTCTTGTATTAGTTCTTGTATTAGTTCTTGTATTAGTTCTTGTATTAGTTGTTGTATTAGTTGTTGTATTAGTGGTTGTATTAGTGGTTGTGTTAGTTCTTGTGTTAGTTCTTGTGTTAGTTCTTGTATTAGTTCTTGTATTAGTTCTTGTATTAGTTCTTGTATTAGTTCTTGTATTAGTTCTTGTATTAGTTGTTGTATTAGTGGTTGTATTAGTGGTTGTATTAGTGGTTGTATTAGTGGTTGTATTAGTTCTTGTATTAGTTGTTGTATTAGTTGTTGTATTAGTGGTTGTATTAGTTCTTGTATTAGTGGTTGTATTAGTTCTTGTATTAATTATTGTATTAGTTGTTGTATTAGTGGTTGTATTAGTTCTTGTATTAGTGGTTGTATTAGTGGTTGTATTAGTTCTTGTATTAGTTGTTGTATTAGTTGTTGTATTAGTGGTTGTATTAGTTCTTGTATTAGTGGTTGTATTAGTGGTTGTATTATTTCTTGTATTATTTCTTGTATTAGTTGTTGTATTAGTTGTTGTATTAGTTGTATTAGTTCTTGTATTAGTTCTTGTATTAGTTCTTGTATTAGTTCTTGTATTAGTTGTTGTATTAGTTGTTGTATTAGTTCTTGTATTAGTTCTTGTATTAGTTGTTGTATTAGTGGTTGTATTAGTTCTTGTATTAGTTCTTGTATGAGTTCTTGTATTAGTTGTTGTATTAGTGGTTGTATTAGTGGTTGTATTAGTGGTTGTATTAGTTCTTGTATTAGTTCTTGTATTAGTTGTTGTATTAGTTGTTGTATTAGTTCTTGTATTAGTTGTTGTATTAGTGGTTGTATTAGTTCTTGTATTAGTGGTTGTATTAGGGGTTGTATTAGTTCTTGTATTAGTTGTTGTATTAGTTGTTGTATTAGTGGTTGTATTAGTGGTTGTATTAGTGGTTGTATTAGTGGTTGTATTAGTGGTTGTATTAGTTGTTGTATTAGTTCTTGTATTAGTTCTTGTATTAGTTCTTGTATTAGTTCTTGTATTAGTGGTTGTATTAGTTCTTGTATTAGTTCTTGTATTAGTTGTTGTATTAGTTCTTGTATTAGTGGTTGTATTAGTGGTTGTATTAGTTCTTGTATTAGTTCTTGTATTAGTTCTTGTATTAGTTCTTGTATTAGTTCTTGTATTAGTTCTTGTATTAGTTCTTGTATTAGTTGTTGTATTAGTGGTTGTATTAGTTCTTGTATTAGTTCTTGTATTAGTTCTTGTATTAGTTCTTGTATTAGTTCTTGTATTAGTTGTTGTATTAGTTGTTGTATTAGTTGTTGTATTAGTTCTTGTATTAGTGGTTGTATTAGTGGTTGTATTAGTGGTTGTATTAGTGGTTGTATTAGTTCTTGTATTAGTTCTTGTATTAGTGGTTGTATTAGTTCTTGTATTAGTTGTTGTATTAGTTGTTGTATTAGTGGTTGTATTAGTGGTTGTATTAGTGGTTGTATTAGTGGTTGTATTAGTTCTTGTATTAGTTCTTGTATTAGTTCTTGTATTAGTTCTTGTATTAGTGGTTGTATTAGTGGTTGTATTAGTTCTTGTATTAGTTGTTGTATTAGTTGTTGTATTAGTTGTTGTATTAGTGGTTGTGTTAGTTCTTGTATTAGTTCTTGTATTAGTTCTTGTATTAGTTCTTGTATTAGTTCTTGTATTAGTTGTTGTATTAGTTGTTGTATTAGTTCTTGTATTAGTTGTTGTATTAGTTGTTGTATTAGTTGTTGTATTAGTTGTTGTATTAGTTGTTGTATTAGTTGTTGTATTAGTGGTTGTATTAGTGGTTGTATTAGTGGTTGTATTAGTGGTTGTATTAGTGGTTGTATTAGTGGTTGTATTAGTTGTTGTATTAGTTGTTGTATTAGTTGTTGTATTAGTTGTTGTATTAGTTGTTGTATTAGTTCTTGTATTAGTTCTTGTATTAGTTGTTGTATTAGTGGTTGTATTAGTTCTTGTATTAGTGGTTGTATTAGTTGTTGTATTAGTTGTTGTATTAGTGGTTGTATTAGTGGTTGTATTAGTGGTTGTATTAGTGGTTGTATTAGTGGTTGTATTAGTTCTTGTATTAGTTGTTGTATTAGTTCTTGTATTAGTTCTTGTATTAGTGGTTGTATTAGTTCTTGTATTAGTTGTTGTATTAGTTCTTGTATTAGTTCTTGTATTAGTTCTTGTATTAGTTGTTGTATTAGTTGTTGTATTAGTGGTTGTATTAGTTCTTGTATTAGTTCTTGTATTAGTTCTTGTATTAGTTGTTGTATTAGTTCTTGTATTAGTTCTAGTATTAGTTCTAGTATTAGTTCTTGTATTAGTTCTTGTATTAGTTCTTGTATTAGTTCTTGTATTAGTTCTTGTATTAGTTGTTGTATTAGTGGTTGTATTAGTTGTTGTATTAGTGGTTGTATTAGTGGTTGTATTAGTGGTTGTATTAGTTCTTGTATTAGTTCTTGTATTAGTTCTTGTATTAGTTGTTGTATTAGTTCTTGTATTAGTTCTTGTATTAGTTCTTGTATTAGTTCTTGTATTAGTTCTTGTATTAGTTCTTGTATTAGTTCTTGTATTAGTTCTTGTATTAGTTCTTGTATTAGTTCTTGTATTAGTTCTTGTATTAGTTCTTTTATTAGTTCTTTTATTAGTTGTTGTATTAGTTGTTGTATTAGTTGTTGTATTAGTGGTTGTGTTAGTTCTTGTGTTAGTTCTTGTATTAGTTCTTGTATTAGTTCTTGTATTAGTTCTTGTATTAGTTGTTGTATTAGTGGTTGTATTAGTTCTTGTATTAGTTCTTGTATTAGTGGTTGTATTAGTTCTTGTATTAGTTCTTGTATTAGTTGTTGTATTAGTTCTTGTATTAGTTCTTGTATTAGTTGTTGTATTAGTTCTTGTATTAGTGGTTGTATTAGTGGTTGTATTAGTGGTTGTATTAGTGGTTGTATTAGTTCTTGTATTAGTGGTTGTATTAGTGGTTGTATTAGTGGTTGTATTAGTTCTTGTATTAGTTCTTGTATTAGTTCTTGTATTAGTTCTTGTATTAGTTCTTGTATTAGTGGTTGTATTAGTTCTTGTATTAGTTCTTGTATTAGTTGTTGTATTAGTGGTTGTATTAGTGGTTGTATTAGTTGTTGTATTAGTGGTTGTATTAGTTCTTGTATTAGTTGTTGTATTAGTTGTTGTATTAGTGGTTGTATTAGTTCTTGTATTAGTGGTTGTATTAGTGGTTGTATTAGTTCTTGTATTAGTTCTTGTATTAGTTCTTGTATTAGTTCTTGTATTAGTTGTTGTATTAGTGGTTGTATTAGTTCTTGTATTAGTTCTTGTATTAGTTGTTGTATTAGTTCTTGTATTAGTTCTTGTATTAGTTGTTGTATTAGTTCTTGTATTAGTTCTTGTATTAGTGGTTGTATTAGTGGTTGTATTAGTGGTTGTATTAGTGGTTGTATTAGTTCTTGTATTAGTGGTTGTATTAGTGGTTGTATTAGTGGTTGTATTAGTTCTTGTATTAGTTCTTGTATTAGTTCTTGTATTAGTTCTTGTATTAGTTCTTGTATTAGTGGTTGTATTAGTTCTTGTATTAGTTCTTGTATTAGTTGTTGTATTAGTGGTTGTATTAGTTCTTGTATTAGTGGTTGTATTAGTGGTTGTATTAGTTCTTGTATTAGTTGTTGTATTAGTTGTTGTATTAGTGGTTGTATTAGTTCTTGTATTAGTGGTTGTATTAGTGGTTGTATTAGTTCTTGTATTAGTTCTTGTATTAGTTCTTGTATTAGTTCTTGTATTAGTTGTTGTATTAGTGGTTGTATTAGTTCTTGTATTAGTTGTTGTATTAGTTGTTGTATTAGTTGTTGTATTAGTTCTTGTATTAGTTCTTGTATTAGTTCTTGTATTAGTTGTTGTATTAGTGGTTGTATTAGTTGTTGTATTAGTTGTTGTATTAGTTGTTGTATTAGTTCTTGTATTAGTTCTTGTATTAGTTGTTGTATTAGTGGTTGTATTAGTTCTTGTATTAGTGGTTGTATTAGTGGTTGTATTAGTTCTTGTATTAGTTGTTGTATTAGTTGTTGTATTAGTTCTTGTATTAGTTGTTGTATTAGTGGTTGTATTAGTTCTTGTATTAGTGGTTGTATTAGTGGTTGTATTAGTTCTTGTATTAGTTCTTGTATTAGTTCTTGTATTAGTTCTTGTATTAGTTCTTGTATTAGTTGTTGTATTAGTGGTTGTATTAGTTCTTGTATTAGTTCTTGTATTAGTTCTTGTATTAGTTGTTGTATTAGTGGTTGTATTAGTTCTTGTATTAGTTGTTGTATTAGTTCTTGTATTAGTTGTTGTATTAGTTGTTGTATTAGTTGTTGTATTAGTGGTTGTATTAGTTCTTGTATTAGTTCTTGCATTAGTGGTTGTATTAGTTCTTGTATTAGTTCTTGTATTAGTTGTTGTATTAGTTGTTGTATTAGTGGTTGTATTAGTGGTTGTATTAGTTCTTGTATTAGTGGTTGTATTAGTTCTTGTATTAGTTGTTGTATTAGTTGTTGTATTAGTGGTTGTATTAGTGGTTGTATTAGTTCTTGTATTAGTTGTTGTATTAGTTGTTGTATTAGTTGTTGTATTAGTGGTTGTATTAGTTGTTGTATTAGTTGTTGTATTAGTTGTTGTATTAGTTCTTGTATTAGTTCTTGTATTAGTTCTTGTATTAGTTGTTGTATTAGTTCTTGTATTAGTTCTTGTATTAGTTGTTGTATTAGTTGTTGTATTAGTTGTTGTATTAGTTCTTGTATTAGTTCTTGTATTAGTTCTAGTATTAGTTCTTGTATTAGTTCTTGTATTAGTTCTTGTATTAGTTCTTGTATTAGTTCTTGTATTAGTTCTTGTATTAGTTGTTGTATTAGTGGTTGTATTAGTTGTTGTATTAGTGGTTGTATTAGTGGTTGTATTAGTGGTTGTATTAGTTGTTGTATTAGTTGTTGTATTAGTTCTTGTATTAGTTCTTGTATTAGTTCTTGTATTAGTTCTTGTATTAGTGGTTGTATTAGTGGTTGTATTAGTGGTTGTATTAGTTCTTGTATTAGTTCTTGTATTAGTTCTTGTATTAGTTCTTGTATTAGTTCTTGTATTAGTTCTTTTATTAGTTCTTTTATTAGTTGTTGTATTAGTTGTTGTATTAGTTGTTGTATTAGTGGTTGTATTAGTTCTTGTGTTAGTTCTTGTATTAGTTCTTGTATTAGTTCTTGTATTAGTTCTTGTATTAGTTGTTGTATTAGTGGTTGTATTAGTTCT
The DNA here is from genome assembly GCA_032622095.1 of Siphonodentalium dalli. Classification (NCBI taxonomy): domain Eukaryota; kingdom Metazoa; phylum Mollusca; class Scaphopoda; order Gadilida; family Siphonodentaliidae; genus Siphonodentalium; species Siphonodentalium dalli. The sequence continues at coordinate 43,970,512 of CP136066.1, forward strand.
TGTATTAGTTCTTGTATTAGTGGTTGTATTAGTGGTTGTATTAGTTCTTGTATTAGTTGTTGTATTAGTTCTTGTATTAGTTGTTGTATTAGTTCTTGTATTAGTTCTTGTATTAGTTCTTGCATTAGTGGTTGTATTAGTGGTTGTATTAGTGGTTGTATTAGTGGTTGTATTAGTGGTTGTATTAGTGGTTGTATTAGTGGTTGTATTAGTTCTTGTATTAGTTGTTGTATTAGTTGTTGTATTAGTGGTTGTATTAGTTGTTGTATTAGTGGTTGTATTAGTTCTTGTATTAGTTCTTGTATTAGTTGTTGTATTAGTGGTTGTATTAGTTCTTGTATTAGTGGTTGTATTAGTGGTTGTATTAGTTCTTGTATTAGTTGTTGTATTAGTTGTTGTATTAGTTCTTGTATTAGTTGTTGTATTAGTGGTTGTATTAGTTCTTGTATTAGTGGTTGTATTAGTGGTTGTATTAGTTCTTGTATTAGTTGTTGTATTAGTGGTTGTATTAGTGGTTGTATTAGTGGTTGTATTAGTGGTTGTATTAGTGGTTGTATTAGTTGTTGTATTAGTTCTTGTATTAGTTCTTGTATTAGTTCTTGTATTAGTTGTTGTATTAGTGGTTGTATTAGTTCTTGTATTAGTTCTTGTATTAGTTCTTGTATTAGTTGTTGTATTAGTGGTTGTATTAGTTCTTGTATTAGTTGTTGTATTAGTTCTTGTATTAGTTCTTGTATTAGTTGTTGTATTAGTTGTTGTATTAGTGGTTGTATTAGTTCTTGTATTAGTTCTTGCATTAGTGGTTGTATTAGTTCTTGTATTAGTTCTTGTATTAGTTGTTGTATTAGTTGTTGTATTAGTTCTTGTATTAGTTCTTGTATTAGTTCTTGTATTAGTTCTTGTATTAGTTCTTGTATTAGTTCTTGTATTAGTTGTTGTATTAGTGGTTGTATTAGTTCTTGCATTAGTGGTTGTATTAGTTGTTGTATTAGTTGTTGTATTAGTTGTTGTATTAGTTGTTGTATTAGTGGTTGTATTAGTTCTTGTATTAGTTCTTGTATTAGTTCTTGTATTAGTTGTTGTATTAGTGGTTGTATTAGTGGTTGTATTAGTTCTTGTATTAGTTCTTGTATTAGTTCTTGTATTAGTTGTTGTATTAGTGGTTGTATTAGTGGTTGTATTAGCTCTTGTATTAGTTCTTGTATTAGTTGTTGTATTAGTTGTTGTATTAGTTGTTGTATTAGTTGTTGTATTAGTGGTTGTATTAGTTGTTGTATTAGTGGTTGTATTAGTTCTTGTATTAGTTCTTGTATTAGTTGTTGTATTAGTGGTTGTATTAGTTCTTGTATTAGTGGTTGTATTAGTGGTTGTATTAGTGGTTGTATTAGTTGTTGTATTAGTTCTTGTATTAGTTGTTGTATTAGTTGTTGTATTAGTGGTTGTATTAGTGGTTGTATTAGTTCTTGTATTAGTGGTTGTATTAGTGGTTGTATTAGTTCTTGTATTAGTTATTGTATTAGTTATTGTATTAGTGGTTGTATTAGTTCTTGTATTAGTGGTTGTATTAGTTGTTGTATTAGTTGTTGTATTAGTTCTTGTATTAGTTCTTGTATTAGTTCTTGTATTAGTTCTTGTATTAGTTGTTGTATTAGTGGTTGTATTAGTTCTTGTATTAGTTCTTGTATTAGTTCTTGTATTAGTTGTTGTATTAGTTGTTGTATTAGTTATTGTATTAGTGGTTGTATTAGTTCTTGTATTAGTTCTTGTATTAGTTCTTGTATTAGTTGTTGTATTAGTTCTTGTATTAGTTGTTGTATTAGTTGTTGTATTAGTGGTTGTATTAGTGGTTGTATTAGTTCTTGTATTAGTTCTTGTATTAGTTCTTGCATTAGTGGTTGTATTAGTTCTTGTATTAGTGGTTGTATTAGTGGTTGTATTAGTGGTTGTATTAGTTCTTGTATTAGTTGTTGTATTAGTTGTTGTATTAGTGGTTGTATTAGTGGTTGTATTAGTTCTTGTATTAGTTCTTGTATTAGTTCTTGTATTAGTTCTTGTATTAGTTCTTGTATTAGTTGTTGTATTAGTTCTTGTATTAGTTGTTGTATTAGTTCTTGTATTAGTTCTTGTATTAGTTCTTGTATTAGTTCTTGTATTAGTTCTTGTATTAGTTCTTGTATTAGTTCTTGTATTAGTGGTTGTATTAGTGGTTGTATTAGTTCTTGTATTAGTTCTTGTATTAGTTCTTGTATTAGTTCTTGTATTAGTTCTTGTATTAGTTCTTGTATTAGTGGTTGTATTAGTTCTTGTATTAGTTCTTGTATTAGTTCTTGTATTAGTTCTTGTATTAGTTGTTGTATTAGTTGTTGTATTAGTTCTTGTATTAGTGGTTGTATTAGTGGTTGTATTAGTGGTTGTATTAGTGGTTGTATTAGTGGTTGTATTAGTTCTTGTATTAGTTCTTGTATTAGTTCTTGTATTAGTTGTTGTATTAGTGGTTGTATTAGTTCTTGTATTAGTGGTTGTATTAGTGGTTGTATTAGTTCTTGTATTAGTTGTTGTATTAGTTCTTGTATTAGTTGTTGTATTAGTTGTTGTATTAGTTCTTGTATTAGTTGTTGTATTAGTGGTTGTATTAGTGGTTGTATTAGTTCTTGTATTAGTTCTTGTATTAGTTCTTGTATTAGTTGTTGTATTAGTTGTTGTATTAGTTGTTGTATTAGTGGTTGTATTAGTGGTTGTATTAGTGGTTGTATTAGTTCTTGTATTAGTTCTTGTGTTAGTTCTTGTATTAGTTCTTGTATTAGTTCTTGTATTAGTTCTTGTATTAGTTCTTGTATTAGTTGTTGTATTAGTGGTTGTATTAGTTCTTGTATTAGTGGTTGTATTAGTTGTTGTATTAGTTGTTGTATTAGTTGTTGTATTAGTTGTTGTATTAGTTCTTGTATTAGTTGTTGTATTAGTCCTTGTATTAGTTCTTGTATTAGTTCTTGTATTAGTTGTTGTATTAGTTGTTGTATTAGTGGTTGTATTGGTTCTTGTATTAGTTCTTGTATTAGTTCTTGTATTAGTTCTTGTATTAGTTGTTGTATTCGTTGTTGTATTAGTTCTTGTATTAGTTGTTGTATTAGTTGTTGTATTAGTTGTTGTATTAGTTGTTGTATTAGTTGTTGTATTAGTTGTTGTATTAGTTCTTGTATTAGTTCTTGTATTAGTTCTTGTATTAGTGGTTGTATTAGTAGTTGTATTAGTTCTTGTATTAGTTCTTGTATTAGTTCTTGTATTAGTTCTTGTATTAGTTCTTGTATTAGTTCTTGTATTAGTTCTTGTATTAGTTCTTGTATTAGTTCTTGTATTAGTTGTTGTATTAGTTGTTGTATTAGTTGTTGTATTAGTTGTTGTATTAGTTGTTGTATTAGTGGTTGTATTAGTTCTTGTGTTAGTTCTTGTATTAGTTCTTGTATTAGTTCTTGTATTAGTTCTTGTATTAGTTCTTGTATTAGTTGTTGTATTAGTGGTTGTATTAGTTCTTGTATTAGTTCTTGTATTAGTGGTTGTATTAGTTCTTGTATTAGTTGTTGTATTAGTTGTTGTATTAGTTCTTGTATTAGTTGTTGTATTAGTTGTTGTATTAGTTGTTGTATTAGTTCTTGTATTAGTTCTTGTATTAGTTCTTGTATTAGTTCTTGTATTAGTTCTTGTATTAGTTCTTGTATTAGTGGTTGTATTAGTTCTTGTATTAGTTCTTGTATTAGTTCTTGTATTAGTTCTTGTATTAGTTGTTGTATTAGTTGTTGTATTAGTTGTTGTATTAGTTGTTGTATTAGTTCTTGTATTAGTGGTTGTATTAGTGGTTGTATTAGTGGTTGTATTAGTTCTTGTATTAGTTCTTGTATTAGTTGTTGAATTAGTTCTTGTATTAGTTCTTGTATTAGTTGTTGTATTAGTTGTTGTATTAGTTGTTGTATTAGTTGTTGTATTAGTTCTTGTATTAGTTCTTGTATTAGTTGTTGTATTAGTTGTTGTATTAGTGGTTGTATTAGTGGTTGTATTAGTTCTTGTATTAGTTGTTGTATTAGTTGTTGTATTAGTTGTTGTATTAGTTGTTGTATTAGTGGTTGTATTAGTTGTTGTATTAGTGGTTGTATTAGTTCTTGTATTAGTTGTTGTATTAGTTGTTGTATTAGTGGTTGTATTAGTTCTTGTATTAGTGGTTGTATTAGTGGTTGTATTAGTTCTTGTATTAGTTGTTGTATTAGTTGTTGTATTAGTGGTTGTATTAGTGGTTGTATTAGTTCTTGTATTAGTTCTTGTATTAGTTCTTGTATTAGTTGTTGTATTAGTTGTTGTATTAGTTGTTGTATTAGTTGTTGTATTAGTTGTTGTATTAGTTGTTGTATTAGTTGTTGTATTAGTTGTTGTGAAAATGAGCCCTGTGACGTCGTCTATTTGCTATTTGGTAAATTCGACAAAAATAATAAACAAAGTACAATAACTCTGGTAAAAATATCCGGCCAGACCTGGCTTGCGAACGCATTCTAGGTAATGGTCAGGTGAACTCATATACCTAATATCTTTTAAATCCGTTTACATTTGTTCAGGTTATGACTCTTACAAATTCGGGACAGACGGACAGACGGACGGACGGAACCCATTACTATATCCCCCGCGAATTTTAAATTTGGCGGGGGATAATAAACCATATGATTAACAGATACTGAGGAGTAGTTACTTGATTCATATTTAATTATTAGTAGTTAACTAGTTACTGATGTCAGGTAAAAGCAGGGTTTCCGCCAGGGGAAAATAAATCAGTCCGTATTCAGCCATATTTGGGAAATAAATAACGTGACGGGGTGACCATGGTTCGTCCCGTCGGCAGAAAATTTTGGTATATTGTCACTGAAAAGTAGTCGTTTCCTTGCACCTGAGATACTCACAAAGCAACCCAAAGCTACATATATTATGCAAGTTGATCATTTCCATGGGTGCATTAATTCTGTTGATGGTACCCTGAGCATTAATCATGTAATTACACCCATGATACCGCCCTCTGCATGATTGAAGACTAAATAATTGAAAAAGCTACAGGTTTAATAACAGTGTTTAAAATTTATTCGCTTCCGACAGGTATAATTAAACACTAAAAGCATCTATGCATTGACAAACAAGGAGAATTGAATTAAATATTTCTAAGAATTTCAAAAGGTAGCTTCCGTGAAAATGAAACCGAAAGGATATATTCTGTCAATCGTAAAACTATTTGTGCACTGTGACGTCATACTGCAAAAGATATTTATAGCGGCGTATTATGAAAGGTAGCGAAATCGTTCAAACTCAAACAGTAGCTTGTTCAATAGTCTACATTAGTCCAACAACTATAGTTTGATCTCCGAGCGTGAGTAGTTTCATCAACGGAAATCCCATGCACAAAATATTCGCATACTCTGCAGATCGGCATTCTTTGAGGTTACTGCGACATTTTCGTATGTGTATTACGCTCACTATTTGACTGCACCTCAAACATTGTGTTTTAGTTTTTGGCGCTTTTATTTCAAAGGGTTACACAGTACTGGTAACATACTGTGCTCAATTGACCCGCTTTTTCACCAGTCTTCTGTTTAACCCTCGAACTCCCGTTGCAGTCATATTTTTTACGATAGACTGCTATTAACTTTAGGCACATGTATGTCTCAAACAGATCATCAGCAAGGGGAATGAGGCCGTTCAACGGACGCTGAGCCGTAGTAACGGAAACCCTGGTAAAAGGTTCAATAAAAAGCATCAGTAAGGTCGTTCGTTTACCCACAATGGTTGTTTTATGGTTTATGGCAATTATGCCAAAGGGGATGTCAGGAATGATAACTTATTGGCAAGGTCCGCAAGCACCACACCGACACACCGAGCAGGCAGATAAAAACCCGCGTGATGCATCGACTGGTAACCGGAAGGCGTGAACCCACGGCTATCTAAAAGTCAACAAAAACAGTTAGGATAGTAGAACGGTTGATTATTCATCGGTTATGTGAAGTTTTAATTATGCGATAATAGTATAAGGCATATACATGTATATATTGAGTATACAGAGAAGTTACACACCCATAGTTACACAAATATAGATAAAGTTCAGCGTAGCATGCATTGGATGAGCATATATACCTGCAGTTCCCGATAAATATAGTTAAAGAAAGTAGAACTATCAAATTATCAATGTCATTCATTGTATTTTGGCAGGGCATCTTATATCTGAGCCATTGAATCAAATCAACCCACATAGATATTCATAACAAATTTTACAGTAAAACGAGTTTTTTTTGCATCCGCGATAAAAATGATCAAGGCTTGTTAAAAAAAAAACAATCAATGCGGCAGTGACAGATAAACAAATATTTAATTTTGTGGCTAAAGCTTCCATTTGAAATATCCACTAACCTTAACATTGCAGAAGTATCCAATTCTATCATTTAATTTTGGTTTGGACGATCTCAAACATTGATACTGGTTACATACTATATGGTCGTGTCTGTTTCAGTGGTGGCATTCTGTATCTGTAACTGCATGGTTCAGTCCAGGATCCAAGGAAATGTATATATATAAAGCCCACGGTGATGTGATGTTCATGCACAAGACTTGGTTTTGTTGTCATTGGTAAATGCTAGGGATATTATCACGGATGGGCCACAAGATCTGTATCTATGGGTTTGTATCTGCCACAGGATTTACTGCTATGGTCTTTATCTCTTTACTCAGGTAATGTCATCAGCTATTTTGGGCCACTTTGCTTTTTTCGAAGGCATAGGTGCTGGATTTTCTTCTTGCTGTATGGTTTGTTTGTGCAATCTATCACTATGACCTCATGATGAGATATCCCAGATGTCTTCTCTTATTAGATTTCTCTGTACCTGCAGTCCATGTTCAATGCATATGTCGATCAGTGTTCTCTAGACATCAATATCAGCTGCCCTGGCATTGAAATGTGATGATGCTGCTGAAAGGTCTTGGATGTGGTGATTGATATCCTGCATGATGACCTTGTTTTGTTGGCGATAGGTTTGCTGATAATGCTCTCACTGATGGCGAATCTGCTGATGGCATCTGTTTTGATGACGGCTGTTAAATTGGATGTCTGTCCTGGTGTACATGTAGATGAGTGCTAAAATAGATAGATTTTATGCCATTATTAGTGATGTGGTTAGCACAAGTTGAAATAAGCCAAGTCTGGAAATAGAATGCAGAAAACATTTGCAGAATGAGGTCCCCAGAGAGCGAATTTATTGACGCTCTGCTGTACGGAAGACTATATCATCACCAAAATCACTATCTGACCTCATTCTTCTTATAGTGGAGTAGCTTAACACAAAATCGTTAACTTTTTGATTAAAGCTTTCAGGGTTGTTTATGGGCGGCCATTCGGTCTGAAATTACATGAAATAAAATTTAATGGTGGTTTGTGAAATCAATAGTCTGTATTTTCAAACCAATAGTCGTTCTTGGATTCAATAAGAGACAATTCCATTTCAATAGCCATATTTTCTTAATCAATGGCAATCTATTTCAAACCAATAGACTCCATTTCCAAACCAATAATCGTAATAATTCAAAAAGAGACAGTTCCGTTTTAATAGATATAGATTCATAATCAATGTTGACCGATGCAAAATTAATGTTCTATAATAAGTTATTAGTATTCACTGTTCAACTAATATATAATATATAATAACAAACAATTATAGTAAAAAAAAATTTGCATTGTCTCAAAATTCAAATTTGCCGCTCAAAATAGGCGCCTGGTGTGTTGTATAGTCCCAAGCATGTTCTAAGAGCAATGCTCGCCATGTTTCGGAGGCATAAAATATATAACATTGCCGCTGTGCCGAACCTCATATATCCAATTATAGTAAGATTCGCACATATAATAAACGTACATTCCGTTTCAATAGCCATATTTTTTAATCAATAAACATATTTCAAACCAATAGACAATTTCCCACGATCAATGATTATCATTATCAAACTAATAGACCTTATTGTCATTCTTATATTTAAAAGATATAAATTATCACCAATGCAAAATTAATGACGTTCTTTCAATTCAATAGGTTTCGTATTCCAACCAATATCTAATTGCGCAATCTACTATTTCCGGTCAAACCAATGATTAGGAATTCGAAATCAATGATTAAAAACGTGAACTAACGCTAGGGGTCTCTGATGGCGATGTTTGAAGAAACTTTATTCATGTGACGTCAGAAATATATAAATAAACATGGGAATTCCCAATGTCATGTCGGTGTGACGATTTGCAGTAGTTCACTCGGTGCAAATCAAACGACGATAAATATTCACTATGGTCCACTATAACACAGTGGAGTAGATTAAATACAAATATCAAGACAATTATTAAAATTGTCTGACTAAAGCATGAAACTTTGCACATATGTACATATTTACATACGTATTGGTATTAGATATGGAGCCACGCTGGAATTTCACTTTAACCCTTCTTTTAAGGGGTTTTCCAAATTTAAAGAGTGTTTCGTGGTTATATAAATTACTAAATGTCGCAAGTAATCTTACCATGAAATATACGATTTAAAATTAGGCATATTCAGTACGTATGACTCAGAGAGATATAATGCCACATTTTTAGGGTAAAATTGGAACTCCCCACCCAAGATGGTCGTCAAAATGACAGCTGAAAGAGGGAATTTGACGTTTTTTTCGCTAATATCTTCTAGATCAGGTTCTGCTGTATGGAACTGGTTCGGAAATGTGACATTTTGTATTGCTCATGTTAAGAGATAATTGGAGCAATGAATATATGTCATTCGTATGATCCAAGTCCCTCCCGATCCCTCAATAATTTGATTATACATAACTCGGTATGAAATTTAACCAAATATCACCGTTATGAATCTAGTCATATTTTAACAAGAATTTGACAGAACTTTGCAAATTATGACATACACTTACTTATGAATTTTTGCGCTTAAGTGCAAATAATTTATGTTTAATCACAAATCATTTGCGCTTAAGTGCAAATAGAAATTAATGCATTGATCTCCCCGAATTAATTTTAAATGGCATAGGCCTAACACATCACTCAAGCAAGCCTGCAAATAGTGTGTCTGTCATTTGCAGAATGAGGTCCCCAGAGGGTTAATTTAGTGATGCTACCCTGCATAGCGGGCTAGCATAACTAAATTCACCCTCTGGGGACCTCATTCTGCTTAGGCCTCATCTTCTGGGAAGTAACTATGGTATCAAATTAACATTGTTTTTAGTTACGTTTTCCCATATGGGAAGTTTCTATATCCCCTAATTTGCATAAGATAAAATCCATAATCGAGGCTCCAAATGGGTGAACATCACCAACTTCAACTGGGGAACTTTAATCTGATCCTAGGTCTGCCATAGCAGTTGAGGGCCTACGCAGATTGAGGTCCCCAGAGGGTGAATTTAGTGATGCTAGCCCACTATGCGGGGTAGCGTCACTAAATTCACCCTCTGGGGACCTCATTCTGCAAATGACAGACACGCCATTTGCAGGCTTGCACTCAAGTCTATATAGGCCCATCATATGAGGGAAGCAATCCCCAGTGATCCCTAGATACCTTTTATGACCATGGAAATGGTATAGATCTGTGCAGGATATGTCTCGTTTATAAAATGTACTAGATCTCTGGGATGGAGACACAAATTCTTAGGGACAGGGATGCTGATAATATGAAAATATGTTTTTCCCCTATTTCAATTTAATAAGTACACCATGAGGGAAGCAAGCCCCCCCAGACCCCAGTAACCCCTAATTCCCCTTCTATGACCATGGAAATGGCATATATTTCTGCAGGAGATGTCTCTTTAATAAAATATACCAGAGCTCTGGGAGTGAGGCACCAATTTTTGGGACACAAGAGACCGAGATGCTTTTGACTTTTCAACTTTCGAGTCTGTATGGGCTACTACTATGGGCCCATAATAATATACTATGAGATGGACTCATTCACAGAGGGAAGTAAGGGAGTGTTAGGTATTTGCGCTTAAGCGCAAATCATTTACACTTAAGCGCAAATGATTTTCGCTTAAACGCAAATAAATTGATAGACACATATTTGTGCTTAAGCGCAAACGACTTTCGCCTAAGCCCAAATGATTTATGCTTAAGTGCAAATATTTGCGCTTAATATTTGTGCTTGAGCGCAAATAAATAATAAATGTGAAAAGGGCCTCCATAGTAAGAGAGGACCTCTAAATTTCTTGAACATTGAAATTCCCTTTGTTTGAGAATTTGTACATGTTTATATTGAATATTCTCAGTAAATAATTATTCTGTGTGTTTCAAAAGAAATCAGAATAAATTGTTATTGTTTTTAAGTATTGGTTATAGATAACAGTTAATTAGATTGACTCCCCTCTTCCCAGATGCATCCTTATTGTGGAAGACCGATCGCCCGGCGATTCACCCAGGTCTGTTGGATGGCTCAAACGACTTTTCCTACTATGGCCAGTTTGTACCCTTGATTTGAATGACACATTTAATTGTTTCGTACCATGTTTTTGGTCATTTCACACCATATTAGGGTATGTTTCGTCGATTCCCAAAAATGATGATTGGTCATTCGTATGTGAAAAATTATTTTAATTGTGTTAACTTAATGAAAGCGAACATGTTCATGATTTAACGTTCATGATGACAACCCGACATTTACATGTTAACATATTTCTTTCTTTTTTTTGCGAAACAAAATGAACAAATTGAAATTGTCGCGACAAAGTTAAAGATGCATAATCCGAATTAACGATTGAATATTACTATTTCCTTGGCTTCGGGGTAAAACATATTTGATTTGAGTTGAGGAACCCACCCATCAAAGCTGAGAGTGATCAGATATCGATTTTTGGTACTATTATTTTTCACCATCGATAATTTTTGGTGGCCCAGTAAACAGTCAACGAGAAGAAGGTCTCGAACCAAATTGCGGACGAAGATGGATAACTCTAAAAGCAAGTGGCTTTTTTGTGTCAGATATTTGACAAACCGCCAAAATTTCGTTGAACAAAATGTTGATAAATAACAGGTTTTGGGCAATTGTATACTGGTACATGTACTATATTTGACTGGTTAGCATTATTTTTGGGCCATTAATCGATTCTGGTAAACGAAGTGACATTTCAAAAAATGTTGTTGTTGTTGTTGAAATCTGATGACATGGGAACCATCGAATCGGACTGAGTACCTTTAATGTTATTTTTTTTTTTAAATAATACCGGTATACTCAATGGTACGAATTGTCGAAATGATACAGAAACTGGTATGAAATATCCAGAACCCTGGTGCGAAACATCTCTATGTCAAACTTCTATGGTATGAAATGCCAGAAACCTATTGGCTATTCATTCCATTGCACATAATTTATTTCCAATGGGCATGGATAGAGAGTCTCCTATTGGGGAGGGGTCCACCTTGATACATGTATGTTCCGACAGCACCCCCTTGGAAGGAAGTTTCCTACAGATGGCTACAGGGTACATGTATATCGGTCCAAAATTTGTTCGAAAATTATTAATTAGATATGACATTTTTGCACGGTATGGCTTGTCATCCAACTCCATTTTGTACTTTCTATTTCACTACTGTTAGATAAGGCATAGATACCAATTTTTTGTGATGCCACTCATTTGAAAGAGTTGTCAATATTACACTGTTATTAAGAGGCGAACTACCGTAATTAATAGATAGGGTATTACTTGGTTGGTTTGATATTATAGGCCTGATTTCAGCCCTCAGTAACCTCATATCAGCCTTTGACGTCAGGCTGATTGTGATATGAGGTTACCTCAGGGTGATATAGGGCCTAATATCAAACCAACGATGTTGGCGCTGCTAGTCTACAGGGTCACTGTCTGGTTGTTACCCTTGCCGAGGAGATATAAATGGTTACAGGACGTTTTGTATCGTCTTAAGTCATTTCGTACAACATTTTTGGTAGTTTCGTACCTTATTGTTTGGTCGTTTCGTACCATGTAGGAAATCAATTGGTCATTTTGTACCATGTTGCTATATGTATGTCACATCATATGGAAACAAATAAATGATTTTATACGATGTACGAAATAAAAAATAGTAACCAAACAATCCGGTATGTAACAACCAAAAAATATGGTATGGAACGACCATGGTTATGGTATCGAATACTGAAATAATGAAGTCACTGTAGTTGTATATCATTTATGTGGTCACAATATATACATGTATAACGCAACCTGTAAGTTGACATGACCTCTGTTCTAGTTGCTTATGACTGAGTTCTGAGATTGAGCAATGTCAGGTGTACTCTATCAATACTCCAGCAATGTTCAGAATCCTATCCCATGATACTCGTATGAAATGTCTAGAAAATAGAATCCATATTTAATAAATCCTTCAGACATTCAGTGTTACCGATCGCCTGAATCAACATCTGACTGTTCAAGGCGGTTACACTCAATGGTTGTTTTTAAGAAGAAATTGTCATAATGTACAGTGCTAGTACGCAGTAGATCGAACAATTATCTTACGGTGTTAGAGATGTTGTTGTTGTTGTTGACATAATCATATTAATACTGCTGTTGTTGTTAGTACTTGTCACACACATCCTAAGTTCTCTACCGGATTTTGACAGACAATCCCTGAAACACTGAGAACAGTGACAATCACTGTAACACTGACAGTGAATGAGTGATAGCTACATGTACTGGGTGACAGTGATACAGTCCTCAAATTCGGTTGCTTTATTTTCCTTCTTTTTTTTTTAGAATTAGATTCTTCATTTGTGGAATAAGTTGAATAACAGTCAGTTATTATGATAATCGTCGTCAACAATGAATGACATTGATAATTTGATAGTTGTCTGGATGTATAATATGATCAATTCAATGATTGTTGGCACTGAATTTCTGTCTAGCTGTCTTCGTGACACTATCTTCAGATCTTCGTCGGCATTCTGCTTCATGTAATATGGGTCAATATTTAAAAACAACCTCTCAAATGCATCTTCGGTATCTGCTACAGACGCAGAATATAGTCCACAATCCATATATCATCGCAATTTTCATGTTTTTGACGAGAAAATGTGCGAGAAATTGAATTTTTTCATCGCGGGGGATATCCCACGGTGACGTCACGGATTTTGCGGTCCATCACGTGACTCAACAAAATTGGTGGCCAGCGCCCCTAGCGTTAATTCAGGAATTGTTTATTGGTTTGTAAATGGAAGCTATTAATTCTGTAGACTCGTCCATTAATTCTGCATTTTTAGTCATTGATTTGACCGGAAATAGTTGATTCCGCTATTACTATTAGATATTGATTTGAATACGACAACCTATTGAATTTAAATAGAACGTTATTAATTGTGCATTGGTGATAATTTATATCTATTACATATAAGAATGACAAGGTCTATTAGTTCTATAACGATAATCATTGCTCGTGGAAAATCGTCTATTGGTTTGAAATATCTTTATTGATTAAGAAAATATGGCTATTGAAACGGAATGTACGTTAATTGAATATGCGCGAATCTTACTAATTGTGTGTTATTAGATATTAGTTGAACAGTGAATACTATTAAATTAAAATAGAACATTAATTTTGCATCGGTCAACATTGATTACGAATCTATATCTATTAAAACGGAACTGTCTCTTATTGAATCCAAGAATGACGGGTCACTATGAATACCGAACACAACCGAACATAACCGAACACAACCGAAAACAACTCCAAATAAAGGTTAAAAGACGGAAATATATGAAATAAAGTTTATAGTGATGTGTGACGGTGTATATGTAAACTAGTGATATGTGAAGTTTGATGCAATTTGGCCTATTAAAAGTTACGTTAATGAAAGTTTTATGTAATTTCACGCCGAGTCAGAGTCCGGCGTGATGGCGACTAACTCTATGAATACCGAACACAAGTCCAAATAAGGCGTATATGAGGGAAATATATGAAATAAAGTTTATAAAGATGTGTGTGCATATGTAAGTTAGTGATATGTGAAGGTTGATGCAATTTGACCGATTAGAAGTTTAGTTATTGGTAGGTTTATGTACAATATTAGCCGTCGGCACGTAAACCAGAGTTCGGCATGCAAGATGGCGGCTAAATCTATGAATACCGAACACAAGTTCAAATAAGGCGTATATAATGGAAATATATGAAATAAAGTTTATAATGACGTGTGTGTATATGTAAGCTAGTGATATGTGAAGTTTGGTACAATTTGGGAGATTAAAAGTTATGTTATTGGCAGTTTTTATAATATTTTTACGCCGTGCACTCTTGTGTTCGCATGCATTCACCGTTAATAAATTAGCTAACAGGTAATCAGTTGGCTGGCTATCACCAACACGGGATATTTTGTGTTATTGTCTCTTAATTTGTTACAATTTTAAACACTCTTTCTCTAATTTTGTTCTAAATGTGACCACCAACTCACCAAGCTATGATCAATGGGAATTTGTGATTCCTCCTCAAGTAATATAAAATATACAAATTCTCAGGTCTGCCTAATGCTATGAGGACCATTGACCACAGCGGTCTTGCAAAAATAAACTTTTTCTGGTTTTAATCGTCGGTCACGTTGGTCTGCTGTCATATTTACCCATATACTATTGTTTACTTTTAATGATATTGCCTGATTCGCTAATTAAAAATTTCCACAGCCATGTAAAGCACCTCTAACATCCCATAATTGATCGTCAACTATTTCTGATAAATTGTCTGTTAAGTCGGTCAGTCGCAACTTTTTCCACTCACATTTTCCAATTTGATAATATGGTTTAAATTTCACAATTATTATTGGTCCAAAGTTTGGAAATTACATTGTTTTGTTCACGAGCCTCGAGGACTTCAGACCTTAATCTCAGCATGAAAGACTCAATATATATAGACTTTTATTTTTAAAACCTACAAATAACGTAACTTTTAATCGGTCAAATTGCATCAAACTTCACATATCACTAACTTACATATACACACACATGATTATAAACTTTATTTCATTTATTTCCCTAATATACGCCTTATTTGAACTTGTGTTCGGTATTCATAGAGCTAGCCACCATCACGCCGGACTCTGTCTTATGCGCCGACGGCGTAAAATTGTATAAAACTTTCATTAACATGACCAAATTGCACCAAACTTCACATATCAATAGCTTACATACACAAATACATCATTATAAACTTTATTTCATATATTTCCGTCTTTTAACCCTTATTTGGACTTGTTTTCGGTTGTGTTCGATTATGTTCGGTTGGGTCCGGTATTCATAGTGACCGAGAATGACTATTGGTTTGAAAATAGAGACTATTGTTTTCACAATCCACCATTAACTTTTATTTCATGTAATTTCCGACCGAATGGCCGCCCATAGTTGTGGGTATGTGGTCCACATCATATAGAAACCAACAACAACATTTGAGTACAGTATTCCTTTAAAGAGAGAAACCTCAGACAATTGAGAAGAATTTCCAAGTAGAGAAGCTTCAATATATGTGACTCGCCATATCAAATCCAGTCGTAAGTCGGGATTGTTTTACCCTGTGCCAATGCATTCTCTTATATATGCGAGTCGACCATAGGTCGCCTCGCATATATAAGAGAATGCATTGGCCTAACAATTTTTATCATTTTTTTTAAATAAATGTTTCTTACAATTTTTAGGACATAAAATAAAAACATCCATTTCCCTGCAGAGAGCCCCACACATATATAGAAGCATAAAGAAGAGTGTCGTCTGCTCATGTTTGTCTGGGGCTCTGTATGGGTGAAATTAAAAAATTGTTAAAGAATACAAGAAAAAATTATTAAAATTGTAAAAAATTGTTAGGCCAATGCATTCTCTTATATATGCGAGGCGATCTATGGTCGACTCGCATATATAAGAGAATGCATTGGCACAGGGTAAAAAAAATCCCAACTTACGACTGGATTTGATATGGCGGGTAACATATATATAATGTCAAAAAAATGATATGGCGGGTCACATATATATAATGTCAAAAAAATTATGTCAGACCGATCTCAAAATAACTTTAAATTAATACTTCAATACTTGTTAGTATAAAGTCCTTGCCAGTTCTGATTAATTAATACAAACAGTATATACCTGATTGGTGCCTATCACATAGAAGGTAGAAGCTCAAGGATCTGTACTTCATTCATTCGTTTCTTATCTGTAAACAAAGAATAATAAGGTCATGAATGATGATAAATGTACAGTAATGCCCTAATTAATCGACTGCTTAACTACAGCAGAATTATGGGTAACTTTTCCGGATTTAGTCGGAAATATGGCTTGTTGCCATTCATCGGAAAGCTCTCCCTGAGAGCTTTCCGATGAATGGCAACGAGCCATATTTCCGACTAAATCCTGAAAAGTTACCCATAATTCTGCTGTAGTTAAGCAGTCGATTAATTAGGGCATTACTGTACCTTGCATAAATTTTAAAACAACTATTGAAGTTTGCCAAACATTTTGCAAATAAAAACCAATGAAAGTGTCTAATGACAGAGTTGTGAAAAGTTGACTTGCTCTCTTTAGGTTCTATCCACAAGTGTTTCTTTACAGTCCACAATAACCTTACACACCTTACAGTTCACTCACACAAGCCTACATGTAACTCAATTAATGAATATCACTCACAGATACATACTGCTGACACACCAATCAATACTAATTTACAATACCTCTCAGTAACAAAACAATTGATCACATTATAATACACATTATCAGTTGTTCTTCTGGATCAAATTCAATCCTGGCCTTTGTCTTATGTCAATGACACTGTAGTTCAACTGGATATTGGATCATGCCATACATTACAGGCCATAGAGCGATAGGGAACTCTGACAGTTTACATGCTTATCTAACTAGATGTTACCCTGAAGATGTATATACAGTTTGGGATTAACCTGATGAAAACGTTTGGATGTAGGGAGTGCTAAAGGATGCAGTAATACTAATAGAAAGAGAAAACTACGAGATGAATACCATCTAGAGGTAATCCACACAGAAGATCCAATGAAATCGTGGTAAGACCGCTCCATTTTGTGGTAAAGGATTCAAAAGTCAGATATAGTAATCCAAACTAGAGTTATCAGGTGGAAACCAAAAATGTTAATGGACGGACAGATGGATGGACAGACGACAGATGGATGGACAGACGGACTGACTGACAACATAATATGACCTTTTTTCAAAAGGGCGTATAGAACTCACTAAAAATAGACAAACTAAGTCCCATAACTCTTGTATAAAAGATTGGACAAACCTGGTTTTCGAACACGTTCAGGATATTGTAGCAACAGACCCATATACCATATATGAATGAAATTCAGAACCCCGGACGCCAGCCCGCCCACCCATCAACTGACCTCGCCAAACCAATATACAAGTCGAGTTTTTTAACTTGACTAAAAATCAACCCAAAACAGTGTTTTTTGTTTGAACTGTGACAATCAAATGCCGAGGATTAGTCATTATGTTACAAATGAGTCCGACTGCATGGAAATACCACTTTGATGAGAGTTCAATGGAACTTCATCCACTGAGATTACTCAAACTCAGAAATGTTAGAAGTAGAGACCCTACGTATGTAAATCGGGATCGAGTTTGCATTTTGCGAATTTCTTTGTATTCTTGGCGGATAACGAAATGCGCTAAGATTTAAGCATTTCTTGAGTATCCATGATACAAATGCCACTAGTGAGTCGAACATTATACATGTACATCAAATGACAAGGCCATACTGCATTGAAAAGATTGCATTGATCTTTGTCGACGATTCATTGCACACGTTTCCCCGGCCCGGACATCGGAACATCGAAGATGGCGGCATGTATACTTGATGTTAAGCCGCCAAAGCCAGGCTATGTAACCTTTCAATTCATGGAAGACTTTTGATCTTGCACCTGATTTTGACTTTAAATAAGCTTCATTTCGACTGTATACCCCCTTGAGTGATAAAGTTTGTGGCAAATTTGATAAAGTACACTGTTTAACCCTTTACCCAACAAACCGGCCAAAACCGGCCAAATAAAGCTTCAACAGCCTAAAATACTTCGGTCTGTCTCAATAGAACCATACAAATATGGATATCATTGGAACCGGCTCCTTGACCACATTGTGATAGTTACAGTTATGCCCTGTGCCAATGCATTCTCTTATATATGCGAGTCGACCATAGGTCGCCTCGCATATATAAGAGAATGCATTGGCCTAAAAAAAAAATTCTTACATTCTTTAACAATTTTATAATTTTTAATGTGTTAAGCCAACGCATTCTCTTATATATGCGAGGCGACCTATGGTCGACTCGCATATATAAGAGAATGCATTGGCACAGGGCCCTTCTGTTGGGTAAAGGGTTATAAGCAACTGTTGGCAGTCTCATGCTGAATAAGGACTTCAGATGAATACATTAGTTATCTTTGGTATCGTGTGTGTGTATTACATAGCAGTTAACCGGTTGATCATACTCAACCGATTGCCAATGGTAACTGGCTGTCGACCAGAGTTGACCAGCTGGTGCACCAATGCGTTCGCTGGGTTTGTGAACTGACTTAGAACCATATATTGATAGGTGTCTTGCTGGCTGGGAAGATCACCAGGTGTACATGTTGTGATCCCAAACAGGTCACCAAAGCTGAGAAAGACTTACATGTAGATAAGAGAGCCTTTTGAAAGCTAGTATACTCATCTACTGTATGCTTTTCTAGTTTATCTCACAAGATGATGCTTACACAACCCATTAGTTAACAGATGAATTATACCATATGCTATGGCCCATGTGCGGCCATTCAGTCGGAAATTACATGAAATAAAAGTTAATGGTGGTTAGTGAAAACCAATTGTCTCCATTTTCAAACCAATAGTCGTTCTTGGATTCAATAAGAGACAATTCCATTTTAATAGATATAGATTCATAATCAATGTTGACCGATGCAGAATTAATGTTGTATTTTAATTTAATAGTATATTCATTGTTCAACTAATATCTAATAACAAACAATTAGTACAGCTATCGCATATTCAATAAACGTACATTCCGTTTCAATAGTCATATTTTCTTAATCAATAGACATATTTCAAACCAATAGACGATTTCCCACGATCAATGATTATCGTTATCAAACTAATAGACCTTGTAAAACTAATAAGTTAATAACTAAAACTGCAATTAACTTAATGTAAAACTAATAACTTATTGTTAAACTAATAACTAAAACTGTAATTAACGCTAGAGGTCTCTGGTGAAGAACCTTTGTTCATGTGATGTCAGAAATATATAAATAAACATGGTAATTCCCAATGTCATGTCGGTGTGACGATTTGCATTAGGTCCCTATTTGCGAAGATCCCTTTGCGGAGGTCCCCCGATTCGCAGAGGTCCCCCAACATGGCGAAATATGTTATTTTAATGAGGGAACGGATGCGTGTATGTCAATTGATACGTATTTTAAACAAATAACGCCACGATCATCATAATAGTGGTTTGTTCTATCAATTATATGCGCCGAGTTCACTTGGTGCAAATCAAACGATGATAAATAATCGCTATATAAATCTATATGTCCTCGTATGCCAGAAGGACTCCTTAAATTTGTGAATAAGATGAATATTTATTAGATGTTATTTATTATGTCAATCAAATAATATTATTCATTAGCTAGCGCCTATATATATACTCCCGGAGATTGCTGCGCGGGTGTCCTGATCACGCAAATTAATTCGCGGATGTCCATCAACTCGCATTCACAATTCGCTGAGGTCCCTCTCAATTGGCAAAACAAACAACTTTAAGTAATGGTTAACTCTTTCACTGCCATGCAGCACCACAGACATATCTGCAACTGCCAAGCATACTATACATGTACATGTAGCATATTGCTGCTAAATACATATGAATTGGGTATTTCTCAATAACTTTTGTATCTGCCAAGCTATTTTCATGAAACTTGGTATGCATGTAGGTATTGGTCTGGGGAATCGAAAACACATCACAGTCCACCATTGTCACGTGACTACAATCACGTGACCAAAAACAAGATGGCCGCCACCCCAAAATATAAGAAAATTTCAGTATTTCTCAATAACTTTTGTATTTGTAGAGATATTTTCATGAAAGTTAACTTAAATTGGCATGTAAGTAAGTATCAGTATTGGGAATAGAAAATATGTTCTAGTCCGCCAGTGTCACATTTCACGTGACCACGATCATGTGACCACAAAACAAGATGGCCGCCATCCCGAAATATAAGATAATGTTAGTATATTGCTGCTAAATACATATTGATTGGGTATTTCTCAATAACTTTTGTATCTGTAGAGGTATGTTTGTGGAACTTGGTGCACAGTTAGATATTGGACTTGCGAATTGAAAACACTTCCCAGTCTGCCAGCGTCATGAGACCGTGACCACATGAGGGTCACGAGACCGTGACCACATGATCACAAATGATGGCCGCCACACCGAAATATAAGGAAAATGCATTATTTCTCAATAACTTTTGTATCTGCAGAGATATTTTGACGACATTTGGTATGTAAGTTGGTGTTAGTATTGAGAACCGAAAACAAGTTAGTATATTTCTGCTAAATAAATATATTATTGGGTATTTCGCAATAACTTTTGTATATGCAGAGGTATATTTCTGAAACTTGGTATGCAGGTAGGTATTGGTCACTGTGGAATGGAAAACATACCAGGAGGGTCACGTGACTGCGACCACTCAATTACAAAACATGATGGCCGACATCCCGAAATATAAAAAAAATAAACTGGGAGTTTCTCGTTACAAAATTGATTACATCACGTACAGTGTTTTCACAGAATAATATAAAGTTACTTCCCATGGATTGATGTTACGGGACGAAGGTGTCAGGATTCGACTCAAGTCGCGATCGGCAGTGAAAGAGTTAAAGCACAAGAATTATTCTTTACCAGAATCAATCGAGTCGGAGACGAGATTTATTCTGGTAAAGAACAATTCGTGTGCTCTGACCGACTTAGAGCACAATTGATCACACATAATGCAATAAACTGGAAATGTGTTGTGCGCTGGCCGCGATTTGACACAATAGCCAGTTAGCCACGCCCAAAAACGTGATTAACATGAACTGAATGTGAATAGATATGTCCGAAACAACACGGACTGTTCCCACTTTGAAGCGCCCGTGCGATTTGTTTGTTATGAGTTGCGGGTGCCTATAACAATGTGATAATCATTGAACTATTCCTTCACAGCCTTGGGAAATTGGTGCGCTTTACCAAAAATCAGGGAACGATTGCAACAATGGGATTGTGCTCTAAAGAAGGTTCAAGGTGGTGTATATTTGCTATAGTTAATACATATTCTTCAATGAATAATAAATAATAATGCTTTAATTCATCAATATATATTCACGGAGGTCCATTTGCGGACATTGAAAACGGCGATAAGAATTTGCGGTCGTCCCAATGTAAACACTGTATGCACCAGAGCTAGGTCCCTTTATAATTTATGAATAAGAATATTGATTAATTATTGATGTCTTTCAGTCATTTAAATATAGTAGAGTCGCTTATGTCCGATATTGGGCTCCCGTCGGAAATTCATGAACAAATATAGAGACCATGTTTATGAGCCAGTATATGGCCTCTACTTCAGAAAAAAAATTGTTAAGACGCCCTGGGGTCGCGACTGGGTGGTCTGACGACGTCACAAAGATGGCCGCCATGCTAATTTTATTAAGTTCGCTATTGTTTGATTTCATGATAAAAATATAATTTTTATATAAAATAGATGACAATCCTTTTGTACAGTGTATTGTGGGATGCCATGTTATATTTTTATATAAACATTTGTCATCTCGATCAAAGATGGCTGCCAAAATGGCAACCGGAAGTGGGAAAATTTATGATTTTCCATACATGTCGCCTACATCCTTTCCGACTGTATCGAACTGGTGACGATTATGGATTATACTTCTCTTCAATCATGATAACAAATCACTTAGGCATCACATTAGATGATTTATTGAAACATAACCTTGATTGTCTTCTCCAAATGCAATGATTTAAAGGAAGTGGTATAAATTTTCGCCAAAATATACTTTTTTATTTTCTAACAATTTCCTTATAGAAATTTAGAATTAATCGATGATAGAAATTAGTAGGATCATTACATAAGATAGTTACATCTAACTGGATCCAGAATCTGTTAACTTAATCCAAGATGGCGTTCAAAATACGCAATTTTACCCTATTACGTTTCTGTCATATTGAAGGTGAATGTAGCAGACTAATTGGCTTCTTCCAAATAAATACTCGACATGTTATGACACATTACTATTAGTTGTATTACCACATGACTCAAAATGCGACTTCATATCACAATTATTGTCAAATAACCATCGTGAAAATTCGCCAAACATTATATTTGTATATGTCAAATAACATGTCCACCACAGGAGAACGATATCTCGGTGTTAGATATATGAATGAATGTACGAATGTGCTCCGATTTAGATAATCTGGACTTATTAATATCTTATTGTAATCGAGATGGCCGCCAGTGTGGCGGAAATGTTGAAATTTGACATTAAAATACATATATTTCCAACATATATCCCAGCATATAAGAATAACACATACATGTACATGTATGCATATTATTACCACACATGAGCTTTCGGTGGGAACACACCGCTCACTACACAAAACCGAAATATATGTGCAAGCACGTTAAGTATATGGATTTGTGCCAAACTAGATTATGATATTGTATAAATATTTTAATAGAGACCAACATGGTATGTGGATAGAATTGTGAAGTTGGCAACTTCAGGCGCTGTCAGCTACCAACGCTCAAATGGTGCATGTGATCGCCATACATTCTTGCATATTGAAAACGATTGAGTTTATCTATACTCGTATACTAAAAGGTCTATAGCGACGGACTCAATCACATTATTGTATATAGCTAACAGTGGCTGGCTTTTGAAGCCTAAAATTGAAAATATAAACCAGGAGATCGCCCGGATATTACAGCCATTCTTTTCCATTTCACTATGGTGCATGTATACCGCCGGTATATGTATGGTAAATGAACGAGGTTGGATAGTCTGTCGTAGTAACACGGACGTTTACCGACATAATATTCATAAAAAGTCTTCGTAAAATCAATCCTTGTATGGGTACTCTTGGTGATTGGAATGGACAATCGACACCAATGATCAGACACCCCCTTTTACCATTCTGGCAAACATATATGTGTAGGAAGAAATGTTGATGATTGTCTCATTCTTAAACTTCTTCTTGTCATCAGTTCACACTAAGTACCGGTACATTTCCACATGTACATTAATATGTCGACCAAGATGGGATCTTTACAAATTTGAACTAGAACTCAAGCAATATATTTGCTTGTATTACAGCGATATTAGCATAGTTTTGTATAACTACAAGTGTGTATATAATTAATTTGTCTCATATACAAGTAGCGCTAATGTGTATATGGACCATAACACTCTCGTTAGTTGGGGTGAATATAAAATAATTCCCGGTCTATGATTAAACATATACTTTAATATTGTTGCTGTATTATTCTTGGAATAAATACTGTTTAAACTAAGAATCTTATTTGATCAAACTGGATTGCTTATCACGTGAACATGTATGGAGCTCTTTGTACAATAGCATGACCATGACCGTGTTCTGCTGAATTAATATATATATATATGCCACTTGGTTGGGGTAGATTATCACGATGCATGAATGCGGCATGGTATATACAATTTGTGGGATATAGCCAGACTGATATGATAACTCATAGTCGAATATAACTGGAACAGTTTGGGGCATTATGATATATATGATTGGCCTACATAATATGATCAATCAGTATGGGATATTAGTTGGCTGTATACTATCACTGGCCCATACCAGCCTACTGTGTTCATGCCAAGGCAGATTTCGTCTACTGGGCGAATCACTTTGTGTGGCTAGCACCAATTAACTCAACACGAGGAAAGCCAAGATTGAAGAACCAGGCACACAATTTCGCCTGTTTTCGGGGATCTAGTCTGGTGTATGATAATGTTCATTTCAACTGAATAAATATGTCCTTCGAGGTCAATAACTTATATTAACGTCTAAAAACTCCACATATGCTATGAAAGTGGTTGGACTACTTTGTTGAATACCATCATCCAGATTTCAGAACCTGGTATACACAATATATCACTTTGAGCTTGATACGGGACACTTCCCCTTGATATATTCCCCCACCTATGGGGTCTATTCTATTTTAATCTGCCGTTGTTATGAATGCGATTGAAACCTGCTAAGATCAACTAAACGAGGTAAAAATTGTGAAAGTAGCCGATTAACCTAATTCCCCATGACGGAATGCCAGGGCGATATTTGGCGGTGTAACGAACACTGACTTTTGTATTTTTACTGCCATTTTGTTAGCCATCTTGGGTGAAATTGAACAGTTCTGTTGAAATGTGATAATAATTCCGTATGTGGCACGAATATTTCGTTCCTATCACTGAATTCCGCTCATTTCTTTAAATCTATTGCTACAATATCGGAATTGATTTTTTACAAGAGGCTATAATTCGGTTGTCTAAAGTAGATTTTTGACATATCGAGCATGTTTTCTACAATACAATTGGTGCACTACATTACCGAAGCAATAAGTAAACACATAAGTGTCACAATTCGCAGTCGCTACCAATCGGAACGACAGTTACATGATATTCTTGAAAATCGCAAAATTGTTGAATTTCTGGTGCCATTTTGGCAGCCATCTTTGACTGGAATAACATTTTCGCATAAATTTGGGTACTGTACTTTGAGAACTACTATTACTGAATTGCCCTAACTGAAAAAAAAATGTATAACAATTAAGAAATATGCGCAGAATTTGTCAGTTCTCGGGACAACCCTACATCTAAACTGACAATGATGTCATCTTTATGACGTCATAATTCTATCCAGTCGCGGACCCATGAAGTCCAACAAACTTTTTCTGACAAAGTAAGTGATACCCTATCATAATATCATAGTTTCTACATTTGTTCAAAAAATTCCCACGAAAGTACATAAGCGACTCTACTAATTACTACTATTCATTTCACCCAAACCTTGGGTGTTTATTTCACACCTGTTTCTGGGATAACCTGTGTGTCGACTGAGAACCTGTGTGTCAATTGAGGAGAACACACGGAGGATTTGTGTAAATGTTAGCCCAAACGACATTTCGATGTAACGACGGCTTTGTTGTTCATTTCGAGGAATAATACCGCATCATATGAATTCAGCCCAAATATATTGACAGGTGTCAAGGGTCTAACTCTATACTGAGCAATAAAAAACTAATATAATAAATACCGAGTATATTTAATTTAACGCCAATGGGTCGTTTATGTGCGTTTAAGAGTGTATTTATGCCTAAAGCAAAGTGAAATAACGATCTTAAAATGAATTGGCCGGTATATTTTATTATTTATCAGGGTTACCAGGGTCGTAGTTGCATAAATTACAATATATCTTATTTTTATGCTAAGATCGATAATTGCGTGGTTATCTGTTGTAGCTTGATCGGTATCGATCGGTATTGAGGTTAACACAAATCCCATATATGGAAATTCCAAATATGGAAAGTGACTTGCGCATGCGCAAAACAGATACAATGGTCTTCCTAAAAACGAAGCAATGAACGATTGATAACAACAAACACCGACCCAGTTAAATAACGACATTAGATGGCGGTGTATTGCGTCTTTAAGAGTGTGTTGATGTCTAAATCATGTGATTAACTAATTAAAAATTATTTCGACTACATATTTCGATAATTATCAGGTCCGCAGTTCGATCATGAAACAAAATTTCTGACTTGTATGTTAAGACTTTAATTGCTTGGTAATTATTGAGATTGCAGTTTCCTTATATGGCAACTCCTTATTTGGAATTTTCTTGCGCATGCGCAGAAATGATAGAATTCCATGAAGACGTCGCCATTTTTTATTATCAGTCCAGACAGAGAAATTTGTATTGACTTGTTTCATTTATTTAATTTATGATGGCGATGTCATTTGATAAATAATAGTCAATTTTGTGTTGATAACACGATGGTAAGATCAGTTCTGCAAATATCCACCGCACCTGCGAAGTTTATTTGTATAATCGGAGATTTCAATAATCCTTTGTTGTGTTACTCTACTACTAGTTGGCGTGTTGCCATTTTCTGCGATTGCTAAATTTAGTCAAATTACTGGACCCTCTGAATTTTCTTTCGCGATTTAGATTTACAAATCAAAATAATTCAAATTCCAAATAAATCTTTTTCTTTTAACGAATTTTTCTCCATTCACTATTTGTTATACTGATAATAATATTTTATTCTTTTGCCTTCGATTTTACTGTGTATCTGATTCAGAATCAGTCAATCGCCATCATCATGGTCAGAGCTGTGAGGGCAAATTTACAGCAGGGTTGCCAACAGTTTTCACCTTTTAATGGTGTTCAGTGTACAGCAATTGCTTTGGTAGCATTGTTATTTTTTTCATCTGGCCGGATCAACGATCAAAACCAAAATGATCAACTTGTGAACATTGATGCATATGATTTGGATGGACTGTTAGAACAGGGAACGATTTTGTATTCACAGTTAGTTCAAACTGTACATAGGGACATTCTAAATTCAAACACTGGATATCTTGGACATTATCATTTGCCCGAAAATTTAGAGCCGTTTAACAATATTTTCCACATCCGATATGTTCGCGACCAATTTCATGGTGTTGTAAATGGGGATATAGACAGCGTTTTTGGGCAACAATCTTTTCTTGAATCATTGATTTCAGCATTAAGTCTTAGTGAATTTCACATTATAACATTTGGAGACATCACTGTTAGCTTTTATATTGACAGACCAAGAAATATATTTACAATTTTTGACTCTCATCAACGAGATTTGTTAGGACGAACGTCATCTGGAGGTACAGCAGTTTTGTTGAATTTTGAGTCCTTTGATGAACTTATTCTGCACGTGTTTGATAATTATGCAGGAATTTTTTTGAGATCACTCCTATTATAACACAGACAGTGACAGCTATTGGAAGAATTGAAAGTGGGCCATTTATGATTGATTCAGCAGTGAGCACCACAGCCGATAACGATTTAAAAACAAAGGAAAATGTCCCTATAAATTTAACTGTTGAAGCATGTCAAGAAAGTGTAATTGAGCAATGTCAGGTGAAGAGTGCGAATCAGAGTTGTGGTATGCAAGTGCAGACAAATCAATCTGTGTGTGTTGAAAGCAAATTTCGGAATAGTGTTATGAATAATACTAGTGATGTACATGTATGGGCTACCGGTAGCTGTAGTGATCACCAATATGCTTCAAGCTCATTAAAGAAGTGCTCCAAACGTTTAAGTAAGAAAAACGATGCTATACAACAGAATGTTAATGTAGTCTTAAATGCTTCGGTGGACAATGATAGAAATTTTCTGTCAACAAATTTGTATGGTGTTATGTATGACACAAATGTGCGATATACATGTAATCCAAATATTCCATATACTGTCGCATCATGTGAAGTGTATGACGATCATGTGGTTGCTGCCAGAAATCGAGCAGACTTACTCCGGATTAATAAAGATCATTGTTATGGTACATGTAGTAAAATCAATCAAAGGAAAAAAACAAAGGTGAATCCAATACAGTTTGATATTGAATGGAGTAATCAGATATTGCCAGTCAAGTGCGTTCCAATTGATCACACTTCCATATCATTGTGTATTGACCTAGACAATTTACATGAATTTCATTCACCTGTTTCATTTATTTACTCTGTATCGGACAGTTTCACACCTCGAGTGTCTTTTGTTTATGAAGTTGACACATGGGTAGATCTATTAAATTTAGATTATGTGTCTGATGGTAATCACAATGTTGAATATGAGTGTGCAATACGAGAGCGTGCTGATTTTGAATGTGGTATGTGTTGTAAATTCTTGTTCTCTAATCAAGTGTCAAAGGTTCCACGGCACATTTGCGATGTTTTGGATAATTTGGAAATTGCTAGGGATTCAGCTTTGTGTCGTAAATGCCACAGGTCTTGCGGACATGTAATTCCAGTCTTACATAAGAAATTAAATTCTCTTTATGTTGGAATTATTCCATCGGAGTTGAAAGATTTATCTTTTCTTGTTTAGATATTATGTACAAATCAAATAAACGGGATGTCATCCTTTAATAACGTGTCGCATGTATCAGGTGAAGGTCAGTCTTCAGTTACCTTCACCTTTAGCATTCCACGGTGTACTCGCTCCCCGACTCTAGAAACGCAATCTGATTCCTATAGAGAAGCAGGATACCAACATGAGATTATCAATAATCAGATAATAGCAGCCGAAAGACTGTCAATTACCTTAAGGTATTTGGCTACTTCTCGTAGAACGGTGTTAATTATCTTCGTCAATGATGTCATGTCACGCTTGTTAATAATTCATTTGTTCGGAAATACTTATTGGGGGTCGAAACGTATAAAATTGAACTACCACCACTTCCAAAAACAACACCGATAAACAATAACGCTCTTTTCTGTTCCATGCAATGGAAATGGCTATTTATTGTCCTGATATCAGTGATATAAATGAATGCCTATTAGTATTATCCTGAAATAAATTTATGCCACTTTGGCGAACATGGGAACCACGGTACAATTTATGCCATTTAGGCACACTTCAGAGTGAAATCTGGGCTTATATTTCGGCGAGAATCCAAATCTAGATTCTCGTAAATATTCTCGCAAATTACCCTGGATTCTCGTGAAAAAGTATATATCAGCGAAAAAGCAAAATCAGATGAAATATATGCCCTGGAAATATAGCAAATCATTTAATGCTTTAGAATGTTTGTTTTCGGAGATTTATATATTTGCTTAAAGACATATTATGGACTTGTTATGGACTTTTTCGGGTGCGAGAAATTGATAAGTTAGTGCTCGGGCACTTTGCCAACCTGGGGAATGCTATCATTCTACTAACATCACTGAAAATTTCCAAAGAAATCTACAACAAGACTTCATAGAGAACATTGTCTGAACTACTCCAAATTGTAAATATTTACACCTCGATTCGGGGCGCAACTATCGGCTATAATTAAACAAAAATGATTTCGCCATCGAGAGTCATTGCATTTAACTAATATATAAGAATGACGTTGTGTATCATCCATTTGGATTAATATTCGTAACAAATAACTACTTTAAGAAAGATTATTCTTAATTTCTATTTGATCACTCTGCCCGGTGTCTGCCGGAGTGTTTCACGTCACTTTAATCAAGGAAGACTGATCAGAAAAACTGCATTTCAAGACCACCAAACAACTTTCCTTTTTAGGGCCACCACATCTTTCCAAAGATGTACTTCTTCCATTTTGCTATCAAAGACCGAAAAATGTCGTTAAACTAGAGATCCAAATACACCCTAAGGGCCCCTGTATCTTGAGATATTAAAGACCGAAAATGTCGTTAAACTATAAAGACCGAAAAATGTCGTTAAACTAGAGATCCAAATACCCCCTATATCTTGAGATATTATAAAGACCGAAAAATGTCATTAAACTACAAAGACCGAAAAATGTCGTTAAACTAGAGATCCAAACATCCCCACCCCCTATTTTTTGAGACATTAAAGAACGAAATATGTCATTACACCATTAATACATAATTTGTGTTTATGAAAGTCTGGCACCCATTAGCAGTTTGTTTTCAGTACATTTTAATATTCATTGTAACGTAAACAATTATTCTCCGACAGAAATCATGTTAATATCGCCTTTCGTTACTGGTTTCCTCGACTCAAATATTTCTTACTGCTCAATACTTATAATTAAAAAAAAATGTCTGTTTTGTGTCACTTCTTAATAGCATTCTGTATTCTGCTATTGAAAAGAAAAAAAGTTGCAGTATACCTTAAAGGTACGGAAGGCCTTGGTGGGTATCCTGTGAACATATTTCCACCTGTCAAAAACCGCTACAAACGAAAATAATATTCAAATATAGACAGACTTTGTTAATATACAAATGAGAAATATCTCATAAACAGTATGTTATTGTCGTAAATTTGACGATTGTTATGTAAACAAAGCATAAAAAGTTACTTTCCTGGTGTTTCTTTATATTATGATGGTAAACATAAAGAGCGTTCCTTGTTGCTCAATTCCTTATTTGGAAATAATAAAGAGCGTTTATACCATTTGTGTGTGATTAGCCAGTAGCATTGTGCTGCCTTCTATAACACAATCAGACTCTTGTTTAGGTAAAATATAGTAGGTCTTTATGTAAGCATGATGCTTAAAGGGGTACTGTACGCCAAATGTTGTTGTTGGTTTCTATAGTCTCCGAGTCGGAGAATAAGGTAACAAGTTTTCCATTATTTGAAAGTCTGTTGAGTACGAAGTCATGTTACAGATGACAAATTTACCGGAATGCAAAAATACAAATTGTCGTTGTCAAGTAATTTTTGTAAAGTTTTCAACCAAATGAATCAAATAAAAGTTATATTATATGCATACTAGTCCCATATAATCATTTAAGTTATTGTATCGTCGCTAGTCAGTGAGTGGCTTGAGTGTTCTCCCCGTATCATCATAATATTTTAAGCGATCGTGTGTGCGATCGGTTTAACAATCCAGTATCCCTCAATTACTGTTTTTGATTACGGTAATTCGTAATTTAATTGACGCCATTTTATGGCTCCAGTCATAAATTCAATTTATATCAAATTATTAACTTTTAAATTATAAAATTTTAAGATAGCCTATTAACCTGAGCGTTTACAGAATACATATTCGACTCAAATTACTTATGTTTCTATATATTATCGATATTAGATCGTTGTTGTCACCGAAAATTTAATGAAAATGGCGTACAGTACCCCTTTAAGCGATAGTGATCGTATATTTGAACCAAAATGTATGCGTTTTAATATTTTTCTGTTTACGGTGTTTGGAACAAATATGAATATTTTCGGCAACTAAGCCCTCTCGTCCCTTTAATATAATTAATATAACATCCCTCATCCAATAATCTCCAAATTGCATATCTAATTTCAATCATAGTTACACGTCACACCGCCCCTCATCATTTGCCAATTGTACACCCTTTTTTTGCTGCTGCTGCAACTGCTCAATTTCTTTAAAAATTATTGAAAAAATGGCCCTCCCGCCCACCGACATTTACCTCTGATTTTTTTTTTCGATCATCGGACCACACCAAAATTGAGCACACGTCCCTATATAATATACCTATTTAACCCGACTATACACGGTGGTGTAATAGATCAACCGTTAATTTAACCGTTTAGGTAGCATATTTCCACATATAGGTTATCACAACAAATCCCTGCTGATCTGTTATTAATGAACCAAACAATTAACATGTCAACACACTCTGGCCCGCCAATGCTACAGTGTATAAGGTAGCAATACACGATTTCCAGCAATTTTGCCAACCTGGGAGGGGTTACTGTACTTCAAATCAATGCTAAGCCATTATCGTTGGCATATATCCAAGCGAGCATGTTTTAATTTCGACAGAAATTTTAGGTGTAATCATATAAATGTACTTTTGGTTCTTCGTACAGTTTGTCATTGAGTTATGCCCCTTGGTTAGCACACACGAACCGCTCAATTTTACCCATTTTTTTACTCAAATTGGCCATTTTCAACCCAAAAACAGACCATGATAGAGCGAATGTCAGTAAATAAGATTCTTCCACCTGATAGAGCTATGCTAGAGCTGAGAAATATTTTAAATAGAAAAAAAGTTATCGTATCAATTTGAAAAAAAAGTCTTGCGAGCCCAGATGACAGAATTCAGGGGAGAGAAATCGGGCTATTTTCCTGTAATCAATAACACAGAGTTGGCCTTCACTGAATACGAAAACCCTGTTGCGTATCCAAATTTTTCACTTTTTTGAGAACTTTCCCAGTTTTGTAAAATAAATAAACCTTCAAACCAGTAATGACACAGTTAACACAGGCTACACTGGCCGCTATGCCCCCCAGATACTTATATGTGTTAATTAGCAAATTTACACCACTTTCCTTATTAAGTTTTGTATTTTGCCAATTTAGAGGGACCTCCACGAATTGTGAATGCGAGTTTGAGGGACATCCGCGATTTGTTTGCGCGATCAAAACACACACGCACAACGTTCTCCTGGAGTATATAATGTAATTCCCTTCCTTTTGCTAATTTACATGCAGAAGGACTTCCGCGAATTATGAATGTGAGTTGGGGGATCTCCGCAATATAATTTGTGTGATCGGGACATCCGCGCAGCATTCTGCGGGAGTATATACATATCTGCTAGCTAATGATTAATATTATTTGATTGACTTAATAAATAACATCTAATAAATATTCTTCATCTTATTCACAAATTGAAGGAGTCCTTCTGGCATACAAGAACATATAGATCTATATAGTGAATATTTATCATCGTTTGATTTGCACCAAGTGAACTTGGCGCATATAATTGATAGAACAAACCACTATTATGATGATCATGTCATTATTTGTTTAAAATACGTATCAATTGACATATATGCACCGTTCCCTCATTAAAATCAACATATTTCGCCCATGTTAGGGGACCACTGCGAATTCGGGGACCTCTGCAAAGAGACCTCCGCAATTAGGGAACTACTGCAAATCGTCCACACCGACATGACATTGGGAATTCCAATGTTTATTTATATATTTCTGATGTGACGTCACATGAACAAAGTTTCTTCACCGGTTTTAGTTACTAGCGTTACAATAAGTTATTAGTTTTACAATAAGGTCTATTAGTTTTACAACAAGTTATTAGTTTTACAATAAGTTAATTACAGTTTTAGTTATTAGTTTTACAATAAGTTATTAGTTTTACAATAAGGTCTATTAGTTTGATAACGATAATCATTGATCATGGAAAATCGTCTATTGGTTTGAAATATGTCTATTGATTAAGAAAATATGGCTATTGAAACGGAATGTACGTTTATTGAATATGCGATAGCTGTACTAATTGTTTGTTGTTAGATAAACAATAAATACTATTAAATTAAAATACAACATTAATTCTGCATCGGTCAACATTGATTATGAATCGACTATATCTATTAAAACGGAATTGTCTC
The DNA here is from genome assembly GCA_032622095.1 of Siphonodentalium dalli. Classification (NCBI taxonomy): domain Eukaryota; kingdom Metazoa; phylum Mollusca; class Scaphopoda; order Gadilida; family Siphonodentaliidae; genus Siphonodentalium; species Siphonodentalium dalli. The sequence continues at coordinate 44,003,748 of CP136066.1, forward strand.
TTATTGAATCCAAGAACGACTATTGGTTTGAAAATGGAGACAATTGGTTTTAACAAACCACCATTAACTTTTATTTCAATGTAATTTAGGACCGAATGGCCGCCCATAATATGCTACCATGAATGAAGCTTAATTGCCAAGAATAATGATAAGAGTTCCCCTATTTGGGGCAAAATTGAGAACTGGACACCGGCATATGTGGGACCCTTCTCACAGGAAGTACAGTAATGCTCTAAATAATCGACTCCTTAACCACAGCAGAATTGTGGGTATCTTTTCAGGATTTAGTCGGAAATATGGTTTGTTGCCATTCATCGGAAAGTTCTCACTGAGCCATATTTCCGACTAAATCCTGAAAAGTTGCCCATAATTCTGATGTGGTTAAGGAGTCGATTATTTAGGGCATTACTGTATTATACTTTGTTGGTGTGAGCGAGATAGATTAAAGGTACTCAACCCGATAAAACTCCTCTCAATTACTATTTCAATGGCTTTGGGGGTCAAAAATATTTGATTCGAGTCGAGGAAGTCCCCCATCAAAGCTCAGATTTGTTAGATATCGATTTTAGAAATCTATTATTTTTCATTATCGGGAATTGTTTCTGGCCCAGAAGACAGTAAAAAATTCGTTGTTATTACCCACTTGATCATAGAGTTATCCATCCTTGTCTGTTTGAATATAATTTTGGCGTAAAATCTCGAGCATGTTACCAAATTGACGGCAGTTATTGGTACTCATCTCGAGAAGATAAGAATTTTCAAAAATCAATATCTAATAACTCTGAGCTTTGTTTGATGGGTTCCTCGACTCGAATCAAATATTTTTTACCCCCAAAGCCAAAGAAATAGTAATATAGGACCCTCTGATCGGATTGTTGTTGTTGGAATCTGTTGAGATGGGGACCCTCTTTACGGGTTGAGTACCTTTAATCTGATGAAGAGAAATACATGCTATTTTATTACATGCTTGTTCCTGCAATTACAGTGTTGACACCTAACTTGACAAGGGCGATACCAAGCGTGGGCCAATGCCCTTGACTGTAATCTCAATATTGAAACCTCAATTTACAAATTGTGCATGTGGGTATCCTTGTCACCAACCTGTGCTATCACCATGCCAAAGGACAACAAAATCCGATAATGAACACCCGAGATACAAACTGAAATGTTCTTTCGGACACAAAGTTCACAAATTTCCAAGTCAAACAAGGGCTGTAACTCGGGTAAAAATTAGCTGACGAAACCCGTTTGCATGTAGATATCCTTTCCCCCAATCTGCTAACACCATGCCAAAGCACAACAAAATCCAATAATAAAGACATCCACAGTATAATGTTTGTTATGGACGCGTTGGAGTATTTTACAATAAGTCGAGCAAAGGGCCATAACTCTGTAATAAAAATGCAGACAAAACCTACACTATGTGGAGATCCTTTCCACAATGCTGGATTACCGGTATACCAAAGGACATCCAAATTGGACAATCGTTACTTGAGCTGTGTTGTGAAATGTTTGTTACGGACAGACAGAATGACGGACCGATGGAATTTTAAGTCACCACACTATACCCCCAAATACTCCCTCGGAGGGTGGGGGCCTAATAATCTTTAGCCATAGCAGGTGAATAAGCATATTATATGGTGGAGCAACAGTATATAGAAAACAGTGAATGTTGCAGAATATACTAACATAGGGACATTTGATAAAAATCATGCATATGTGAGGTCCCCACCATCATTTTTTGGAAGGTGTCGAAGGTCGGTGTACGAATACCGGTATTTTTTGAATACCGAATACCTCCTAACAGAGGGGCCGGAATACGGCGTACCTCATAACAGGGCATGGAATACGGCGTACGAAAAGGGGGGGGGTGGGGGCCTCATATGTGCAGATCCTTTCTGGAAAGGCAAAGGTAACAATAAAGAGAGAACTGAGTAATCACATACCTCGGTGTCATGCTGCTGCATGAAGTGCTCTTAATATATATTTTGGTAAACTATCATTCTGCTAGCAGTTCTAGAAGCAGTGCAATCATGTATAAGGTGGTTCAGTGACATCTGCTTCCGTCGAGTGCCGTCATATACTACAAGAAATATGGTATATAATTGTTCATTTTCATGCGCTTATATAGACTAGACTGTTGAAGATAATGTACATGTACGTGTCTTTTGTGATTAGAGAAATTATCTAATGGGCATGTATTTGGTGTCTCAAAAAAGTGACAGCAAATGGCGATCTGTTAGGAATATGAGTATCCGAGTATATTCACCAAAATAATATGTCTCAAATTTAGCCAAAAATATTTAAATGTACATACTATTTAAATAAATTCACTCATGTTTGAAATTGTGCGCTAATAGATTGCATATTGACTATTAATGAATACTACACAAGTTTTCTATATGCTTGAAAAATCTTCACTGGTTACCGATTGACCAACGAATAAAATATAAACTTGCAACATTCGGCTATCGATATATGGATCCACATACCACACTCCCAACCTACATAAATACCATTCTTTCTCCTACCAAGTGCCCATTATATGGTATTCCCTGCCGTCATTTGTGAAAGACTTGTCTTCCCATCAATTTCGTCTTTCAAAAATAAATTGAAAATGCACTACTTCAAATCCAGCTACATTAGGTCATAGAAGCAGACCTATTTACATTAGTTACAACAAGAAAGTGTTTCGTACCCTGCGAACATTCGCAACTAACATTGAGCATGTTACTTGTATATATGTGGCGGGGTTAAAACCCATACTCAGGTTAGTATGTACCTATAATATCTTTCCCGCCACTCTGTGTAGTCAATCTAATTATGCTCTATACTTGGTAAGTAAATCCCATTTGAAAAGTAAACAAGCCCAGTTCTAAATAAGTTTTAATAATCTAATTATAATCCCTGGGATTTAGAATGGTACTTTCTTCCTGTAAATATATCTGGGGAGGAAGCACGCTAAAATATGCGCCCATAAAATATATGTGTAAATAATAAAAGCTCAAATCATTCCGAAATGGTGAGTACAATTTATATTAATATTCAATCTAATATTAATCATAAAGTTGTGGTATGTCTGCGCGAGTAAGAGGTAAAAGTAAATAAATACTATAGATCTAAAGTGGTTTAATTAAAGGTAAAATAATAAGGTATTCAAAGACAACATAAGTCCAGTCAGTCATAATTGTTATAACGGTATGTGTCATATGTTCATTTTGGGTTGTATATTATAAAATAATGCAGTTCTAACTCTCGCAATGTTACAGAAACAAGAGATATTAAAGTCTCTCGGTTGGAGCATATAGTGTTGCTGTGTATTATGTCATTTAGTTTATATAGTACAGAATGGTCATAATTACATGTATTAGCTGTTATGTAAAGCATAGGGCAGACATTAAGAATATGTTATTGTCGTTTTAGGGCTTCATTTCTTCATTTTCTTCGTCCATACCATCCATTCATTTATTTATTACATTTTGGTGAAGATTGAAAGATTTAGAACTGCACCCAGTTGTCTGTGTTGTTGATTCATCCATATGGGGAATCCATAGAAACTCATGTGCCCCATGACTATGGATCTCGTGCGCTAGCCGGATTGTATCTACCAAATAGTCAGAGGGGTAACATATATGTAAAGCACCTTGAGCCAACTGGGATTTGGAGCTATATAAGAAACATCCTTATTATTATTATTATTATTATTATTATTATTATTATTACTGGACAAATGGGGAAGATTATGTCTGAAAATATGTTTAATTTGCATAAAAATGTCAATATTTGGGTGGAAAAAATTAAATACCCAATATTTCTGTAGTCAAAACTCGAATCAGTGAACAGTAATGCTCTCTGGAAGCTTTTATTTTATGGGTCACCATAATCGAGCTAAAAATTCCACGTGTTGCAATAACTTTTATTTAAGCAAATCAGTTACAGATATGTCAACATCACTAGTTGTGTAGTAAGTTAAAATATTTTAGTCCGAGTATGATTTTCAGAATATTTGTATTTGCTTTGACTTTCTCCAATGTTTTATACCGCAAGTTTTTATAAATTTTTGGGGCTTACACGCAGGGGCGCCAGAAGAGGGGGGGCAGAGGGGGCAACTGACCCCCCTGCCCTTGACCAAGGGGGGCGAGCGGGGGCAGGACTTTCCCTTTTTCTGGAGACAGAAAATGCTTTTTGTGTGTTTAATCTCGTGTTTTTATAGCAAATGTGACTTTTTTGGTCCAAATACCACCAATTTCACAAGGAATATTAATTTTTTCACAAAACGGCCATAAAAACCGACAAATACCATTAAAATAGTGATTTTTGCCACAATGAATTTATGGTTATTTTCCCCGAGTTTGCGGAGAAAATGCCCTTTTTTGCGGAAAAGTGCCCTTTTTGTAGGCTCTTGGATGCTTCCGGCGCCCCTGCTTACACGTGAGCTATGTCAGGAGGTAACTGGAGGTTGAAAGTTTAGATGGACATGCACAGAAAACAATAATTAATTTTTATTTAGTACACTACATGAAGGAATATATGCTATATGAAAACCACATCAAGCATATTATAAAACGATTAAAGTGTGAAAAAAATGAATTTAATCATTGTTTTAGAAAGGAAATTTTGGGAAGAGCAATTTCAGCAAGTATACAAATCGAGTAGAAACAGTCCTAGAAATAACTAAATATTTTTAAATTAAATTTAGTTAAACATTACCTTATAAATATATAAATCCTTTATATCATATATGAACTACTAGTTAGGCAACTGCTGATTTACTGAAGGTTCCCCCACCTTGCCCCGAATGCTTGGTGACAGCTTAGATCATGCCATGAATCTCTACTCTGGCTAGCCTGTGGGCCGTAGAGATATTCCATCAGTACAAAACCTGGGAACTTTTTGATGTTCCGACTCGTTATGACATGGAACTTTATAACATGCACAAATAAGGCAGGGTATATATTTCTTTGTAAATACTTGTTCCTCAATAATCTACTTCACATTAAGGGGTGGTCCCCGCTTGATATCGCATGCTTTTCTGTGACTTTTGTGAGTCAATATCGCAATAAACATAGAAATAGTTACCCAGGAGAAATTCAATAATTATAAGCGATGCAAATCAAAATCGCTTACAAAGTCACTTAATTCATGCAATTTGGAGTTGGGACCTTCAACTTAGCAGTGAGTTACATTATTGAGGAACAGGTAATAACTAAGAAATATATTCCGTGCGTTATTTTTTTGACTTTATAAGGTTCCCCATTAAAACTTCAAAACTTAGCAAGATTTTGTTCTGTTGGAATATGGTCTCTATGGGCGATAGCCAGAGTAGAGATTCGTGGCATAATCTACAGTAATACTCAAATTAATTGACCACTTAACCACAGCAGAATTATGGGTAATTTTTCAGGATTTAGTCGGAAATATGGCTTGTAGCCATTCATCGGAAAGCTCTCGACGAGAGCTTTCCGATGAATGGCAACAAGCCATATTTCCTGAAAAATTACCCATAATTCTGCTGTGGTTAAGTGGTCAATTAATTCGAGCATTACTGTAGGTGACACATGTGCACTCCCTGTTGATGTTGCAGGTTTTGTATGTGATCCTCAAAAAACAATTAAAAAAATAGAAAGCAGAATTAGAACCTTCAGTCAATCAGCAGTTGCCGAACTGGTATCTTGTATATATTATAAAAAGGATTTATAATTTATAAGGTAATGTTTAGTTAAATTTATTTAATATTATATTCATTTATTCCAATGATTGTGGTGGAAATTAATAACTGCCTTAACCATTTCAGTGCCAAGTCCGATTTTTGTATCAACCCATATTTCCTTGATCATTTTTCAAATTTATTGATTATAATAATGTGATACATTGATGGAAAGAGCTCTAAGAGGTTAAAGTACAAGATCTTAACTTGCAAAATGTTTGAATGGCAATTTAATTGAGTTCAATACTGATTCTAGAAACTCAACATTATGTTACATGTAGGTGTGTGCTGGAAAACTCGGGTACATTTGTATATGAATCCCTTATGAAAAATTACCAGATGTTCATTAAAATGTTGTTTTGGATTATACATTACATGTATGTTATAATCATGATAAATCATGTTAAAACATTGTTTGATGTCCTAAATTAAAAAAAAATTAAACATGTTGTTTTGGATGATACATCATGTTATAATCACGATAAAGTAATGGTTAGAGCACAAGAATTGTTCTTTACCAGAATCAATTGAGTCGAAGATTTATTCTGGTAAAGAACTATTCGCGTGCTCTGACAGACTTAGAGCACAATTGATCCCACATAATGCAATCAAGTGGGAATGTGCCATTGAGCATGTTTTGACCACGATGCACAATCCCTGCGCTGGCCACGATTGGACACAATAGCCGATTATAGCCATGCCCAACAACGTGATTAACATGCACTGATCGCCGTTGAATGCGAATAGATATGTCCGAAACAACTCGGACTGGTCCCACTTTAAAGCACCCGTGCGATTTGTCTTTTATGAGTTGCTGTGCCTAACAATGGGATAATCACTGAACTATTCCTTCATCAGCCTTGGGAATTGGTGTGCTTTACCAAATATCAGGGAACGATTGTAACAATGGGATTGTGCTCTAAATTTTATAAATATTAAAAATGTTAATTACATCATGTTGTTTTGGGCGATTACTCATGTTACAAACATGGCACTTTGTCCGAATTTTTTTAGAAGGGTTAATGGATTAATTGCATGGGCTTTTATCGGTAATTCCACTGTAACAGTAATGTTTTCTAGATCAGACCATGAATCACTACTCTGTCTAATGGCCTTAGAGATCATATTCCACCAGTACAAAACCTTGGAACTTTTTGAGTTTCGACAGGGAACCTTATAAAGTCGAAAAATAACACAGGGAATATATTTATTAGTTATTATCTGTCCCTTAATAATGTACTTCACTTTCCCAACTCTAATTTGTATGCTTTTCTCTGACTTTCGTGAGCTGATATCACAATAAACATTATATTACCAAGGAGAAATTCCATAATTGTAAGCGTCTCAAAGCAAACTTTTTCACAAATTCATTTTAAATCGTAAAATTTTGAGTTGGGACCTTCACCTACAATGAAGTTCATTATTAAGTAACAGATAATAACTAAGAAATATATTCCCCCCATTATTTTTTCAAATTTATGAGGTTCCCGGTTAAAACTTCAAAAAGTTCGACAGTTTTGTATTGTAGGAATATGATTTCAATGGGCTTTTGCCAGAGTAGAGATTCATGACATGATCTATGTTTACATACAATGGTTTTGAGTCTTTTGACATTAGAAATCTCATTATCGAACAATTATTAATAACGAACAAATAAAAATCAATAATAGAATTGATAATTCTTTTACAGACTTTTTGACTGTAGAACCAGACCAGAATCTCATGTTCTCGAAATACCATTTGCAACATCCCAACTGGTATGTGGAACAAACTTTCTAACTGTTGTAAATTCTCAACCTGATATAGCCCCAAACAAATGTCAAACTGATGGCCATTTCGGACCATTTAAAAACAAAATCAAAAATATGAAGTTGGTCAACATAAAATGTTCAACGCGTACCGCCCCCCTCCCCAATTACAAGAGTTGGAAAATCGAAGAATGAGAAGAAATATATACTAGTAGAAGCCTATTTGTTGTGTGAAATTGCTACAAATATTCAACTACCGTACCTAGAAATGTGTCTTTCAGCAAAATAATGTGACAAATACCGATACGAATTGACGAACATGTGGGTTGGTCACATGCAAATTACGCAGCAATTATGAACTGGCATGAGACATCGCCTGTGTTCACGAGTGAGCCATTCCATGTGAGCAGTTATCAGTGACTTCACCTGCTGGGTGAATGAAAACCAATCAAAATATTTTAATGCCGGAATCGGTCATTCAATTTATAGGGAAGTTTTATGATGTTATATATATACATCCAAATTATCCACGAATGACATTTATGAATGGTCTTCATTTGTATCATATTTTGTAGGGGTTGACATCAGGGACGTGGCTATATGATCTTCATGGGGGGGGGGGGTGTCCACATTGGAATGTCCAAAAGAGGGGCGGGGAACAATAGGAAAAAAAACACACACAAGAGTTCATCGTCGTAAGTACAGGGCGTACGAAATGGATGTTTTATGATGTTAAATCGACGATCAAAAGTTGTTTCTTCCCAAATTACGAGAAATAATTAACCCATACCCGGTTATTAACCAATGTGCTTATACCTTCGCGACGTGTGTACCCAAACGTCACGAAGCTAAGGCACACACCTATACAATACTTCTTTTGCAGGCCCTGCATGGAAAATTCAAGCTAAACTGGACCAGTAACTGATGGTACTTTAATTCTCAAGTACCACCAGGGTAAATCCCTGCATATATGGGCCCGATCCGATTATGCGTATATGATGTACCCCTCTCTCTCGCCCGGAATTGAAATTGCTCAAAAATGAGCGTCGAAGTATCCAATACACATTTTGACAGGAGTGCTATATATATACGACCCACTAACTCCATTCACCTTAAAACAATTTATGTACAAGAAAAATCTAATGTTAAAATTGCTCAAAAATGAGCATCGAAGTATAAGTATCGAATACTCATTTTGATAGGAGTGCTATATATACGACCCACTAAATCCATTCACGTTAAAACAATTGATGTACAAGAAAATTTAATGTTAAAATTGCTCCAAAATGAGCATCAAAGTATCGAATACTCTAATTTTGATAGGGGTGCTATATATACCACCCACTTAATCCATTCACGTTGAAAAAACTTATGTACAAAAAAATTCGAATGTTGAACGAATGTTGAATGTTGTGCCAACTTCACACGAATGTTGAACGAATGTTGAATGTTGAATGTTGTGCTAACTTCACGGACCCACGTCGATCATGCATACTTTACCAGTGGCCCTGGAAAACAAAATCTCTCTATACGGTATATATACTAACGGATTGCCTGCATAAGATATATATCTATATTTGACAAATAGGCCTGTGTACATATCATGATATAATACTATTTTCTTGACGTTTTAAGAATTGAGTTGAAGCTATAATTAGTAATATATTAACATAATACATTACTGTTACCGTGGGCATTCGGGGTAATGAAAAACAAACTCGAATGCAACATAACGTGTATTGTCCATTTAACCATCTCACTGCCATTAACAGCCAGGTTAAATGGTGTTACAGCCAGGTCATTTTGTCTATATGATGTGCTATATGTATATAATCATTAGCGCATACCAATTAATATGTTCCCTTGAGTTAAGCTATCTGCACACACAGCTCACATACAAAATTAGTTCGCTTACAGGTAGGCCTATATACACGTATATAGTATATGTATATATCATATGTAGTCCATACAACGACAATACAACCACTATTTAGTATCCTACTTTTTGTAAAATAGTTGTTGAAAGTATTATATTACTCAGGACAATGCAATATAAATTATGGTTCAAAACAATATCTTTGAAATTGAGTGTACATGGTAACTGGTACGAAGTTATTAAAGTACGGTATATTTTTTTGTTTCCCTCGCCAAGATGGCTGCGGGAAAGACAGCCACGCAAAATTTCCGACCTTGACCGTAAACAGGAAATATCTTTTGCGCATGCGCAGATATCCCAAATAAAAATGTTCCTTGTCGTCGTTGCATTTTGAAATGTCCTTTTCATATTTCATAATTATATCAAGGTTCGACATTTTGCGCGTTGGAATTTAAAAGTGAATATGGGCATTAATCCATTATCATGATTATGGATGATGCATTGACGGAACCGTGATTTGGCATGAACCTGAAATGTTATCGCCAAATCGGCCTTACACTGTTACAGTCAGCTGGTCAGTATTAATGTCGAGATTAATCTGATTGTTGTACAGGTCAGGGAGAACCCAAAATCGATGTGTGGTAGTTTTTTTTGGAGCCACTTGTTCAGAATTAGAATCGGTCAAGTTCATTTGGGCCACACTCGCTCCTGTGTACACATAAGCAGCACTATTTCTTTCTGCCATCTCTAGTGACTTAGCTGTTTGTTTGGCCAAGTCAAAAGTTAAATCGGCTCTTTCGAGTAAACGTTGTCTGATATTAGTGGAAGACAAGCCAGCTATAAATGCATCTAGCATGCTTTGTTGCTTATTCTGATTCGCAGTTAGGGCATCAAATTGGCAATCGCGAGCTAGAGCTGCAAGTTCGTTGACAAACTTTTGAATGTCTTCTCCAGTTTTCTGTCTTCGTGTGGCGAGCAGGTATCTGGCCGCTATTTTGTTAGGTCGACGATCGTACATATCTGCCAAACCTGTCATGGCCAAATCGTAGGTCTCAAACTGGGCGATGTAATGGAACACCTTTTTTCCCACATTCTTTCTGAGGAGACGGAGCTTCCGAGCATCGTCATCTCGAACGACGTCGCCCTGTTCGGTCATGTACTAAACCTCGATTTGTGTAAACAACCTCGATCGAGGTTCTTCGAGAACATGTGACCACTGGTGATATAGGGTGGAGTATTTTATCTTACACCTATGAGAGACCAAATTCACATTTAATAATTAATTGTGCTTGATTGCGCTCAATTAATAAATGTGAATTTGGCCTCCCATAGGTGTAAGATGAAACACTCCACACTACCATAGCCTCTATCACTTACACTACATTACTTCCATTACACAAATCGAGGTTTAGTACATCGATTTTGGGTTCTCCCTGACCTGCTAAACCTCGATTTGTGTAAAAAACCTTGATCGAGGTTCTTCGAGACCATGTCACCACTGGTGATATAGTGTGGAGTATTTAATCTTATGGAGGCCAAATTCACATTTAATAATTAATTGTGCTTGATTGCGCTTAAGCACAATTAATTATTAAATGTGAATTTGGTCTCCCATAGGTGTAAGATGAAATACTCCACACTATATCACTTACAGTTACACTATACAGTCCTTCCCAGGAGACGGGAGTGATTGCTCTCGCACCCGTATGCACTCGTAATTTTCAATTCACGGGTGCTAAAATTCGCACCCGTTCTTCTTCACAAAATACTAATGGAGACTGTAATTGTTGGTTCAATATTGAACTATTTTAAGGTTTATTTAGATGCTTTACCATCTCAGTGCAACTATGGCATATTAAAGTGTAACTAGACATAGGTCTATTCCACAATGACTTTTTGTTTGAGCAAAAACCCAACTTACATGTACAATTATGGTATCGTATGGGTGCCATATTACACCCGTCTTCTGCATTACGGGAGCAAATAAATGCTCTCGGTGTGTTTTCCTCATGGGAAGGACTGACTATATTACTTCCATTAGTGTCATATTTGGTTTAGAGTGTTTCCCCTTATATCATGGGTGTATGTTTTGACCAGTGATCACATGGTCTCGAAGAACCTTGATCGAGGTTTTTCACACAAATCGAGGTTTAGTACATCGATTTTGGGTTCTCCCTGAGTCCTGACCTGTTGTATTGACTTAATAATTGACAGATTGAGTCGACATCATCATGATAATTTTGATATTGATAATGCATGCACGTTTACCACGAGCATAGGAAATTTGAAAAATATTTTCTGCATAATATGGAAGTAAATATATGTTTTGGAATTTTAGGTCACACTTTAAACCAGATCAAACAAAACGTCACTGCCCAGACACTGGTTTTGTGACAAAGTGTTGCAATTTATCGACAAAGGGATTTGTCATACTTTATTTATTAATATTGGATTGTGTCTTTCTGAAATTACTGACATGGATACTCATGTCACAAATTTTGTGCGTCACTCATAGATTGAGGATACATGTACAGTGGAAGTTAGTGAAAACTGGACATAATAACAAGCTTTTGTGGTGGACAATAAATGAGAACTTGAATAGGAGAGATTATTTTATTCAATAAAGTGAATATTAATTGCTTGTATTAGAAAACAACTAAATATTTTACTAATTAACGATGATTTAACTTCTCTCAACATGATATGCTATATATGATATTTACAGTATTTTTTACAATAATTCTATGTTTTTTCAACATAACTAATCTCTGAATATTTTAGGGGCACAGTCATTCATGTGCTAATTGTGGTAAATGCTATATTTTATAAAAACTAAATACTCTTTAAATCATTAAAAGGGGCACCAAAACCCTGTTCCATTAAAATTCTGGTCTGGTAACAGGACAATTCCGAAATTTGACATACTGCTGATATAGAATTAGGTTGATTCCTTGTGTCATTAAATGGCACAATGAATCAAACTAAATTCTATATATTTCCAAATTAAAGTATTAATTCTATATTTTTCAGAAAAGGGAATCTGTTGTTAAAGGGACACAGTCCATCATGTGATCTAATTGTGGTAATTACTATATTTTATAATAAGTAAACGCTCTTTATATTCTTAAAAGTGCACACAAACCTGTTCCATAAAAAATTCATTCTGGTAACAGAACAATTAAGAAATTTGACATACTGCTGATATAGAATTAGTTTGATTCCTTGTGTCATTAAATGGCACCGATTTCTATGTGATATTTCCAAATTAAAGAATTAATTATATATTTTTTCAGCAGGAATCTGAATATTAAAGGGACACAGTCAATCATATGGCTAATTGTGGTAATTACTATATTATATAATAAGTAAACGCTCTTTATATTCATAAAAGGTCACACAAACCTGTTCCATAAAAAATTCAGTCTGGTAACAGAACAATTCAGAAATTTGACATACTGCTGATATACCTGTAGAATTAGTTTGATTCCTTGTGTCATTAAATGGCACAATGAATCAAACTGAATTCTATATGATATTTCCAAATTAAGCAGCTGAATTAAGGAATTAATTCTATATTTTTGTTCAGAAAAGGGAATCTGTGGTTAAAGGGACACAGTCCATCATATGGCTAATTGTGGTAATTACTATATTTTATAAGAACTAACGGCTCTTTAAGTTAACACGTTCACTGCTGACGCCCATTTAATTACATGCATAAAGTACGAGATAACTTGTAGTTGGCAGTGAACATGTTAAATCATTAAAAGGGGACACAAACCTGTTCAATAAAATTTCAATCTGGTAACAGAAATCATTAAAAGGGGCACCAAAACCCTGTTCCATTAAAATTCTGGTCTGGTAACAGAACAATTCAGAAATATGACATACTGCTGATATAGAATTAGTTTGATTCCTTGTGTCATTAAATGGCACAATGAATCAAACTAAATTCTATATGATATTTCCAAATTAAAGTATTAATTCTATATTTTTTTCAGAAAAGGGAATCTGTTGTTAAAGGGACACAGTCCATCATGTGATCTAAGTGTGGTAATTACTATATTTTATAATAAGTAAACGCTCTTTATATTCTTAAAATGGCACACATTGTGATACTGATTTCTGTCGTTCTGCATGTATGATTCTCTAATTTTGTATGATAAGTAGATCTTGCCATGATTCTCAACTCCTGCTTATGCTCATAGAGACCATATTCCACCATTGAAAAAACCTAAAAACTGGGAAGTGTAGAACATTGAAAAAAACTGTGCAGGTATGATATTTATTAGTTATTACCTGTTCTTGATTAATTTATTTCACTGTAGATGAAGTTCGTAACTCAAAGTTGTACAATTTAAATGACTTTGTGAGTGAGTGGTGCACTGGCCGGGGGGGGTGGGGGTTCTACTAAAATTTGTTGTTTTTTAATGCCAGCTTTATATCTGTTTCTACAGCACATTGGTGAGTGCACCTCAGTTTACACTGAGGGGATTGTCAGTTCAAATCTGACTGGAGACTGCGCTGGTATTCTAAAATAAGAACTTTAGATTGCATGATTATTATGAGAAATTATTATCTATTATATATTTTGGAACATCTGTCTGTCTGTCTGTAATCGATGGACTCAAAAACGGCCTAGCCGATTTCGATGAAACTTGGTATGTGGAGGTATTTTCAGCCAGGGAGCGACATGGGCCTATTAATTTGCCCGTGCGATGTGACCTTGACATCGGGTAATTGCACGGGCAAATTAATAGGCCTATGCCACTCCCGGGCTGAAAATACCCCCACATACTCCTACCAAGTTTCATCAAAATCGTTTTCGAGTTCAATGATTACACACACACACATGAGATAAAATAGACCATATATGGCCTATTAAACTAACCATAAAATTGTGGCACTTTGATCCTATACTGTGGATATGTTTGTCATGTCGGTGTTGAAAATTCCCTTGATTTTGATCTAGCTCGATAACCATGGAATATCTGTACAGGGGATGTCCCTTTAATCAAATATACTACAGCTCCAAGGTGGATACACATTCTGATTCATGGGATGCTGATATGCAATTGGAAGTATGTTTTTTCTTCAATTTTCAAGTCTATCTTTTGTGACCAGGGCATGCTATATATCTGTGCAGGAGATGTCCATCTGGTAGGTCTTTACTGATTGAAAATGTGAATGTTTTATATTTTAGAGTTACCCTTCCTGAACCATTGTCACATTCATGTTTTCTATTTTGAAATTCTGAGCTTGGTCTGTCAACTTCATGTTGAAGAATTAAAAATACACAAACACAGACTGTCATTGCTTGTTCATTTTTATCCTTTTATTAACTATCTCATGATGGGAGCTGCGTTGGTGCAGCATTAAAGATAATGTTCCAATAGTAAGTTCTCAGAATACCCAACATAACACTACTTAGCTCATTGTAACAGTGTATTGGAAATGAAATTAGATCGCTAGAGGAGCATTTTCGTTTTAGAAAACAACTGCACTACAAACTTGTATATGTAGGATACCAAGGCTATGGAAATTGGCCTGGTACTGTGATGACATAATATATTTTATTCCATGTTTTCAGCTTGAGGATGACCCCACAGAAAAACTTATAATAAAACAGGTCAATGGTGAGCTCTTTCATCTCACACACCGAAGAAGCCTTCAGTCAATTTTGACAGAAGTAAGTTTGTGTGATTTAATATCTCAGTCTTAAATAGATAGGCTACGACCCTGTAAGTAGGGAGATATCACCGAAAACGAATATTTGCAGGGATGGCACCCCATAATCCAGTTCCTACTTAACATTTGGACTTAAGTGAAAATATTTGCACTTAAGTCCAAATATTTGGTAGTTCCTACTTAGCATTTGCATTTTTAAAAGCATAAAAGTCCAAATGCTAAGTAGTAACTACAAAATATTTCGACTTATAAATTACAGTTAAGTGACTAACTATTTTCCCAAAAAGTCCGCCCTATGAGCAACACCAGACCAGCTTGTTCCCAAATGGGGATGTTTCTTATACAATTTAATTGCACTCACTTATTATTAAGTATTATTGGGGTGGGGTCAATTTTGAAATATGTTAAGGGGTGTCTGAAGGGGCCGAGAAATTGCATGGGTCCTCTAGTTGAAGCCCTCTGGACGCATCTCCCGTCAGTGATAGGTACACCAGCCCTCTTAATTCAGATTGTTTGGCTTCGGCAATCTGCTACGGCAACAGTATGCCATGACCCAGTTTGCTTCAGCAAATTGCTTCGGCAATGCTGATTGCCGTAGCCAATTATGAAGGCTGGGTACAGCTACTTATTTTTAGTTTAAATTTG
Organism: Siphonodentalium dalli; assembly: GCA_032622095.1. NCBI lineage: Eukaryota > Metazoa > Mollusca > Scaphopoda > Gadilida > Siphonodentaliidae > Siphonodentalium > Siphonodentalium dalli. The sequence continues at coordinate 44,019,409 of CP136066.1, forward strand.
CTTCAAAATTGTAAATTACTCATTAAATTTCATTATAGCAGTTATGTTATAAGTTGTTTGCTCGTTTTAGGGACTGAAGCCTATGCAAAGAAGGCATATACACCTGCAGGAATCTGGAAATTGTGAACGTAGTAAGTACATTGCAATGATTCTACTATCGCTAAACATATAATTATTCCAGTAATGTTTATTCTTGTGAACTTTGTGAAGAACTTTCACATTAATGTCAGTTTCCACTGGGAATGATATTGATACGGATACATGTAGTTCATCTCCGTACAAGAATATTTACTCCCAAAAACAGTGACTCCGTAATTCATCCGAAAACAACTGCAATCTATCTTCTGTCAACCCAATATTCTTTGCCGATCGAGCTAATTACGTATGACGTCATTTACGTTACCTTGACTTATTGGCCGCGTTTTCTACTTATTGGCCGACTTTTTGTTACTTATTGGTCGCGTTTTCTACTTATTGGCGGACGTTTTGTTACTTATGACGCATTCTACTTATTGAAGCGGATAACCTATAGCTAATTAAAAAGGATGATTATACATGTGATAGATGTGTGTAGATAGCTATATTCTTGTCTAACACTTACAGAGCCAAATAGAGATGTCCTGATAGTCATCGACTTTGAGAGTTGTATCAGGGGTAAGTTTAAATATGATCCTTATTATGCAATCAACATTTTTAGCTCAACTTACTTTATAAGTTTGAGTTATTGCCATGGGTTGCTGTCCGTGTGTGCGTGTGTCCATCAACAAATTCCTTTTGCGCGGGCTACAGGTCGTAGCTTTGGTCTGATCTTTATGAAATTTGTCATGAATGTTGACAACGACATGTAGATGGGAACGAGTTATTTGACCAAAAAACATGGCTACTGGTTGCCATCTTGGATTTTACTCTTTGCATGACTAAATATCCTTTGGCACATGTATAGACATTAGGGAGACATGTTAACTTTCAGGAAAAAAGTTTGTGAAGTTATAACTATAATAGTGAAAGTTAAAATTATGTCATACTTTAAACGTTATAATATAATTTCTATCCCTTGAGTATTTTATTTTTATTGTTGAGAAATATCGTCTACGATTTATCTAGTTTTAATTTAATTTATCTTCAGATGGAAAAAACTTCTTCAGACCACAGGAGGGCCGAGGAATTATCACAACAAAGAAGCTTATTGAGCCCAATTATTTCAGATGTGTTTTAGACAGCTCCAGGGCTATTCAACTATTTTTTAAACACATAAAATAATTTGTTGAACCTATATATTGCTATTGATATTTTGTCTCACCCAGAATGTGGCATGTATGTAATGGTGGTTAGAATATCAGCAATGTCACTAGTTAATATAGATTGTCATTGGGTGACTGCCCTTTACATTAGTCACTACATGTAGTTATGGTTAGCCTATATAGGAAGTAATATTGCCCAAGTTTATTAGCTATGGTGGCCAGTCTATCTAGCCAGCAATTTAGAATAGTCCATGTATCTAACAAGGGTGGAGCCTATATCTAGCTAGTTACATTAGTCACTATAGCTAGTCATAGAGATTAGTCAGTCTATCTAGGAGGATATAACTATCAATATGGCGGCTAGGATATATAGCCAGCAATTTAGAATAGTCCATGTATCTAACAAGGGTGGAGCCTATATCTAGCTAGTTACATTAGTCACTATAGCTAGTCATAGAGATTAGTCAGTCTATCTAGGAGGATATAACTATCAATATGGCTAGCTATGGTGGCTAGGATATATAGCCAGCAATTTAGAATAGTGCATGTATCTAACAAGGGTGGAGCCTATATCTAGCTAGTTACATTAGTCACTATAGCTAGTCATAGAGATTAGTCAGTCTATCTAGGAGGATATAACTATCAATATGGCTAGCTATGGTGGCTAGAATATATAGCCAGCAATTTAGAATAGCCCATGTAGGGTGGAGCCTATATCTAGCTAGTTACATTATAACTATCAATATGGCTAGCTAAATAGTATATATATATGTGTATATATATGTCAAATATAACCAAATCCGATTATCCATGCCCAAGGTACAGGTTGAACAGTTCATACAGAGACAAAATTCAGAATCAAGTCAAACAAGTGCTGTAATTCTGATGCCGGTAAAAATAAATGGACGAAATTCAAAACAAATATCTATGTTACAGATGGACAGATGACGGTCTCCACTAATATAACCTTGACTTCTCCTTCGGATCGGGCATAACAAGGGTGTATTAATAACTCCTATTCAGTAAGGTAGGGTTCATGACGAAAGACACCAATGACGTTGATTGATTTATATTAAACCGGCATTGATTTCCGGCATTAAGATATTCAGATAACATATATTGATACAATTTAAATGCATGCTGTAACACAAATGTCTCTTTTTATCGCCTGTTCAGCCCAAGTTATATCAGTCTTCAGTTTTTTGTCATCCATTGGTCTTAACAGACACAGCATCTGAAAACAAAATAAAGTGAGGTATTTGTTACTTTCGGAAACAGGAAAAGTGCAAACCTCCAATCATGGGTGATACTTGTTGGTTACTGCTCCCATGCCCGCAAGCATTTTACTACATATATAAATGTATAATTAGTATATCGGGAAATACATCCATGTTGATTCAGATATAATCCTGTGGGATAGATATTGAACCTAATAAATACTCCACCAATGAATATACTATATGTTTGTTACACTTATAACACTTTGTAACTTACCCACTGAGGGCCTTTATTGGTAAATAAACTCTATTCTATTCTATAAATTAAACAAAGATTCATATAATAGATCCCAGTTTGAAAATGACATTAAACAGTTATTTCTTTAAATAGAAAATGCATTGTCTCGCAACAGGTTTATGAGAAATAGAGAAAAGTGTTAAATAGTTGTCAGCATGTCTTCCCCTTTAATTGGAAGATGCACTCTCAACAACTGTCAGATCAGAGTGGGCCCTAGCACTCATCTGCACTTCAGAGTTGTGAAATGCTGACAAGTTTAAGCGGTATTCATGCTGAACAAACCTGACCAACATGCACCTCTTCATCTTCGAGTCAAAAGTGGATGTTTTAATAAACCAAGCACATCAATGTTATTAAGTTTGTCATAGGCTGATACAAATTTATTTTGGTTTTATTTTTGGCCAATAATGTAAATTGGTAGTTAAATTATCACTAGCCACAACAGAATATTTTTTGTTCACTGTGAATTAATATCCTTAGTTAGATCTTGATGTTGTCAAGATCTAACAAGGGATAATGATTCATAGTAAGCAGCATGCATTAAGCCAGTAAAGCCACCACTGTTAAGTCAATGCTTAGTCAAGTTGTCAATTCCCTTCCCCACTGGTCAGGAATTGTGGTCAGGGTGAGAGGCATACCAGCTGCATACCATATATAGCTCTCTTTCAAAATGTCGCGAAATTTTCTGACAATGTTAGACGACACGGGAGTCACACATATTTCATTAGTGACTGTTTCTAAGTTATTAAACCAAGTGACTTCTAATGCAGCTTTTCGGCACATTTGTCTTTGTTTATGAATAGCTTTGATTTGGTTGAAACACTGTGCAGAAAGATTTCCAAAAGCTGTAGACACAAAGTGTTTTTTGTCTGGCTTGTCTATTTTATTTAATTGATTTAAACACGATGTAACATCCTCCATTGGCGGGATACATGTGAGCCGAGTGACGTCCGCCATAACTACTGGAGGTTCAATAACATTAATTAAATCTCCATCTGAAATGTCCGATATTCCATTAAGAATTTCAAGACTCAGAAATTTTGCTTTTGAGTTGAGACCCCATCTCTGAATCTGATTGATAGAATCCAAAAACTCACCATTTTCATTGTCTGCCATCTTTGCACTCTTTTCGCTTGCTACAGTATGACTGCTTGACTCTTTTGTAGATATCTAATCTGAACTGAGTGTGCACTGTCAACTGCAACCTGGAGATTAATAGCTGTAAATATAAACAAAATTCATACCATGGGTGGGAACTGGGATTAATTAAATAATAGTACTTTAGACTGTTTTGGTGTTTACTAGTACCGGTAGTAGAGATATTGTTTGTTTCTTGAGATGATGATTCCATGGAAAAAATTAATAACTACCGTAATTCAATATTAATCAAACTTATTTGAATACTAGTACATGGTTCAACATTGGTTGGTGGAATAATTAATTTTAATACCATAATGTCATAATCATATTAATCTTATAAGTTATATTAATCTACTAGTAGCCACAACACAAATCAAGAGATTTGTCATTTAATTTTAACCAGATTTAACAAACAAATAAATTGAATTGTATCAGAATCAGATGCTGCTGTGATGGTGAAATGAACTTGATAATCAATTAAATTGTTTATCATTTATGGTACAATATAAAGTCACTTTATACAGCTTTCCATTATTGGCAATAATGGAAATGATAATATTGATAAATGATAAGTCAGATAACTAATGCAGAGCTGACAAAAGAGACCAAGCCTGTTGTCAGGAACAACCTTGAGTTTAACTAACCTTAAGGCTTAATGGCTTAAACTTGTTTATATTGATATAAAAATAAAATTATTCTAATTATCTCTAATAGAAAAGTCAATTTCAACGAATTGTATTGTAAATGTCACGATTGCAACACTCTTACATGGCCTCATGTCATGCAATACCCAATAACATGCAATTATTCTCGGAGCTGGCACCCCAATGACTAGGTCAACATGACCGCTTTCGCAGATAGAAGGATACGCACTACGTTCATGACTGAACTACCCAATGACCACCATCATTTACTGATGATTTAGTCTAGGAAAACGTCGTTTTATTGACTGAAATGTCTTAAATTGATACCTATTTGATCAAATATTCGTTGCAACAGCAACTATAACATACAGTTATTCTCCGCGCGTTTGCCGTATAAATTCTTATAATGTTAATTGTCTTAAATAACTCAATTTAATTGTAACTATTCTTAAAAACAAACTCACCTTTGCCGCTTTCAAAACTCCAAGGGCACGCATAGCGTGCGTGATTGCTGACGTCATTGTAGATTTTAGAGTTATCGTTCCTGAATGGGATAACCGCATGTCAAGATGTCCGCAATTGCGCTTTATCATGACGACGGAAATTAACATTTTGCGCATGCGCAATAGTAATATCCTGTTATACGGTCAAGGTCGGAAATTTTGCGTGGCTGTCTTTCCATGGCTGCGCCCACTGAAATGCTGACTGCCAGGAATGACCGATTGGCAATTATCGCAATACGATAGGGGAACAATTTGACGTTCGTACTCATATTACACCAATTTTTGTACCTGGCTTGCCTGTCCTAAGTTTCACGGGAAAATGGCTAATTTGATTATATTTGTCGTTATACAGTACAAGGCCCGTGGTTTTTTACATGTCCACGAAAGAACACGCGCGATTTTTCCGTGGTTTTTCCGTGTTCAAAATCTGAACTCGCCAAAAACGCGGTCTGATCACGTTTGAACACGCTCTGATCACGTTTGAACACAATACATCCACGCTATGATCACGGTACGACGAACGTGTGACCACGGCCAAATGATCACGTTTGAATACGGAACATCCACGCTATGACCACGGGTGACCACAGCCATAACACAGGTGACCGCGACATGAACACGGAGGAACATGGCTGAACACGGACCCATCGCTGGCGGCCGGAGCTTGGCACGCCGCGGTGGCGGAGCTCGCGGTGTGCGTTACGTAATTAGTTATCACCTCCCTAGTCCAAAATATATTCTCGAAATTGCTGCTCAAATTGGCAAAAGAGCAGCACCATTTTATTTAACGGAAATTTCATCGAAATTCAACCCGTCGATTGTGAAAATTGGCCCAGAAAAAGTAAAGATACCAATATAGCGCGATTACTCATAAAATAACTTATATATGGGAGTCGGAATTGTACCGATACACATGCATTATTTCAAGCAGGGTGCTAACTTAATACTAAATAACTCGAATATTTTGACAGGAACATATGACTACCGGTATATATATTTATTCAATTTTATAGATTTACATCTTCCTGATCGAAAATATCTTGACGGGACCTTTGATAAATGTTCAATTTAGTTTCAATTAAGAATGTTTCTGGTATCAATGTCTGTTTAGTTTTAAACAAACCTTGATCACGTTTGAATATGGAACATCCACGCTATGACCACGGCCATAACACAGGTGACCGCGACATGAACACGGAGGAACATGGCTGAACACAGAGCCATCGCTGGCGGCCGGGGCTTGGCACGCCGCAGTGGCGGAGCTCGCGGTGTGCGTTACGTAATTAATTATCACCTCCCTAGTCCAAAATATATTCTCGAAATCGTGTTCAGATTCTGAACACGCTCTGATCACGTTTGAACACGCTCTGATCATGTTTGAACACGGAACATCCACGCTATGATCACGGTACGACGAACGGGTGACCACGGCCAAAGGATCACGTTTGAACACGGAACATCCACGCTATGACCACGGGTGACCACGGCCATAACACAGGTCACCGCGACATGAACACGGAGCCATCGCTGGCGGACGGAGCTTGGCACGCCGCGGTGGCGGAGCTCGCGGTGTGCGTTACATAATTAGTTATCACCTCCCTAGTCCAAAATATATTCCTGAAATTGCTGCTCAACTTGGCAAATGAGCAGCACCATTTTATTTAACGGAATTTTATCGAAATTCAACCCGTCGATTGTGAAAATTGGCCCAGAAAAAGTAAAGATACCAATATAGCGCGATTACTCATAAAAATAACCTATATATGGGAGTCGGAATTATACCGATACACATGCATTATTTCAAGCAGGGTGCTAACTTAATACTAAATATCTCGAATGTTTTGACAGGAACATATGACTGTATATATTTATTGAATTTTATAGATTTACATCTTCCTGATCGAAAATATCTTGACGGGACCTTTGATAAATGTTCAATTTAGTTTCAATTAAGAATGTTTCTGGCATCAATGTCCGTTTAGTTTTAAACAAACCTTGATCACGTTTGAATACGGAACATCCACTATGACCAAGGGTGACCACGGCATAACACAGGTGACCGCGACATGAACACGGAGGAACATGGCTGAACACGGAGCCATCGCTGGCGGCCGGGGCTTGGCACGCCGCGGTGGCGGAGCTCGCGGTGTGCGTTACTTAATTAATTATCACCTCCCTAGCCCAAAATATATTCTCGAAATTGCTGCTCAAATTGGCAAATGAGCAGCACCATGTTATTTAACGGAAATTTCATCGAAATTCAACCCGTCGATTGTGAAAATTGGCCTAGAGAAAGTAAAGATACCAATATACCGCGATTACTCATACAAATAACTTATATATGGGAGTCCGAATGGTACCGATACACTTGCGTTATTTCAAGAAAGGTGCTAACTTTATACTAAATATCTCGAATATTTTGACAATAACATATGACTATATATATTTATTGAATTTTATAGATTTACATCTTCCTGATCGAATATATCTTGACGGGACCTTTGATAAATGTTCAATTTAGATTCAATTTAGAATGTTTCTGGTATCAATGTCCGTTTAGTTTTAAACAAACCTTCGAACGTTGTGTCGGATCAGAACCTTTCAACTGATTTTACTCCAATATATTTACACGAACATATGAATATTTAATATGTGTTAAAAGAATAATATATTCTGACCTGATGTACATGTAATTCGTTACATGGAAACTATTTCGATGGATGGGTGGCTTCGTTTTGCTAATTCTTTCATACGTGTATAATCGATATCCGTAACCAGCGCAGAGGGCTTCATCTCAAAATGTGCAGACACCATCGAAAACAAAGAGGTCAGCTAAATTAAGTACAATTCGACAAATAGTGTTGATACGGTTCGTTTTGGGGCTTAGTGTTGTATTGAAAAATTTAGTTTTTCAAATTTAAATTTTTGAAAATGATTTTTCACCAATGCAACTGAAATAGTCCTGGTAAATTCTAAAAAGAAAGTAAAATTAAAAAAAATTTTTGTTGAAAGTCCATCAATACAACTATAACGGTAATTTAAAAAAGGGCAGTAGGAAGACGACCAATCCTGGCCATACTGTTCCTGCGCAAAACAAATTATCCACTTGTTTTCACTGTTGTAATGTAAATGTGTTTTGTGCGAATAAAGTATCTAATCTGATCTAAAAAAAAATCTTGGGCAATCTTTGAGGGGCAGATGTCTGGGATGCAATCACCCGTATCCCGCGATTAGAAACTGTACTCTGTAACCGATGTCCCATATCTGTAAACTCCGTGTGAAATTGTCTCTCCGAGGTGCAATGCATCATGCATGTATGTGCGTAGGACGTGGAGCCTATGTTGTGAGTGTACAAATCATGCAATGCATGTAGCCCTGTTCAGTTATCACTAACTATATATTCCGCAGGCACCCGGAAATTAATAACGGACGGACAAAAATGAGACAATGGGCTAATCAAGCCATTGTTTAGAGATTATCAAAAAGGTGCCATTTCCTGCTATGCCTTTTAAAAAGTGGCGATGGGTGAAGTCGATTTTTTTTATATGAGATATGGACATTAAATTAACTCATTCGATGTCAGGTTCGGTCGTACCAAGAATGGGAATGTTCCCCGCCTGTGCATTGGGTATGTGGCATTATAACCACCTGCGCGTACAATGAAATATATATTTATTTATGAAATGCTGATTTTTCTCCGATTATTTTGACAGAAACATGTGAATATTTTGTCAATTTCAAAAGCTTATCTGTGGATATCCGAGTCCGTCTTCAGATCGAAAATATTTCCCCAGGAACTTTGTTTCGTTCTCAATTTAGTTAACCTGGGTGTTGGTGTGAGACATGCGGAATACCAACAAATTATTATTTATGTTTTAATCCATTGTTTTGTTTTTCTCGTTTTATTTACAAGACAGTTTTTATACGCCCTTTTTGAAAAAAGGTCGTATTATGTTATCAGTCCGTCTGTCAGTCCGTCCGTCTAGCCGTCCGTCCGTTAACATTTTTGGTTTCCGATCGATAACTCCAGTTTTAATTATTTGATCTGAACCAAAGTTGGTATGTGTATTTCCCAGCTAAAGATACAGGCCAAGTTCGAATATAGGTTCCGTCCAAATATTTTTACATGAGTTACGGCCCTTTTTCGACTTAGAATTTGACCGTCTGTTAACATTTTTGGTTTCCGACCGATAACTCCAGTTTGGATTATTTGATCTGAACCAAAGTTGGTATGTGTATTTCCCAGCTAAAGATACAGGCCAAGTTCGAATATGGGTTCCGTCCAATATTATTTTTACATGAGTTACGGCCTTTTTCGACTTAGAATTTGACCGTCTGTTAACATTTTTGGTTTCCGACCGATAACTCCAGTTTGGATTATTTGATCTGAACCAAAGTTGGTATGTGTATTTCCCAGCTAAAGATACGGGCCAAGTTCGAATATGGGTTCCGTCCAGATATTTTTACATGAGTTACGGCCCTTTTTCAACTTAGAATTTGACCAATTTCATAACATTTTGGTTTCCGACCGATAACTCCAGTTTTGATTATTTGAGCTGAACCAAAGCTGGTATGTGTATTTCCCAGCTAAAACTACAGGCCAAGTTTGAATATAGGTTCTGTCTAATTATTTTTACATGAGTTATGGCCATTTTTTCGACTTAGAATTTGACCACATTTTGGCATTGAAATTAGATGTATATCAGATTTTCTTCAAATGTAAGCTCAAAGTATTATCTTATTTTGCGATAGTACAATTCGAAATGGCTAAAGGGCGTATTTTGCCACGCCCTAGCGATGCTCTTGTTGTTTTACTGTACCACACGCAAATATTATCAGGAAGGTCTTTATAAACACTCGGGTGAAACTGTCTGTTTCCAATATATCAATCCTCGACGATACGAATATTATCTGTCATATCAATTTACGAATAATTCCATAATATCAAATGACGGAATTATTTAAGATTGATTATGTGATCGAATTGATGTTATTGTACGCACCAAATGAATCAGACTCATTTTACTTGCAATATTTATCTATTGAATGTTATGAGACACATTTACACCAGCTGGTCAGTGCGCGCGTAATCAGCGTTTATAAAAGAAAATTACCAGACATTTGTACATTTATAACGTAATTGTTTAAATGAATCCGTGTGAAATCTATATTACTGAAATATCTCGCCAAACTTGGGTGCATTGGAACAGTTATGTAGAGTGGGATGTCATAATGACAACAAACTGAATAAAACATTTAATGAATTTTTTGTAATGTTATATCCAACTTTTCAGCCATTTGTTAGAACACGATATTGCCGCACAAACTACCGAAACCATTTGCGTACATGTAAAATGAACAAACACAAGAAAATATGAATGCCAACTAAAATAAAATGCGACAACAAAACATGACACGGATATAAAGGCCATTGACACGGATTAACAAATATGCATATATATATATATATATATATAATTAAATATATGAAATTGTTTTTTATTATAAAAGATTTTATCTGACAATTCTTTATTCATTGACGAAAGCAATCTGGGCCAAATATACCCGAAAAAAGCCTACCGCAAGTAATACTGCGGCAACTCTTTGATGTCGCAGATTATTCACACCTCCCGCACTGTCCCTGAAAAGAGTAGATGCCGCTCTGCACTGGGGTGAAGACCACGCCGTAAACACGGCTGACCACGCTATTAACACGGCATGAACACGACTTCAACACGGATGACCACGGCGTGCAATCAGATGACCACGGCATGTACATGCAGTGTTCAGACCGTTTTTGAACACGCTGGCCATTTTGTCGAAATTGATCATGCTAAGAACACGACTTCAACACGAATGACCATGGCGTGAACTCGGATGACCACAGCATGTACACGCCGTGTTCAGACCGTTTTTGAACACGCTGGCCATTTTTCTGAAGTTGACCACGCTAAGACCACGCTCGATTTTTCCGTGTTAAAATGTTGGCCACGCGTGGTTTTGAAAAAACCACGGGCCTTGTACTGTATACATATTTATCACCCTATTTAATATTTATTATTCATTTTCATAAAAATCAAATAAAAGAAGCCGAAGATGACATGTTTAAAATGTTTGAAGCATGAATTTGGCGATATGTTGTTTTCAAAGTTGTTATCAGAGTACGTTATACTTGTGATAGTTACGTTACGCACACGGTGTTCCCCTATCGTATTGCGATAATCGCCAACCGGAATGACCTTCGTTGCTTTGAAATGTTGCGTTTTTGATTGATCGAAAACGCGGTCCACTAGGGTACAGGACGTTTCGTAACATGGTCGTTTCGTCCCTGGACGTTTCGTACCATCTGGTCGTTTCGTACCATATTTTTTGTCGTTTCGTACCGCATTGTTTGGTCGTTTCGTACCGTAACGATGTAGGAAATCAATTGGTTGTTTCGTACCATGTAGGAAATCGTTTCGTACCGTGTCTTGTACCATGTTGTGAATGTGGGGAAAACAGTATTGATTTCATACCTTATTCTTTATTTTAATATGATATGATATCCAAGTCGAAAATTGTTACCCAGGTCACCACTCGGAATAAGTTACAATACTTTATAAATGCGAATATTGGATTCTGAAATATAGTTTCAATATGCCTATAAAAAAAAGAAGAAGAAGAAACAGCTAAAAAGAAAAGGTCTCGTTTTCATGGTAATGAGCTGACTAAGTGGCTTGTTTTCTAGACTACTACAACTGATGGACCCTAACTAGTTAGTGGTTTACCTGTGCAAACAATGAACATTAAAGTTATATAGCAACACCCAAAAGACAACAAAGCACCATACATGCAACACCGGTGTACATGCAGGCCATGCACGTTGAAATGACAACTCCGACTCCAACGAGAATAGACCATTCGACCTTCGAAAAACAACTTTTGAAGGCATGTGCAAATTTTTTTGCTCCAGCAGTTGCCAGTCGTTGTCGAATCGGCTGAATAGGATGTTAATTGTTACAATCATGTCATACAATATTGTTGTCAATTATAAAATACTGTTGTTAATGTTAATATGTTGTTATTTTAAAATAAAGAATAACGTATGAAATCAACACTGTTTTCCCCCCATTCACAACATGGTACAAGACACGGTACGAAACGATTTCCTACATGGTACGAAACAACCAATTGATTTCCTATAGGGTACGAAACGACCAAACAATGCGGTACGAAACAACCAAATAATATGGTACGAAACGCCCAGATGGTACGAAACGACCATGGTACGAAACGTCTAGAATCAGGTCCACTACGGTGAAGTTTAAAGCTTGACTGTCACATATGCATAACGTGGTCAATACAGTATACACATTCCGGTAATAAGTTTGGCCATGAATTGATGTACGGTCTCTCAATTCTCATTCAGTCATTGCCATTGCCATTGGCGTTGGAATTTGGGTCGGGAGGTGGGTGGAGGGCTCGTTGGCTCAGACGTAATTAACTTATTAAGTAGTCATAAACTATGACGATACAATAATCACAACCCAAAGGTTGTTTTACGGTTCGTAAGCGACGCAAGTATAGTTGTGACGTCACTAATTTCTATACTCCATCAACCGGAAACCCCAGTGGCGGTGGACTCGTTCCTAGCGCTCAGCCTCCACTACGCTAAGGCGGAAGCGTTACGTTGTGGAGTTGGACGGAACAGTGAGCGGAGTGTCTGAGCCAGGTACGAGACTCACAACCATGCACTGAGACACCAGAATTAATGTTTCCTAGCTTGTAAAATGTAAGAAACTGTTGTAAGTTGTATAACTTATGATTCTGCAGATCCACTACGGCATCCTTGTAAACAAATTCATCCTCTGGGGACCTCATTCTGCATGGTCTCATCTGCTATGGGAGACAAAGACTCAAATTTAAGTTCCCAGATGGTGAAGGTGATGATGTGCACCCATTGGGCACCTCGATCATGCATTGTGTCGTCCGTCTGCCAATTTGTTGATACATCATAATCATATTACATGTATAGAGAAACAAAACTAAAAAACTTGTTAATTTGATAAGGCCAAAAAAAAGAAGATAGTATGTTAGTGGGAGACCATAATTAAGTAATTGCAGCTCTTCTAACACTCATCTTTTTACCTACCGGTAGTCCAAAATTTAATGTACAGTCCAACTTTCCCCACCACTGCCCTGGCAACGGAGCTTTTGCTTCAAGTCCGTAAAGGAAGAATATGATGCAAGACACGACCAAACCGCGATGTTCCCCGGACAATACATATACTAGTGCGTCACCCTGACATACATTTCACCTTCCTTTTCCAAAAAAGAGACATTTATCGAGCATTTTTGGCGAGCAAGTGAACAATATTTAAACATTCGGGTGTGTTCGACTTCTGGTCACACCGTGCTCAGTATCGTGGGGCAAATAATTTATGTCAATGAATGGTACACATACATATTATATGTTCAAATTCATAAAAAAAAAACATACTAAATCAGGATATAAATATAGGCGATCATGCCAGGCTAGCCTTTATTTGTTCTAAAATAGTGTGTTAGGGAAATTGTAGAACCGTTATTTCATAATATTTACATACTAAGTGTGATTATCACTAAAGCCAGCATTCCGATTGGTCGGCGCCCACGTGGCTAGTTGCAATTATTTCTCGGTGAACGCGCAAGAGGTCATAATTGCAGCCTCATAATTACATCGACGCGTCATTGGTTTTGGAAAGACGAACGCGTAATGTTTTGGGCGCATTTGGACTCGCGCAGGATTGACTTAATAAATCATCGGGTTTCAATATAAAGAGAAATTGTTCCTGTTAACTTTTGCCAAGGGTGTTATGGGATATTTTGGGCTGGTTTTGTCACGATACACTTTTCGATTTAAATACATTTACAAAAGTGGCTTTTTCGCTAAATGTATATAAAATATAAGGATTAATTGTCATGTGGACTGTTTTTATGGAGATGTAACTGCGAGGTGAGTGGTCATAACTTGTATGTAAAACCCTTTGGGTTTTACACAAGTTATGACCACTCACCTCGCGGTTACATCTCCATAAAAACAGTCCACATGACAGTTAATCCTTATATGGTGGTGTATGATATGCGGCCAATCAAAATTGTTCTGGGACTGATACACAACCTGCTAGACTACTGAATCATACTGATTGACTGAATAGCGATAACAACATTCACTAAACCTACTTGGGGGCTAAGTATAATTCAATTCAACAAAGAATACCATAAAACACATCCTGATCTCCCATAAGTTGAATGAAAATACCACATTGAACTCATTTACAATGATAATGTGATATATGTCATTTAATTTATAGCCATTTTGGCAGCCATCTCACATCAAAAGCCATGAAATATATATAACAAAGGATGAACCACTCACAATTACATGTTTTCATTCAAATTATATCATTAGGTAACCTTTTTGCAGGAGTTTCTAGGTTACTGATCCAATACCCTTTAATTGATGGTTTCCTCAACATCTTGGCTATTGTGTAAATGTCTGTTTTTCATTCTATGACCAATATATTCCATCAAAAAACCTTGTTAAGCACTCAAGAGTTGAAGCACAAAGATGAAAATAATTCTATAGGTAGCACAATTTTAATCATTCTTGACTTTGCTAATTTTTTGAAAATTTTGAAGTTGGCCATTTTGGATTTTCAGGGTCAAGAGCTCCTTGAAGGTAAATCCCGTCATATAATGCTATATAAATATCAGATATGATATCTGTATGTGGCACTGATGCATATAGGTCAATAATTCTAATTGGGCGATAAACTTTGAGATAAATGTGCTGAACCCCAAAATTGGGGTTCAGGCCCTTAAAAATGGAATTTGGGCCCCTTTTATAAAAAATCGGTCGGTACCACTGAATTACTCATCGAAAAGTACTCAGTATCAAACAGAAAGTGGTTGGATATTCCCTAAAGAGCCCAGTTGTGAGACCGACTAGATTAAATGTTATTCATCAGAGTTATAGTTGAAGCATGCCAAAACATTTGACATAACATTTAAGTCTTTAACTGATATATTCTTGTGCCACAATATATAATTTCTTGTTTAACCCTTTCAGTGCCAGGTCCGATTTTTGTATCAACCCATTTACCCTGTGCCAATACATTCTCTTATATATGCGAGTCGACCATAGGTCGCCTCGCATATATAAGAGAATGCATTGGCCTAACAATTTTTAATCATTTGTTATTATTTTTTACAATTTTGATAATTTTTTCTTTTATTCTTTAACAGACTTATTTTGTAGGTTTAGTGCCAGGGAATCTTACGTTTTTCATGAGCATCAAAATTATTACTATGAATACTTGGTGATAGTTTTGAGTTATAACATGCCCCTAAGGTTTTATCCAGTTTGTTTTTAAATTCGCTATGGCATGCTTAAGCATACCCAAAAAAAATTCAACCCAAAACAATCTAAAAAACAATTTTTTAAATTTTTTTAGATCCGATTTTACAGACCGTAAATTAGGGCCGATGAGATCGGCCCCTGGCACTGAAAGGGTTAATTATGATTGAAATTTTTTTAAATTTTATTTTTAAATTAATAACACTCACATCACTCTGGGCCAAGCCTGAGTTTAGTGTGTCTGTCATCAAGTCTGAGTTTAGTGTGTCTGTCATTTGCAGAATGGTTGAAATTTGATAATGAAGAAACTTTCCAGAAAAGATGAGGCCTAAGCAGAATGAGGTCCCTAGAGGGTGAATTTAGTGATGCTAGCCTGCTATGCAGGGTAGCGTCACTAAATTCACCCTCTGAGGTCATCATTCTGCAAATGACAGGCACACTAAACTCAGGCTTGTCCAAACACCTGGATTCTTTACACAAGAACTATGAAAGAAGAAGAGAACCCCGGAAAAATTGTTCAGAAGAAAATAATTTATATTAAAATTCAGTTTGCTCCAGAATTCTTGTATTTTTTCCAGGTGTCTTGTAGACTACATTGAGGAATAACGTAAACCCAATATGGGTTTCTTGTAGACCGGATTCAGGAATATCGTAAACCTAATCCGGGTATTTTGTAGACCAGATTCAGGAATATCGTAAACCCAATATGGGTTTCTTGTAGACATCTGGATTTGTTGGGATGCTCAGGGTGGAGAATGTTATGTGTTCCTATTCTGTTTCTCGTTTATACATGTATTAATATATCAATGGTTATATAATTAATATCTACATTGGAAGGCTTAGTTTGAAAGTCTGAGATTGAACTAATTTAGTATTTATTGTCATTGGGTAAAGTTGTTCCTGTGAATGCCTCAAAAAATTCCTTCATGAATCGGAGTTACTGAGTATCCTCAAATATTTCACAATAAAACCAAACTTGTGGAGTTATTGTTTTTTTCTTGGAAACTAATTATGAGGCCCCCACCCCCCTTTTTCGTACGCCGTATTCCATGCCCTGTTATGAGGTACGCGTATTCCGGCCCCTCTGTTAGGAGGTATTCGGTATTCCAAATATACCGGTATTCGTACGCCGACCTTCCAAAAAATGAAGTTTTCATTTATTTTTATGTATTCCATATGGCTGTTAACTGGTATTCCGTATTCCACCCTCTGTATTAAGTGGTATTCCGTATTCCATGGGGGGTGGGGGTGGGGGCCTCAATTATCCTTTCCATGACTGGAGCTTCCTGAAATTTTGCGAAAACCCTGTGCCAATGCATTCTCTTAAATATGCGAGTCTCCCATAAGGAGCCTCACATATATAAGAGAATACATTGTCCTTGACCTTGTAAGCCAGTGCATTCTCTTATATATGTGAGGCTCCCTATGGGAGACTTACATATATAAGAGAATACACTGGCACAGTATCGTTAATGCTGCACCAGCGCAGCTTCCATCATAAAAGGGTTAACTATAATCTTTTAATACTTATGGAATCTATTTCATTTTATTATGGATGCTTTCCAGTGAGGTATAATAATAATTTTGAACCATTTTGAGACATTCAAACTTGGTCAATCCTTTTAATGGGAATCAATCTTTGAATTCTACAATATTTATTTTCTTTCTTCACAGAAGGTGCGATGGCAGCGACCGACGTATCCCAAAAAGGATTGCTCACAAGGAAACACGAATGGGAATCCACCACGAAGAAGGCATCCAACAGGTAAGATACTGTCATACACTCAACAGGTAAGATACTGTCATACACTCAACAGGTAATACACTGTCATGTACGCAACAGGTAAGATACTGTCATACACTCAACAGGTAAGATACTGTCATACACTCAACAGGTAATACACTGTCATACACTCAACAGGTAAGATACTGTCATACACTCAACAGGTAATACACTGTCATACACTCAACAGGTAATACACTGTCATGCACGCAACAGGTAAGATACTGTCATACACTCAACAGGTAAGATACTGTCATGCACGCAACAGGTAAGATACTGTCATACACTCAACAGGTAATACACTGTCATACACTCAACAGGTAAAACACTGTCATGCACGCAACAGGTAAGATACTGTCATACACTCAACATGTAATACACTGTCATACACTCAACAGGTAATACACTGTCATGCATGCAACAGGTAAGATACTGTCATATAAACTCAACAGGTAATACACTGTCATGCACGCAACAGGTAAGATACTGTCATACACTCAACAGGTAATACACTGTCTTGCACTCAACAGGTAAGATACTGTCATATAAACTCAACAGGTAATACACTGTCATGCACGCAACAGGTAAGCTACTGTCATATAAACTCAACAGGTAATACACTGTCATGCACGCAACAGGTAAGATACTGTCATACACTCAACAGGTAATACACTGTCTTGCACTCAACAGGTAAGATACTGTCATATAAACTCAACAGGTAATACACTGTCATGCTCTCAACAGGTAAGACACTGTCATGCACTCAACAGGTAATACACTGTCATGCACTCAACAGGTGAGATACTGTCATATAAACTCAACAGGTAATACACTGTCATGCAATCAACAGGTAAGATACTGTCATATAAACTCAACAGGTAAGATATTGTCATGCACTCAACAGGTAATACACTGTCATACACTCAACAGGTAATACACTGGCATGCACTCAACATGAAAGATACTGTCATGCACTCAACAGGTTAGATACTGTCATGCACTCAACAGGTAAGATACTGTCATGCACTCAACAGGTAAGATACTGTCATGCACTCAACAGGTAAGATACTGTCATGCACTCAACAGGTAAGACACTGTCATATACATTCAACAGGTAATACACTGTCATACACTCAACAGGTAATACACTGTCATGCACTCAACAGGTAATACACTGTCATGCACTCAACAGGTGAGATACTGTCATATAAACTCAACAGGTAATACACTGTCATGCACTCAACAGGTAAGATACTGTCATATAAACTCAACAGGTAAGATATTGTCATGCACTCAACAGGTAATACACTGTCATACACTCAACAGGCAATACACTGTCATGCACTCAACATGAAAGATACTGTCATATAAACTCAACAGGTAAGATACTGTCATACACTCAACAGGTAAGACACTGTCATGCACGTAACAGGTAAGACACTGTCATACACTCAACATGTAAGATACTGTCATACACTCAACAGGTAAGATACTGTCATACACTCAACAGGTAAGACACTGTCATGCACTCAACAGGTAAGACACTGTCATATACATTCAACAGGTAAGACACTGTCATACACTCAACATGTAATACACTGTCATGCACTCAACATGAAAGATACTGTCATATAAACTCAACAGGTAAGACACTGTCATGCACTCAACAGGTAAGATACTGTCATACACTCAACAGGTAAGATACTGTCATGCATTCAACAGGTAAGACACTGTCATACACTCAACAGGTAATACACTGTCATGCACTCAACAGGTAAGACACTGTCATGCACTCAACAGGTAATACACTGTCATGCACTCAACAGGTAAGACACTCATGCACTCAACAGGTAATACACTGTCATGCACTCAACAGGTAAGACACTGTCATGCACTCAACAGGTAATACACTGTCATGCACTCAACAGGTAAGACACTCATGCACTCAACAGGTAATACACTGTCATGCACTCAACAGGTAAGACAATCATGCACTCAACAGGTAAGACACTCATGCACTCAACAGGTAATACACTGTCATGCACTCAACTGCTAGCAGTAGTTCTGAATCACTTTGCAATTTATCCAAGTTTGTGAATAGCGCCACATAAATTATCAGTCTATTTTGGCAAAGGCAGAAAACTTTCTGTTTGGTAATCAGTAATCAGATAAAACTTTGAGTTAAAATAAATTTATAAGTTGTGTCAATGATTTTGTACTTAATTGGACAAACTGAAGATGTTTCTGACACATCATGAAACATACACATTTACACTATAATTACTGGCGACATGCAGCTTCAAAATTAGCTACAGCAACTGCGACATGAAAGGACTTAAATGCACATTTGTGTGGATTTCAACCTCTTAACTGATTGTGCAAACAGTCGCCATATGAGAAGAATGCTTAAACCCCTCCATGACTGGAGCTTCCTGAAATTTCTGAAAACCCTGTGCCAATGCATTCTCTTGTATATGCGAGTCTCCCATAGGGAGCCTCTCATATATAAGAGAATAGATTGGCCTAACAATATTTACCTTGACCGTGTAAGCTAGTGCATTCTCCTATATATGCAAGTCTCCCATAAGCACTGGCACATGATCACCAGAGCAGCTCCGGTCATGAAAGGGTTAATCTGGGTTCTACTTTCAGAGAATTCTAACAAGGTGTCTTCTTATACTATGTTAATATCTGTATTCGTCTACTTCAGATCTTGGGAGAAATTATATAGCGTTTTACGAGGACCAACATTGTCCAGTTACAAAGACCAAAAACATGCTATCTCAGTAAGTATGCTGTACATTTTACTGCTCATCATCCCACGGAACTGTTTTCAAGTGAAAACATTCTCAAAAAATTTAAAACAAGGTTACCTGCAATAAAAATTGGCCGTCATATAGATCTTTAAATAATTTGATAATAACACGATTGAATCTTCCAGAAATGGACAATTTCTTTTACAAACCTGGTAAAAATAACAAATTTAGGAAATTTTGTCTACTCTTGTTTGATAAACTGAATTGTAACAAGCCTGCAAATAGCGTGTCTGTCATTTGCAGAATGAGGTCCCCAGAGGGTGAATTTAGTGATGCTATCCCGCACAGTGGGCTAGCATCATCAAATTCACCCTCTGGAGACCTCATTCTGCTTAGGCCTCATCTTCCGGGAAGTATCTATAGTCTCATTTTAACAATATTTTTAGTTGCTTTTTCCCTTCTGGGAAGTTTATATATTGCCTAATTTGCAGAAGATAAAATGCATAATCGTATGGGAGGCCAAATTCACATTTATTAATTATTGTGCTTCAGCGCAATTGAATTGCCCTTTAGCACAATCAATTGCACTTCAGCGCAACCGATTGCGCTTCAGCGCAATTCAAAATTAATTGTGCTGAAGCACAATTGAATTGCACTTCAGCGCAATTATTTTCCCATATATGGCTAACCCCCAGTTAATTAATGATTAAATACTGGAACAAATAATAATCATGGTGCAGATAACATACCCCCCATAGTAGCTGAGAGTACCAAATTTTCACCACTCATGTTATTGTGGTTTTAACCACTTACCAAAAGGCACGTGCTTAAAAACCACAATTTCACTCACTAATATTTTCGGTTACTATGGGTGTATTCTGTATATACATCAAACTATAAGATGTCTGTTACCTAACAATTCATTCATTTAAAAAATCATTGAATCCCAACAAACAGAGCTCATGCAACCCTGGTGTAAAATTTGGTATGATTTGAATGCAATTGTTTTATCTATGCATTCCACAGTGCAACGGAACATTTTCATTGGACAATGCGGTAGTTCCAAGTGTTTGCCTATAAACAATCATAACGTAATGTTTTTAATGTTTGTTTACATAACCAAGGGTACAAACAGACAATAACATGCAATGTACGCGATATTTATGATTTGTATAAGAACAATATACATTGTATGTCTATTATATAATATTCTTTCTGTTTAAGGCAGTTTTAGTGGATGTGACTATTTAAAAACCTACACCCACAGGGAAGGCCACCCGTATCTTTAACCCTTTCAGTGCCAGGTCCGATTTTTGTATCAACCCATATACCCTGTGCCAATGCATTCTCTTATATATGCGAGTCGACCATAGGTCGCCTCGCATATATAAGAGAATGCATTGGCCTAACAATTTTTCATTATTTGTTATTTTTTTTTACAATTTTAATAATTTTTTCTTATATTCTTTAACAGACTTATTATGTAGGTTTAGTGCCAGGGAATCTTACGTTTTTCATGGGCATCAACATTATTACTATGAATACATACTTGGTGATAGTTTTGAGTTATAACATGCCCCTAAGGTTTTATCCAGTTTGTTTTTAAATTCGCTATGGCATGATTAAGCATACCCAAAAAAAATTCAACCCAAAAAAAATCTAAAAACAAATATTTTAAAATATTTTTAGGGCCGACTTTACAGACCGTAAATTAGGGCTGATGAGATTGGCCCCTGGCACTAAAAGGGTTAACGACTAAAGGTGTGACAACCAATGGTTTTTATAGTATACAGTGAATTAACAGCTTATTGATAACATTTGTGATAACAATAATAAATTATTCAGACTGTCAACAACAACTGAACATGTCCAAATTGTTAATTGGTGAATTTTTTTAGTTCTTTCTACATTTCAGAAAATAACATCAAATATGGTGATCCACCAACCCAGATCCTATCCTTAAATGATATGCAGAACTATAATTCCAGGGGGCTTTGCCATGAAATTTACGGTAGATTTTGTCGATGATAAAAGATATCCCATAGTTTCAACATGTACGTACCACTTGGCTTTGCCACTTATATCCTCTGATACAGGCAGTAATTGGAGGACAGGGTTTTGGGCATATATAGAATATGAAACATTAAAAATAATTACCTAAATTATCTTCAGTCCCCTCCGCTTTTTTTTGTACATCAAGATATACCGATAGTCAAACACTGCATAACAATAAACATATACCTAAACTTACCACCAGAAAAGGTGTGCCATTTATAATAAGGTTTTAAATTTCAATATACGATATCTGACAGCGATATAACTTATGCTGTATGCATGCATGTATGGAAACCATTTAACTCTTTCCATATATTTAGGAATTTACTAACAATATTCATCCTATGGACTACGATAACATTTAACTATATTTGTGAGTAACTACTCGTAAGTGGGAGACGATAACCTGTAACTATAGTTGCCCTAAGTTATTAGGTCTGACATCCCATCTGCCATATTGGCATAAAACATAACTGTGAGATGTGTAGGGGTAATGTACATCATAACTGTGAGATGGGGAGGGGGTAATATACATCATAACTGTGAGATGGGGAGGGGGGTCATGGACATCATAACTGATATGGGGAGGGAGTAATGTACATTATAACTGTAACTGGAATGGAGAGGTGGGTAATGTACATCATAACGTTGATATGGGGACGAGTAATGCACATCATAACTGTGGAATGGGGTGGGGTACTGTACGTCATAACTGTTATATGGGGAGGGGAATGTACATCATAACGTTGATATGGGGAGGGGTAATGTACATCATAACTGTGGAATGGGGTGGGGGTACTGTAGTTCATAACCGTTATATGGGGAGGGGAATGTACATCATAACGTTGATATGGGGAGGGGTAATGTACATCATAACGTTGATATGGGGAGGGGTTAATGTACATCATAACTGAGGAATGGGGAGGGGGGTACTGTACACCGTAACTCTGGGATGGAGAAGGGGTAATGTACATCATAAGTGAGATGAGATGGGGTACTGTACATCATAACTGTGAGATGGGGAACGGTAATGTACATCATATCCATATATTTAGGAATTTTCAAACAATACTCATCCTATGGACTACAATAACCTTTAATTATATTTGTGAGGAACTATACTCATCCAATGTACTACGATAACCTTGGTCTATACATTTGTGACTACATGGGTGTGTAACTATACTTAATAGATACATGTATGCCTTATACTATTATCGCGTGATTAAAAATTTACATAACCGATGAATAATCAACTGTTCTACTATCCTAACCATTTTTGTTGACTTCTAGATAGCTGTGGGTTAGTGTTGTGCGGTTAACCGAGAAAACAACTCGGTTTCGGTTTAAAAAAATACCGACCGAAACCGACCGACGTGATTCTGCCCTAACCGACATTAGGTTTTTTTTTGGTATGTTTATTTTTCAATTGAATCGACTTGTTAGTTGATACTGTTGTCAAATAATCGGCCTCTCTGATCAATTATATATCGGAATGTGTCCATTTCGTCTCAGATATGTGTTGTTATAATATCGTAGGCGTCAAATAAATTGCGTTGCGAAACGAAACTGAAAGCATGTCGTTGCAAAAATGAGAATGCGAACGAAAAGAAATGTTATACCACGTGGGAAATGGTCCAGAAACTTTTTGTTCTGGAACCTACGATCGATCGATGAGTGGCCACACAGTCAACACGAACTGCATGCAGTAGGTCGTTGACTTTTGTCACCTTTATTGTCAACTGTCTTAGAATAAGTGTGCACTTTATTTGAATTGATGACGTGTGCATGACGAAACATTTCGTTCCGTGCGGATAGTTAGAACTGCAATTTCTGAAACTTCATTCTCCCGGCTAATCGGTCAATAAAATTGAACTAATATCTATAACGTTCAACGAAATATTACGAATTTGAGCCGGCCAATTGCCGTGTAATGTACGTGCACTTATTAGCGTCTTGTTGATCGCGGCAGTTATTTTTGCGCGTAGCGGTTTCTCTAACCCACAAACTGACCGGGAACATCAAAAGCGTAATTACGTCATCATTGTCGAGGAACTGGGCACATGCTACATCGTAACTGATTGATTAACACGGCCTTGTCTTTAAACGATATCGGTATCAATATAAGTCACACGGGACTTCATCTTGTATGCATGAAACGTCGCTGTATTTGCGTTTCACTTTTATGTTTTGATTTTGTTATGGGGGATATATAGTCGGAAAAAGAGTTTATGGTCAGCGTCAAGAAATATGGTCAGTCGGGCACAACTATTTTGTGTTTGCTTAAACTTGATGTTCAATATGACTTTTATCTCACATTCTCATTAAAGTTCATGATTTAGCAACACAGCAAGCTGTTCCCCAACTTATTATGACCCTCTGTAACTGGTAGTGCCTGTTTTGTCCAGTTGTGTTGGACTAATTGCTATATGTTAAGCGATTGCATACTAAAACCGAAACCGAAACCGAGGTTTTTTTACCAAAAAAAAACGAAACCGAAACGTAAATTCTATAACCTCCCAACACTACCATGGGTTCACGCCTTCCGGTTACCAGTCGACACATCACGCTGGTTTTTATCTGCCTGCTCGGTGTGCCGGTGTGGTGCTTGCGTACCTTGCCCTAAGTTATCAGGTCTGACATCCCCTTTGCCATATTGGAATAAACCATAAAACTTCCAAGTCATCAACAATGAGTGTGAAACACAAAATATAAAATGGCAGATCAAAATTTCCCATCAGTATCAGATAAGAATTGATGACAATGGAATAGCCTACCTATCTAGGGGTGTAAGCTTAACAATAATTGCGCTGAAGCACAATTGGTTGGTAGTATCACATATGAATTTATGATAATGGAATAACCCACCTATTCAACCTAACTTTAATAATAATAATTGGGCTGAAGCGCAATTGAATTACACTGAAGCGCAATTGGTGGATATCCTACATGAATTGATGATAATGGAATAACCTATCTATTCAGGGGTGTAAGCTTGTAACAATAATTGCGCTGAAGCACAATTGAATTGCACTGAAGCGCAATTGATATGAATCAAGCTAGATTTTGCACTTCAGCACAATTGAATTGCGCATCAGTGCAATTATTAATAAATGTGAATTTGGCCTCCCATATAATCAAGGTGACTAATGGGTGAACATCACTAATTTCAACTGAGGAACTTCAATGTTTATATTGCTGTCCCCATTCGCATCAATGGCCAATGCATAAATTTGATTTGAGATTCAATTCACGAATATCACACCCCTGATTCGATTCAAGATTCAATTTGACGGCAAACTCCTGATTCACAGGGCCCTAATATATATGCTTTCCACTCACAGGACCCTAATAACTGCATTCATCATGAACCTACTTCGGACCTGACTAACGCCACATGTAGTGTACCATCCGATTATACCAAGCGACCAAATGTTTTCCGAGTGCGACTGAGTACTGGCGGTGAATACCTGTTCCAGGGCAAAGATGAGGTATGTATCATGTGATGAGTAGGGTTAAATCCATGACTGGGGTATCCCAGTACCAGTCTGGAATTATACAGTCCTGATTCCCAGGAATATGAATAGAATTTTACATAACTTTCCCCAATATTATTTGAGATTATAAAGAATCAGAATTTCCTGGTATAAATTTTGATCTCCAAATGATCATGTCACAGGAACAAAGCAATTCTAGATCGACTTATTTGAATTTTAACTAATATAGGTTGACATGTAGAAGCCCCAAACATCTTCCAATCATGAACAACATATTTAGACATTCATTTCCCATACAATTAAGACCTACATGTAAATTTTATTAGAAATTTGTTGAAGTAACTGAATTTCGTTACTTGTCCAACAGTCTGATTCAAAATGTGTATGATGAAGTTAGTTCGGTTGACATTTCTAAAGAAACATATTCTTTTTCAAGCTGACAGATTATTTTTAAAATTTTAGTTATTTAAAAAAGAAATTGAGCTATTATATTAAAGACATATTACATGTATGTACTTGTTCGGGTGCATGAAACTGATAAGTTAGTATTCAGACGCTATGCCTCGATTCAAGACGCATCTGTTGGCGATAAACTTACGAAAACGATTTCACCATCGAGAGTCACTGCATTTAATTACTATATAAGAATGATGGTGTGTGTTATTATACCCCCCGCAACGAGTTGTGGGGTGGTATACTGGTATCAGCTTGTCCGTTCGTCCGTCTGTCTGTCCGTCCGTCTGTCCGTCCGTCGTACCGTCCGTCCGTCCATGGCCACAAATTTGTCAGAAGTTTTTCTCAGTCGTGTTTTGATCAATTTCCGTGAAACTTGGCACAGACATCAGCCACCATGGGAACCTGTGCACCTGCGATTATGATGTCTGTCGGACTTTTTTTGGTGGAGGAGTTATTCCCCCTTTTTCGACTTAGAAAATTTTCACAACATGTACAATTTTGTCCCGAGCTTTTATTCCTACATTTTTATGTCAATTTTTAAAAAACTTGATACAGATATTTAGTACCATGGGAACCTGGGACCTGCGATTATGACGTCTGTCCGACAATTTTGGTGGAGTTATCTCCCTTTTTTGACTTAGAAACTTTTTTGCAACATGCATAATTTTGTCCGAACTTTTATTTCTACATTTTTAGGTCAATGTTTTTTAATCTTGGCACTGATATTTAGTACCATGGGAACCTGTGCATCTATGATTATGTTGTCTGTCCGACTTTTTTTTGTGGAGTTATGATTAGGGTTAAGGGTTAGGGTTAGGGGGTTTAGGGTTAGGGATACCTGTTTGACATAATTTCAGTGCCCAATATATTGTAATGGCTACTTCACTCAAATAACATTTTGAATACGGGGGGTATTACTTAGTCCCATCTGGGACAAGCCCATCTAGTTAAATTTGGATTGTAAAAATAACTACTATTAACAAGATTATTCTCAATTTCTATTTGATAACCTAAACCGGAGTGTTTCACATCACTTTAAAGGTACTCAATCTGAACAGACGCTCCTAAAATAATATTTCTTTGGCTTCGGGGGTAAAAAATATTTGATTTGAGTTGAGGAACCCACCCATCAAAGCTAAGAGTGATCAGATATTGATTTTTGAAGTTTGTTATTTCTCGAGATGTGTAATAATATGTGAGGCATGATCCAGGAGCGGTTTACAGAAATTTGGAAAAGAGATTTGGAACGTGCATACCAAAGTAAAGTTAACCCTTTACCCAACAAACCGGCCAAAACCGGCCAAATAAAGCTTCAACAGCCTAAAATATCTTCGGTCTGTCTCAATAGAACCATACAAATATGGATATCATTGGAACCGGCTCCTTGACCACATTGTGATAGTTACAGTTAGCCCTGTGCCAATGCATTCTCTTATATATGCGAGTCGACCATATGTCGCCTCGCATATATAAGAGAATGCATTGGCCTAAAAAAAATCTTTTTTTAACACTTTTTACCATTTTTTCTTACATTCTTTAACAATTTTATAATTTTTAATGTGTTAAGCCAATGCATTCTCTTATATATGCGAGGCGACCTATGGTCGACTTGCATATATAAGAGAATGCATTGGCACAGGGCCCTTCTGTTGGGTAAAGGGTTAAATAGCCAAAATAGACAACTTTGAACTGTTAAAAATGGTTCCCACATTTTGGAAAGATCGAAATGACACAGGAGAGCGTCATCAGTTGCTAGAACTTGATTATATGACTTCCTAAATGGTTGCCATATTATTCCTTTTCGGCACTTAACCGTGACTTAAAATGTGACCTTTGCATTTTCAGGCTGAGAGAGATCTCTGGATCAGCAAAATCAAGTCAGTTTCTGGAACCGAGGAAGTGACGCCGGGAAAATTGCAAATGTTGCCAACACCTGGTGATAAACACAAACAGAAGAAGGGATTTTTCAATTTTCCATAATTTCAGTTCATCATCTGTATATACATCATTGCTACAATCAAATTTACTCTAATGGTGCGATCAAGTTTGAAATTAGTCTCCAATTCGGATTTCCGTAACCATAGCTACCTTTGCTTGCCATACTTGAATGAATCTATCCAAATGAATTTTGATATAGATATTTCTTTAACTGAAGATGCCATGGTTAATTCCAGCTGATCTTTAAACCTTTTCAGTTCTATCAAATTCAAGTATTTAACCCTTTCATGACGGGAGCTGCGCTGGTGCAGCATTAAAGATCCTGTGCCAGTGCATTCTCTTAATATATGCGAGTCTCCAATAGGGAATCTTGAAATATAAGAGAATGCTCTGGCTTACAAGGACATGGTAAATATTGTTAGACCAATGCATTCTCTTATATATGTGAGGCTTCCTAGGATACTCGCGTATTTAAGACATTGGCACAGGGTTTTCGCAAAAAATTTCAAGACGCTCCAGTCAAATGCACGTTTGCCCAAAATATGGCTGAAATCATTGAAAACATCACTGTTGTATGAGCCAAAAACAACAATGGAAAAAAGTAAAATGCATAGCAACCAGATTTCATATAGCTCAGCTTTATACATAGAATGTGTTGGTGAATTGTTATAGTATGCTGGACATGTGGTTTCCTTTAAAAAGCACTTTGGTTTGACAAATGTGGGAAATATTGGGGAAAAATAGCATGTCTTTTGGTACCGAGAACTTTTAAATAACTAAAAATATTGGACCAAAGAATGGACCATGGTATGCTATGGTATCTGGTTTACATGAGAGGAGCCATATTTTGTTCATAAAATGAGCTGCTTCGCCATCAGAGACAGATTCCAAGATGACGACGATCTGCTCTATCAATGGCCGCCATTAACGTAAGTCAAAATTTATTCTGTTCGTTTGCGGGCTAAAAAGGCAAATATCACAATATGCGTACCCGATCAGCACCCGATTTCCAAGGGGTTATCTGTATAACTATCAGCTACTTTTATTGAAAAAAAAAGAAGAAAACATTTGATGGAAATTTAAAGTAAAAAATCATTGCGACAATATTAAAACGATATAATTCATTGCACATAGTTAGTAATTTTTATGTTTACTTACATTAGTTTTCCCACATAATACGAAAATATACGTTTTCTGTGTATAATACGGGGAACTATATATTGCGGCATACTAAAGTGAGTTATGAAACCATTTCCGGTAATTTGGGGAAGTGACAACCGAAAGTTGATTTTCTCTTCAAATTTGTGAAATTACACATTGCATAATGTCCGATCGCTCTCAATGACGACCCATATTTAAGGAAGAGTAATTGGGAACGTGTCAGCACTGGTGGTACCAACGATTTCAATGACTTTAATATTTGTTTACAAAATGGCTGACCGACGTCAATTTCAAACACTCTGTTCATTTACTCTATTAAATTATTACACTTCAATGTGGCTGCATTTTCAAGGATCTCATAAGTTATGTATATATGGGAAGAAAACTGGTTCGATATCGTCATATTTCACTATTTATATTTAGTCAAATGTAGGATGTGCCAAACCTGGTTATCATGTTACAGGTACAGGTACTCGGCCTGTGAAGATGATCAACATTTTTTGGGAACAGGTATTGAAAGATTACGACATTAATGCTTTATGCCCACCGATCTACTGTGCGACAAAAGTGCTCGCAGAAATTCAAAACAACAGCGTCGTATTAGATAATAATTGGTGACGTCACAAAATCAAATATAGTCTATATACGACCCAAAGCGTCCGGCTTTGGTTCGTTATTATAATATTGTGCAACTTAACCCTCAAGCAATATTTTAACTCACTCATTGTTATCTTATTTTTCATAAAATATTGCTTTTTGATTTGTTAACCTGCAAAATGTTTTGTCTTTATTACAGTTGACTGAACACTAACACATTGGATTGTCATGGGGTTGTCCTGTACCCGATAGGAGAAGTGCAATGAGAGGTTGGGGTTGTCCTGTACCTGATAGGAGAAGGGCAATGAGAGGTTAATTCCTGATTACCTGTAACTGTCAACATTTACAGGTAAGTTGAGATAGATAATTTCAATTCATTAAGGCGGCTACCACAATTAGCTGGAAACAAATGTTTTGAACATCCCATCACAGTTAATAGCATTAAATAACAGTTGCGATTGTGTCCCCCCTCTGTACCTGTAGTATATCTCTGCTATGCTCGCACCCGAGTTAATGAACCACAGGAGTTGTCATGTGAACTGGGGTCTTTGTTAAGTTCAATCTAAAATACATGTGTATTATCAAAATATCTTTTGTTTTATTTTATCCTGTCACTGCCATCCAATAGCAAAGACACATTCAGGATCTCTGACATTTTATATGAATTTTAAAATAATGAAATTGAGTTGAGCTTGTATGAAAAAACCATAGTTATATGTTAGTTTTTATCCAAATATTTCAATTAGTACTAGTATAGGGCGATTCAGATCAACATGAAACTATCAAGTAATTAAATGAAACCTCCAACAGTTGCTGGAACCCATGTGAGGTGTTTGTTAAATCTAATTTGTAGTCCCCCCCATAAAGCATTTTACAAGGCATTGAGATTGACCACTCAATGCTTCATCTACATACGTTTTACATGAAAATAGTTTGTGTTATTTCATTTGTGTAATATGTGGTGTCTAATGCGAATTTACCCCGAGAGAGCTTTTGTTATTTTATTTGTGTAAACGTGGTGTCGGTGGCAACACCCCAGAAAGCTAATGCTGTTATACATTCGTGGTGCGAAATTGAAAGTTAAGAAAATTAAAATTAAAATTTGTCTGTCTCTTATAGGTGATTGAAATAACTTGGACTCAAAGAAATGGAATCCTTGCCATTTGTAATCATTGACAATGCCGACTAACTGTGAGGTTGCCTTGCTGATAACAGTGGTGCTACAATGAGCAGGTATGTAATTTAATTTAGCGTCAATACTGCACAACAGTTACAGCTAAAAGTTATTTGCGATTTTTGGTATAACCCATTACCAATGGTCCATAATATGACAAATACATTACCTTACAGAAAGTGACAACTTTGAGGTCAATATAAACTGTATTTCAACTGAATTATCACCAATATTCAATGGCATTGTGAGATTGATTACTTTGATATAGTGGGAATACTTTGCATCATTGGGATACCTCAGTCCTGGGATAAAACCACAGAATGTCAGAAGCAAAATTGAGATATTATGCACTGAAAAGCTGAATCAGAGTACTATCTTTTGAGAGTTCAGAATTATTTTTTTTTATAAATAAATAATAACTAATAATTAATTATTAATTAATAATTATAAATTGATACATATATCATTGTATTATTGTATTATGATTGTTTCCATTTAATATCCAAATATACAGACTGTTGGCTTTTTTTTACAAGTTCAATTGATTTGTTATTTGTCCATCCTGTCCTCCATACATTTCTAAATAGTCCCAATGCACATGTCAGGTTTATTATTGCCATTTTTCAGAATAGGGTACTCATAATTTGACTTCATTTATAAGAATGGTGTTCCTTCTTCTGCAGAAAGACGGCTCCTTTCATGGAAAACAGATATGATGCTACATCTGTCACCACAGTTTAACGATGAAAGTGGAAGTAGATCAAAGTTCTCGGTACCTAAAGTGAACTTATTATAAAATGTTACAAATCTCTCTTAATTACTCTTATGATGTTCATATTTCAAAAATTTTAATACATGGTATGTATTCCTCAATATGTGTTCTACATCCCTGTGAAGTTCCATTGCATACAGTTGTGGATTTATCAAGATATTGCCAAATTATCTGACCCACCCAAAAAAATTTTGGGGGGAAAACGTGTGTCTCCCCCTTAAGATGGAATGGCATTCAGGCAATGTACGTTGGTGGCATAAAAAAAACTCTAGTATAAGTCAAATAACATGAAGCTGAATTGAAGGTAGAAAGAATGTCTCAAATATCAATGCATTTACCCTGTGCTGCGATTATCGCTTGATGGTACGTATATATATTTCTACAGTGATAAATTATCCCCTCAAAACTTATTGTCCATGATGTTATATATTGATTTGAGACCTCAGTTTAATCAAATGCTAATTAACACGTTCACTGCTGAAAACCAATTGGTAATTCCATCCCGTATGCCAACATGGGATTGCATGTTTTTCCGATAGTAGTTACTATTTGACGTATGTATGAGTGATAGTTCCACCAATATCGGGTTATATGATGCTGAAACATGTCACAAGGCTACTACGAGATAACTCGTAGTCAGCAACTGGGATGGAATTTACCAGTGTTTCATCGCTGGTGCCAGCTACGAGTTATCTCGTATGTAAATAAAATTACGTTTTCTACGACATATATGACGAAGAGTGCTATACAGGTGCAACCATATCGTGTATAAGACACGGTAAATTAATTTATATACAAACATTGGTACACTCTACGTCATCTAAGACGTCGCAAATGTAATACTGATTTACCTACAAGATAACTCGTAGCTGGCACCAGCGATGAACACTGGTAAATTCCGTCCCAGGTGCCGACTACGAGTTATCCCGTAGTAGCTCTAAAACACGTTTCAGCATCATATAACCCAATTTTGGTCGACTAAACATTTGTATAAGTCACGATACATGAATTTATATATACAAACTTGTGCACGCATTACCAGGGAACTGAACTTGCATGCATGGTAAACAAGCCACAGGTATTCGCTTGTGCCTATACTTGATGTAGGGGTGGCTCGAGCTTCCAACAGCCTCTAGAACTATATTCGTATTCGTCCACTCTCAGAATGTAACCATGCAGTTATAAAACCAGTTGAGTAAGTTCGAGATGTGTAATAAACATAGAAACAGAGCTGATAATCAGATTAGTTATAATTTAGAAATTAGCGAACTCAAGCATGGTTCTGATTTCTAACTAATCTCAAGATACATGTAAGTGTTGTTCTATTATATAGTATATAGCCAAAATTGGATATTTGGCGAACCTTGCAGTGGTTTGCACCCACCCCTCAAACACTGGGGTGTATTATCAGTATAGGTTTATATAGCTTCAAGTGAGACCGGAAAACTCGAGAGCTAACTGGTTACTGATCTATGCAACGAAAACCCTCTATAATGTCCAGCAAAGGTCTATTTGCACATGTCTACCATGGGTGATGTACGGAAGAGATCATGGTGAATTGGAGTGTCCTTGCAAGATTTAAATGGCACCCCACCCCTTTATTGGGGTGCAGAAAGCGTTGTATCTGAAGCCATTCTAATTATACATATACAATCGACCAATGGGATCGTTGGGTATGTATTTGCGCGTAAACTGACGTTGCTTCTGGTTTCTGTTGTTATTTATGTGATATGGACATCACTACGAGTTAACTCGTAGTAGCAGTCCCCATGGAACCGTTTACTACGAGTTAACTCGTAGTGGCAGCGAACGTGTTAAAGCAACTAAGTATTGCAACATACATGTATAATTCACCCTCCTACCAAAATGGTGTTACAATAGAACAGTCTGAGTGTTTATCAAAATAATTAGGAAATGACCCATCAGGAAAAACTTTGCAAGCACTGGACAAAAATGGGTTTTTCTGGCCCCCGACCAACCACCCACTAGAGCCCGAAGCCGCCATCGC
The DNA here is from genome assembly GCA_032622095.1 of Siphonodentalium dalli. Taxonomy (NCBI): domain Eukaryota; kingdom Metazoa; phylum Mollusca; class Scaphopoda; order Gadilida; family Siphonodentaliidae; genus Siphonodentalium; species Siphonodentalium dalli. Next base: position 44,053,027 of record CP136066.1, read on the forward strand.
ACGCCGCCGCCGCCAGCCATATTGGCCACAAGCCGCCGCCAGCCATATTATCTCTAACGCCAGCCGCATGAAAAAATCTCCGCCGCCGGAATTGTAAAATGGCTGAGCCGTGTGCATGGACTTATATGTTAAGGACAACTGTACTGCGAATCGCAAATAACTAAACCGCATTGCCTAATATTGGCATACTCGTATGGGCACGGTATGGTTGTTACACTATCAGAACACCCGGGGCCTCTCATTGTGGAATAGACTATTCCAATGCATGCTTTCATATAATGAAGTGGGAGCATCCATTCAGTATTGAAAGGGTTTAAAGTATAAATTGTTTATTTCGACACGACTCAGTGTTAGACATCGCCGACAGTTGTCAATATATGCACATAACCTGTAGAAGATAATAGAAAATAGTTTGAAATATTATATATCAATACTATCGGATTCAGCATTCAATGATGCATGCATACATCGCAAGATGCCAGTGATATAGCCGTCTGAAGTCGACAGAAGTTCCAATGTAACTTATACCGATTATATGATGAGAAACTACATAGTACATCCCTGCCAGTCCTTTACTGAGTCCTTCGTGTATTTCGCCATAATGGAAAAGCCCAACACCAATAGAATACGCGTGGTCTGGAATTATACGGGTTCACAACAAACGCCAAAAACAAGCGGGTGTCTATAACCGGGGATTGGGAAAATTTCGGAAACGAAATACGCTGAATGATAACGTCTCAGCCGGCTGAGCCGCCATATTTCATTAGCCACAAACGTCGCGACTGAGCCGGCTTAGCTAGATAACCAGCCACGAAAAGTGGTTGAGCCAGCCGTGAAAACTAGTTGCCGTGGCTTCGGGGTCTACCACCCACCCACCCCGGCCCTGTGTACGGAATTATTTGTCAAACGCCCCCCCCCCCCCCCCCCCTGTCTGGGAACCTCATTCTGCTTAGGTCTCAACTGTTATGGGAGATCTGGGATCAGATTGAAGTTCCCCAGTTGAAGTTGGTGATGTTCACACATTAGTCACCTCGATTATGCATTTTATCTTCTGCATATTAAGGGATATAGAATCTGAACAGAAGGGAAAACGTTACTAAAAACAATGTTAATTTGAGACTATAGATACTTTCCAGAATATGAGGTCCCCAGAGGGTGAATTTGGTGATGCGAGCCCACTCTGCGGTATAGCGTCACATGACTAAAATTCACCCTCTGGGGACCTCATTCTGCTTAGGCCTCTGGGAAGTGGTCTATAGTCTATTTGGTGATGTTAGCCTGCTGTGCGGGATATCGTCACATGACTAAATTCACCCTCTGGGGACCTCATTCTGCAAATGTCAGACACTCTAAATCCAGGCTTGTAGGCGCAGTGCATGTCAAGGGGCGGCCAGCCAGAGAGGCGTCAACTCGAATAGTATAGGTAATTCCCAAAATAATCGACTCCTTAACCACAACAGAATTATGGGAAAACTTTTCAGGATTTAGTCGGAAATATGGCTTGTTGCCATTCATCGGAAAGCTCTCACTGAGAGCTTTCCCATGAATGGCAACAAGTCATATTTGTGACTAAATCCTGAAAAATTACCCATAATTCTGCTGTGGTTAAGGAGTCGATTATTTAGAGCAATACTGTAGGTGTGAACACTTGTGCATCATGTTGTGGATTGGAATTTGGTGAAACTGAGTTATTTGAATTATTTGGTGTCAAATCAGAATGTAGATCTTTAACCCTTTACCCAACAGAACGGCCCTGTGCCAATGCATTCTCTTATATATGCGAGTCGACCATAGGTCGCCTCGCATATAAAAGAGAATGCATTGGCTTAACACATATTAAAAATGATAAAATTGTCAAAGAATGTAGAAAAATATTATAAAAATTGTTAAAAAATGCATTCTCTTATATATGCGAGGCGACCTATGGTCGACTCGCATATATAAGAGAATGCATTGGCACAGGGCATAACTGTAACCATCACAATGTGGTCAATGAACCGGTTCCAATGATATCCATATTTGTATGGTGTTATTGAGACAGACCGAAGATATTTTAGATTGTTGAAGCTTTATTTGGGCGTTTTTGGCCGGTGTGTTGGGTAAAGGGTTAAACTAGAGTATTTCAATGTTGCCGAAGTAAAACACATCTATGGTATCACATTGATATACGGGGTAACAATGCAGATAACAATAAACTGGAATGCCCCTTACTTAAACGGGTACTGTACACTAAATCCAGCCATGTATGGGACCATTTCCTTTTATACTCAACAGGATATATGCAACAAATGAATGAATTTGAACCATGGATTATTGCAAAATACACTGATGATGCAAATAACATGGTAATTATAATGAAAAAGATTTTATGACTCGAATCACCAACTCATTTTCATTTTAATTACAAAGTTCATAGAGTACGAGTGTATTTTGCACTAGTCCTTGGTTCAAATTCATTCATTTGTTGCATATATTCTGTAAAGTATAATAGGAGAACGTCCCATAAATGGCCGGATTTAGTGTACAGTACCCCTTTAAACAATCTACTTCTGGCGAAAAGGAAATTGATTATGCAATATGTGACAAGCAAGCATTCTTTATCTGGAGATAGAGACAGGTAGACATACAAAACCTTAACCCACACCGTGCTTATGCAGAATGTGTGGTTTGAACAAGGTCGAGGATGAACAACAGTTCCTACTTGAATGGCCAACATATGTGACCCGCCATATCAAATCCAGTCGTAAGTCGGGATTTTTTTACCCTGTGCCAATGCATTCTCTTATATATGCGAGTCGACCATAGATCGCCTCGCATATATAAGAGAATGCATTGGCCTAACAATTTTTTATCATTTTTTTTTAAATAAATGTTTCTTACAATTTTAAGGACATAAAATAAAAAACATCCATTACCCTGCAGGGAGCCCCACACATATATAGAAGCACATAGAAGAGTGTCGTCTGCTCATGTTTGTCTGGGGCTCTGTATGGGTGAAATTATAAAATTATTAAAGAATACAAGAAAAAATTATTAAAATTGTAAAAAATTGTTAGGCCAATGCATTCTCTTATATATGCGAGACGACCTATGGTCGACTCGCATATATAAGAGAATGCATTGGCACAGGGTAAAAAAATCCTGACTTACGACTGGATTTGATATGGCGGGTCACATATAAGGAAATTACATCAGAACTTACTGAGATTAGACAAATCAACCAAAATTGAAATTTCTGTACTATGTCAACAATATCAGAACAAATAGAGCTTTTAGAAAATATATCAATGATGCCAAAGACAGTTCACCTCTTCTCAGCTCTTCTCACCACAATCTGGTGAGATATCAATACATAATCACAATAATGTACTTACGTTTGTTTATTTTTGTTTTCTTTGACTATTTGGCTTGCCATATCCTATGTCATGTAGCTATCACCGGGCCATATTCGCCATATTAGAACTTAGAACTGTTGTTCAATTTAGTGTGTTTTTTGTGAAGTAATATCTCTAAATGTTGGCCATTCCACATTCATCATTAATTAATTTCTTGCTTTCAGTACTTTTCACAAACAGTTTGTAGGGTTCGTTTTGTCTTATTATTATCACATCTTCAGATCCCGACTACCATATCTACAGAAAATCGACCCGTTATAATTGGTGAGAGAATCCGGCGACGCTTCTTTTTAGCTAGCGTCCAAGATGTTCAACGTCATTCCGATCAATATACAGAACCTTCTAGAGAGTTTGAATCTGCAGGAAAAAGAACTGACATGGGGATGGAAAGTGCAGCAGAATACAACAACATTAACTCTTTCGTGGCATAAGCTTGCACATCAGTTCAGTTCCTCAAAACCTAGATCCAGCTCTACACTCAAAAGAGATAATCATCGGATGAGACATAACGACAAAAAGAATCAACAACAACTATCCCAACAGCTTCCGCATTCACATTCTATTCAAAATCAAAAGGCACAACAAGACATTCCTGGGTGCAGTACTATTCGGACTTTGACTGATTATTCAAGGGACAATCTCAAAACTAAGTTCACAGACAAACCCAATTGAACATCCACTTCTCGTGAATTCAGCTATGCAGGCAACAGCTCTGACTAGTGAATCATCTGTTCAATATTCAGCAGAAAACGTACCCACCAGGAATTCATCAATTCAAACAAAACCTTCAACTTCTGATTTGGGCATTCAACATTCTGATAAAACAAATAATCCCCAGCGAAGTGCATTTTCTCAGACACCTACAGGAGATGAGGAACCATGCATAGTTGAACAGACAGGACAAATGAACCATGGAGGTTACATGCGGTTCACGGAAAAAGTTCTCAAATATCGAATCAATCGTTATGAGCAAAGACTGGAGTACTTGATAAAATGGCGTGATTCACCACATTCTGAAAACACATGGATGGATGAATATGAATTGGATGATGCAGCAAGACGCTATGTACATAAACATGGACAATATGATATACCAGGCAAACCACCACCTCTTGTACCAATTCAAGCAATGGACCAGGGACTCGCCACGCCATTGAGATCAACAGATCTACATCATTCTAATTTCCAGAATGCGGGACGCATTCAAGCTGAGCGGAGAGGATATATCACCGGGCCATATTCGCCACATTAGAACTTAGAACTGTTGTTCAATTTAGTGTGTTTTTTGTGAAGTAATATCTCTAAATGTTGGCCATTCCACATTCATCATTAATTAATTTCTTGCCTTCAGTACTTTTCACAAACAGTTTGTAGGGTTCGTTTTGTCTTATTATTATCACATCTTCAGATCCCGACTACCATATCTACAGAAAATCGACCCGTTATATAGCATTGAGCAATTAGATAGAACGACATAAGTGTGTGAATTAGTTAATGTTTATTGCACAAGTTTGTTGTGACGCGATGGTAAAATGAGAACCTCTGCCGGAGGTTTGAGTTTTACCTCTCGACGCGACAAACGACTGAAATAATGTTAACATGTTCACAAAACTGTATTGTTCTGTTTATTTCACACTCTGAAGATTGTAGCTTGTAATATACTAACATTCAGGTTGATATTGTTTTTTCTGTTAAAGTTGACATCGCCAATGACGTTGACGTAAAAGGTTTGTATTGTTCAAGGACAATACATATTTCTTTTATTGAACATCTTGAAAACTTCTGTGTTTTGCTGTATTTCGCACAAATAAGCCATTGGGTGTAAAATAATAACGTACATTCTTTTCCATGATGCTGCAACTGTGTGATCAAACCTGGATTTTGAGAGTCTGACATTTGCAGAATGAGGTCTCCAAAGGGTGAATTTATTGATGCTATCCCGCATGGTGGGCCAGCATCACCAAATTCACCCATTGGGAACATCATTCTGCTTAGGCCTCAACTGCTATGGGAGACCTAGGATCAGACTAAAGTTCCCCAGTTGAAGATGGTGATGTTCACCCATTAGTCACCTCGATTATGCATTTTACCTTCTGCAAATTAGGGGATACTGAAACTGAACAGAAGGGAAAAAGTAACTAAAACAAAGTTAATTTGAAAATATAGATACTTCCCAGAAGATGAGGCCAAAGCAAATTGAGGTCCTCAGAGGGAGAATTTGGTATAAAGATTGGATCAAAGTGTACTATTAACCCTTTCATGACAGGAGCTGCGCTGGTGCAGCATTAAAGATCCTGTGTCATTGCATTATCTTATATATCTCCCATAAGGACTTGCATAGATAAGAGAATGCATTGGCACATGGTTTTCAGGAAGTTCCAGTCATGGAGGAGTTAAAAATTTCTGTAGTTCCACATATAACAGTGCTATACACCCTGTCACTAACTCGGGGGCCATATTGGATCCACCAGGTCTGGTTCCGTGGTTTCATAGATTCATCCAGCCCCGGTTCCGTGGTTTTAGTGCTACAGGTCAAAGTTTTGTAGTAGCATTTCCATATATGGAGCATTTGAATTATTCATGACTTCCATATATGGAAAGCTAAGTAAAACCACGGAACCGGACCTGGTGGATCCAATATGGCCACGAGTTAGTGACAGGGCGTATTTACATTTGACTTCAAATACCTGTATGATTGAATCTTGTGAGAAAATAGATTGATATTTACAGTAAAATTTTGGTAGCATTGCAGATAGAACTATAGAGTTGTTACCCCTTTCATGACGGGAGCTGCGCTGGTGCAGCATTACAGATCCTGTGCCATTCCATTCTCTTATATATGCGAATCTCCAATTGGTAGCCTCGCATATATAAGAGAATGCACTGGCTTACAAGGTCAAGGTAAATATTTTTAGGCCAATGTATTCTCTCATATATGCGAGGCTCCCTATGGGAGATTCGCATATATAAGAGAATGCATTGGCAGAGAGTTTTCGCAAATTTTCTGGAAGCTCCAATCATGAAGGGGTTACGTCTAACTTCTACTTCTATAGTTAGCTGTAGTGCCGATGAATTTTTGCATTGTTTTCCGGGTGTCACATTTTTTAGCTTTCTGTATCGAATTGCCTGCAAAAAAATGCCAGTTACATTTGTGAGAATGTGAACGCAACCTAAACATAGGATTCCTTTAGTGTACTGTGTGTTCGTGTACCAGCGAGGATAGAAAGCTCTCACATATTTCTATAGATAATCTGCTGATCAGACAGTTTGGAATATTTTTGTACCATTAAATGTCTTTACTTAGATCGAAGCCACATGTACCGCCTATTTGGTATCCATATTAATGTTCGAGAAGTGTATTGTTATTATAGATGCCACACCCGATATTCAACAACAAATACAGCGCAATGTCTAAAACAAAGTTTTCCTTACCAGCTCACTATAATTTAACCCTTTACCCAACAGAACGGTCCTGTGCCAATGCATTCTCTTATATATGCGAGTCGACCATAGGTCGCCTCGCATATATAAGAGAATGCATTGGCTTAACACATATTAAAAATGATCAAATTGTCAAAGAATGTAGAAAATATAAGAAAAAATGGTAAAAAGTGTTAAAAAAGATTTTTTTTAGGCCAATGCATTCTCTTATATATGCGAGGCGACCTATGGTCGACTCGCATATATAAGAGAATGCATTGGCACAGGGCATAACTGTAACCATCACAATGTGGTCAACGAACCGGTTCCAATGATATCCATATTTGTATGGTGTTATTGAGACAGACCGAAGATATTTTAGGCTGTTGAAACTTTATATGGGCGTTTTTGGCCGGTTTGTTGGGTAAAGGGTTAAATATAATTTTAAAGATGCATAATGAACGCTCGCAAATTACTATTTTCTTGGCCTCGGGGATCAAAAATATTTGATTCGAGTCGAGGAACACACCCATCAAATTTCAAAGTGATCAGTTATCAATTTTTGAAATCTATTATTTTTCACCACCGATAATTTTTTAGTGACCCAGTAAACGGTCGAAGACGGTCTTGGACCAAATTGCGGATTAAGATGGATAACTCTAATATAAAGTGACTTTTTTTGTGTCAGATATTTGATAAACCGGCAAAATTTCGTTGAACAAAATGTTGATAAATAACAGGTTTTGGGCAATTTTATACTATAGTTGACTGGTTAGCATTATTTTTGGGCAATTAATCAATTCTGACAACTGGAGCAGCATTAAAAAAACCTTGTTGTTGTTGAAATCTTTATATGGGGACCATCGAATCGGATTGAGTACCTTTAAACAATGTCATTTTTAACATATCAAAATCATTGAAAAACAGAAAACCCTACAAACTGTGCAGGCCTCATCTTCTCAAGAAAGTATCTTTCTTATCAAATTAATTTTTTTTTTCATTTTTGGTTTTGATTCTCTTTACATGAATCACCAAATTGGCAGACGACACAATGCATAATTGAGGTGCCCAATGGGTGTACATCACAATATTCTCCATTTGAGAACTTCAATCTGAGTCTATGTCTCAGATAGCAGATGAGGCCTAAGCAGAATGAGGTCCCCAGAGGGTGCATTTGGTGATGCTAGTCCATTGTGTGGGATGGCATCACTAAATTCACCCTCTGGGGACCTCATTCTGCAAATGAGGCACATTAATTGGTTCATGTGGAGGCCTGAGAATATGATGCTGGACATTTACAAAATGAGGTCCCCAGAGGGTGAATTTAGTGACACAACCCAGCACTGTGGGCTAGCGTCACAAACTTCATCCCCTGGGGACCTCATTCTGCATGGCCTCATCTGATATGGAGAACTACACTCAGATTTAAGTTCCCAGATGGTGAATATTGTTATGTGCACCCATTGGGAACCTCGATTATGCAATGCGTCATCTGCCAATTTGGGAGAAACTAAACTAAATAAAGGAAAAGAATCTATGTGAAGAATTTTCTTAAGAAACTAAACAATTTTTAATTTAATAGTAAAGATAATTTCCAGAGAAGATAAGGCCTAAGCAAAATGAGGTTCCCAGAGGGTGAATTTAGTGATGCTAGCATGGTAAAGCGTCACTAAATTCACCCTCTGTGGACCTTATTGTCCAAATGTCCAGCACCATATTCTCAAGTCTGTTCATATGTTCGACCAATAATGTTCAGGTACAGAGAACGTATGAATAGTAGTTAGATGTTGTCATTTCGGATGGGGCACCTTTAATCGTGTTCCAATGGGGCCACTGGTCGGGCCCACTCGACTTATGCTCCAATATTGGGTGACCGTGTAACTCGATTGTACGATACCACTGGGTAAAATAAATAAATACGACAAAGTTGAGTCAGAATATATAATTACAGAATAAATAATAATTTACATGTAATCTCTCCGTATGGTTTTTTTTCTCTAGACTATTTTGTCAATGTTTATGTCAGTAGTTATGCCTAAGTAATCGACTCCTTAACCACATGAGAATTATGGGTAACTTTTCAGGATTTAGTCGGAAATATGGCTTGTTGCCATTCATCGGAAAGCTCTCCCCGAGAGCTTTCCGATGAATGGCAACAAGCCATATTTCCGACTAAATCCTGAAAAGTTACCCATAATTCTCCTGTGGTTAAGAATTGATTACTTATGACGCATTTGGACAGTTTATTGTATTCTCTCTGCTTGATGCATTCTATTCGAGATCATTCAAGTCACTGTCCCGTGATGTGCTCTGAATGAGATTAGAGTAATAATTATTAGCCCAATATATTAGTCATAAAAGGTAGTCTATAGTTTAATGGACTCATAGTATTCGCAGTGGGTATATGCGAAAAATTAATATTATATTGTAAAATCGTCTCTATATAAAAAACAATGTGAAAAAATAGATAGACTTTGTCTTTATGTTCATTATAAACGAGATGTTGCATGTTGAAACCTTTGTTAGGTGTTTTACAGAATTTATGGCCTTCCATGACTGGAGCTTTCCTGAATTTTTTTGAAAACCCTGTGCCAATGCATTCTCTTATATATGCGAGTCTCTCATAGGGAGCCTCACATAAATAAGAGAATACATTGGCCTAACAATATTTACCTTGACCTTGTAAACCAGTGCATTCTCTTTTATATGAGAGGCTCCCAAAATGAGACTCGCATATATGAGTGAATGCACTGACACAGGATCTTTAATGCTGCAACAGTACGTCTCCCATCATGAAAGCATTAACCCTTTACCCAACAAAACGGCCAAAAACGCCCAAATAAAGCTTCAACAGCCTAAAATATCTTTGGTCTGTCTCAATAACACCATACAAATATGGATATCATTGGAACCGGTTCATTGACCACATTGTGATGGTTACAGTTATGCCCTGTGCCAATGCATTCTCTTATATAGGTCGCCTCGCATATATAAGAGAATGCATTGGCCTAAACAAATTCTTTTTTGACACTTTTTACCATTTTTTCTTACATTCTTTAACAATTTTATAATTTTTTCTTACATTTTTTAACAATTTTTATAATATTTTTCTACATTCTTTGACAATTTTATCATTTTTAATACGTGTTAAGCCAATGCATTCTCTTATATATGCGAGGCGACCTATGGTCGACTCGCATATATAAGAGAATGCATTGGCACAGGGCCGTTCTGTTGGGTAAAGGGTTAATCATCTTATTTGAAAGTGATAGTGCTGTTCGCAGTAAGATGTATAATGAGGAAAACAGCAATTTAGTGTTCCAGTTGATGTGTATATAACAATGGTTTTAACGCACGACATATGGTTACTGGAGGAACTGTGACTTTATAGACTTTTAACCCATTCATGATGGGAGTTATACTGGTAGAGCATTAAATACCTTGTTCCAGTGCATTATTTTATATATGCGAGTCTCCCAAATATATATATGCAAGTCTCCCAAAAGGGAGCCTTGCATATATAAGAGAATGCACTGGCTTACAAAGCCAAGATAAATATTGTTAGGCCACTTTATTATCTTATATATGATAGACTCATATATATAAGAAAATGCACTGGCACAGGGTTTTCACAAAATTTCAGGAATCTCCAGTCATGTAAGGGTTAAGTGATTTCGCATGTCCTTGAGCGCCTTTAACCCTTTACCCAACAGAACGGTCCTGTGCCAATGCATTCTCTTATATATGCGAGTCGACCATAGGTCGCCTCGCATATATAAGAGAATGCATTGGCTTAACACATATTAATGAAAGTGTCAATGACACTGTAGCTCAACTAAGGTAGGGGAATAATTTAATGGTTGACAGTATATAGGAAAGGAAAGGTGCTAATTGCAATGTCTGACATGTGCCAAAGCATTTAGTCATGCAAAGAGTAAAATCCAAGATGGCTGCTGGTGGCCATGTTTTTCGGCCAATTGACCCCAAAGGACTCGTTCCCATCTACATGTCATTGTTAACATCCGTGACAAATTTCATAAACATCAGACAAAAGGTACGACCTGTAGCCCGCGCCAAAGGATTTAGTCATGTAAAGAGTAAAATCCAAGATGGTTGCTGATGGCCATGTTTTTCGGCCGAACGACACCAAAATGACTCGTCCCCATCTACATGTCATTGTTAACATCCATGACAAATTTCATGAAGTTCCGACCAAAGCTACAACCTGTACCCACGCCAAAGGATTTAGTCATGCAAAGAGTAAAAACCAAGATGGCTGCTGGCGGCCATGTTTTTTGGCCGAACGACCCCAAAATCACTCGTTCCCATCTACATGTCACTGTTAACATCCATGACAAATTTCATGATAATCAGACGAATAGTATGACATGTAGCCCGCGCCAATGGATTGAATTTTGAAATCCAAGATGGCCACCAGCAGCCATGTTTTTTTGCCGAATGACCTCAAAATGACTCGTTCCCATCTACATGTCAATGGCAACGTTCATGACAAATTTCATAAACATCAGACAAAAGGTACGACCTGTAGCCCGCGCCAAAGGATTTAGTCATGTAAAGAGTACAATCCAAGATGGCTGCTGACGGCCATGTTTTTCGGCCGAATGACACCAAAATGACTCGTTCCCATCTACATGTCATTGTTAACATCCATGAAAAATTTCATGAAGTTCTGACCAAAGCTACAACCTGTAGCCCGCGCCAAAGGTTTTAGTCATGCAAAGAGTAAAATCCAAAATGGCTGCTGGCGGCCATATATTTTGGTCGAACGACCCCAAAATCCCTCGTTCCCATCTACATGTCAATATTAACATCCATGACAAATTTCATGATGATCAGACGAACAGTACGACCTGTAGCCCGCGCCAATGGATTGAATTTTGAAATCCAAGATGGCTGCCAGCGGCCATGTTTTTTGGCCGAATGACACCAAAATGACTCGTTCCCATCTACATGTCAATGTCAACATTCATGACAAATTTCATAAAGATCAGAACAAAGGTACGACCTGTAGCCCGCGCCAAAGGAAATTGTTGATGGACACACGGACACACGGAAAGTGTTAAAAAAAGGATTTTTTTTAGGCCAATGGTCGACTCGCATATATAAGAGAATGCATTGGCACAGGGCATAACTGTAACCATCACAATGTGGTCAATGAACCGGTTCCAATGATATCCATATTTGTATGGTGTTATTGAGACAGACCGAAGATATTTTAGGCTGTTGAAGCTTTATTTGGGCGTTTTTGACCGTTTTGTTGGGTAAAGGGTTAACCCTTTCTTTAATAAATACCAGTGATGTGCGGTTTTACGGTTTCTTGGTTTTCTTTCAGTTTTATTTCAAAACCAAACCACAAACACTATATGCTATAAAACCTATTCTTCCTGTTTCAATTAACCCACACCACTGGTTGCTGAATGTTGCTGTTACAAGACATGTGGTAAGCATGTGATCCTGTCAGTTGCTATTTGCCACCATTACTAGTTGCAGTTTCAATTTGGAACATTTGGGTGTTACATGAGTGATAGTGGCACATATTACCATATAGACTATGGCAATCACTGGAAAATGGGTGAAAATATTATGTCAAATATGATACCATCTACTCTATGTTTATTGGTGTATTAAGTAAAACCATAACTGAAACCAAAACATGGTTTTTCTACAAAAACCATACCGAAACCAAAACCGAAAAGAAATTTCAAAACCGCACATCACTACCAAATACTCATCGATGAGTAGTTCCCTTAGGGAATGTTAAGATAATAAGTTCAACAAACCACCAATGTCCACCATATATCGTTTGTTGAACCTATCATCTAAACATTTCCCACCAATGAATATGAATTATTCTGCACTCTCTTATCATTTGGCTGTCATCTGCTCATATATCCTTAACATGCCTCCAAATGAATAATAGACCATTCCAATGTGCACGGTTGTAACAGAATGGGGGAATCCATTTAGTATAGAAAGGGATAACCAAACAGTTGTGGTGATCGATATATTCGAAAATAAATGACGTTACTGTTGTGGTAATCAATGAGAAATAGATAGTTGTAAGGCATTTAATTTTTTATTACTTGGTTTACGGATTTCCCTATCCCAAAAAAAAGCTGTTTGTCAATAAAAGTTAAATTTAATTTTCGTTTTTTATTTCGGCCAATGGGAATATTATTAATCCAGAATTCCAGACATATAAAAACATATATATTAAATTTTTTTTTTAACATTACGTAAAATATACAACAAAATCTATTAAACAGTGAAGCCTCCCGCGATGTTTATGGTATGCTACATATAAAGTGCATACTGGTAAATACACAAGTAAGACAACTACCTAAGTGCATACTGGTAAATACACAAGTAAGACAACTACCTAAGTGCATACTGGTAAATACACAAGTAAGACAACTACCACCATTTCCGAAAGGTACAGTAATGCCCTAAGTAATCGACTCCTTAACCACAGCAGAATTATGAGTAACTTTTCAGGATTTAGTCGGAAATATGGCTTGTTGCCATTCATCGGAAAGCTCTCGGGGAGAGCTTTCCGATGAATGGCAACAAGCCATATTTCCGACTAAATTCTGAAAAGTTACTCATAATTCTGCTGTGGTTAAGGAGTCGATTACTTAGGGCATTACTGTGAGTTGAATGCCAACGCCAACATGGCGGACACTGATATATATTGGTGATATTTTTGTTCATCTATCTGTATCTTGCTTGAAAGACAAATAAAAAATATAAAATATATTTGACTGTGAAAGTGGACACAGGCAAAGAATAGCCGTAGTTGAGCTGGTGGCTTGTTTTAGATGAGGAGATTATTATACAGCAAGTATTTTATTTCTCCCCGACCCTATTTTTTAGAAATTTTAAATAAAAAATTTATAATCATTTAATTTAATTCTTATCCCCTCCCACTTCTCCTACCTTTGAGCCATAAACCAAGTGATAAAAAATAAAATACTGGACGCTGGTTGAGAATACAGAGAGATTATGTCTGCGGTAACCATGCCAGATATGTAGGCTATCTGGTAAGGTTTTCGCAGATATAATAGTATGGCCTTCCACATGGGTCATCGTCATAGTAGTACTCGGTACCATGGATGGACACACAGTTATTTTTGGTCCCTTGGGCTGGCTGCTCAGATAACCAATTCGTCCACATTTCACTCCCATCGGAGTGAACCCAACGTCCTTCCTTGACGGCGTCACTCCCATCTATCCAGTACCATCGGCCTGCAAAAGAGAACATAATGTGATGTTTACTGAATGAAGTCGTATGTTATGGTAATCAATGAGAAATAGATAGTTGTAATACATGTAAATTATATCCGACTGTTGTTTTTGTTTGTGTGAGATTCTTTAACCCTTTGAGTGCCAGGGGCCGATCTAATCGGCCCTAAACCTACAAAATAAGTCTGTTAAAGAATATAAGAATAAATTATTAAAATTGTAAAAAAAAAAAATTGTTAGGCCAATGCATTCTCTTATATATGCGAGGCGACCTATGGTCGACTCGCATATATAAGAGAATGCATTGGCACAGGGTATATGAGTTGATACAAAAATCGACCTGGCACTCAAAGTGTTGTTCTGATTCTGTAATGGAGTATTCGTCGAAAGACGCAGCCAAATATTTATATATATATGGTTATGAGCCTGGTTGTCGGATTAGGTTATGGTTATGAACCTGGTTGTCGGATTAGGTTATGGTTATGAGTCTGGTTGTCAGATTAATTGATGGTTGTGAGTCTGGTTGTCGGATTAGGTTATGGTTATGAGCCTGGTTGTCGGATTAGGTTATGGTTATGAGTCTGGTTGTCAGATTAATTGATGGTTGTGAGTCTGGTTGTCGGATTAGGTTATGGTTATAAGTTTGTTTTTCAGAATAGGTTATGATTATGATTCGGGTTGTCAAATTAGGTTATGGATATGAGTCTGGTTGTCAGATTAATTGATGGTTGTGAGTCTGGATGTCTGATTAGGTTATGATTATGATTCGGGTTGTCAAATTAGGTTATGGTTATGAGTCTGGTTGTCAGATTAATTGATGGTTGTGAGTCTGGTTGTCGGATTAGGTTATGGTTATAAGTTTGTTTTTCAGAATAGGTTATGATTATGATTCGGGTTGTCAAATTAGGTTATGGTTATGAGTCTGGTTGTCAGATTAATTGATGGTTGTGAGTCTGGATGTCTGATTAGGTTATTATTATGAGCTTGGTTGTCGGACACTGTTGGGCAAAACAATTTGTCATTTTTCTAAAACTTTTCGCAATATAAGTACCTTTTCTGACAACTTTATCGGTCGGCATCCATCCAAACTTCACAATGTCGCAATTTAATTAATAATGAAACAATATTTCTAAAATATTACTGACAAGGTCTATTTAAATGATTAAACTAAACAAGCAATATAGTGAAGTCGCCAAAGCCCAGATCTGGGCTTCCAGCACTCTTATAAATTTGGGCTTTCAGCACTCAACCAGTTAAGAATGAACAATCATACTTATGATACTTTCCAAATAATCAAATATACAAGGCCATTTAAATGAATCAATTATGTGGGGGGTTATGTACAGTACAACAAAGTGTGTTCCTCATGCTATGCATGTACAGTAATGCCCTAAATAATCGACTCCTTAACTCACTTAGAGCTTTCCAATGAATGGCAACAAGCCATATTTCCGACTAAATCCTGAAAAATTACCCATAATTCTGCTGCGGTTAAGGAGTCGATTATTTATGTGATTACTGTACACCTCAATGAAGCTCATTGAAGCTCTTTTTATAATCATTCTGGGTAACCATGAATCTATTGTTTTTATGTGTAACCAATCAGGTAAGTGGGTGTCAGACCAGGTAACACGAGTTCCAGGGTAAGCAACACCAAACCTAGCACACCAGAATGACAGAAAACAAGTCAAAGTGAAGCACTGGCAGGTAGACCATAAATGGCCTATTGAAAGGGGATATATTAGGGTCAGGGTCCCAATCACATGCAGACTCTGTGTTCCTCGTGTTCTTGGCATAAAATTTTGAGTCGGAGAGCAAAGTCACGGAGCGGATGGAAATATTTTGAAAAGTAATTAAGAACGTACAGATCGAAAGAGGGTAATTAAAATCAAAGATACCTAAGAATTTGTAATTTAAGGAAAAAGGTAAAACTTTAAAATTTTAGAAGACCATAGAGGTAAAGTTTTTGAAAAGTCAAAAGAAAGATACAACCAATAGGATCTTCCTCAGTTGCAAGTAGCTAACCTGTGCCATATTAAGCATATGAACACAAAACTTTTCGGCCTTTACTCGCAACCATGAATCTATTGGAGTATTGACGGATGCTGAATTCGCCCGAGGTTATAATCATTCTGGGTAATCATGAATCTATCGGAGTATTGACGGATGCTGAATTCGCCCGAGGTTATAATCATTCTGGGTAACCATGAATCTATCGGAGTATTGACGGATGCTGAATTCGCCCGAGGTTATAATCATTCTGGGTAATCATGAATCTATCGGAGTATTGACGGATGCTGAATTCGCCCGAGGTTATAATCATTCTGGGTAATCATGAATCTATCGGAGTATTGACGGATGCTGAATTCGCCCGAGGTTATAATCATTCTGGGTAACCATGAATCTATCGGAGTATTGACGGATGCTGAATTCGCCCGAGGTTATAATCATTCCGGGTAACCATGAATCTATCGGAGTATTGACGGATGCTGAATTCGCCCGAGGTTATAATCATTCTGGGTAATCATGAATCTATCAGAGTATTGACGGATGCTGAATTCGCCCGAGGTTATAATCATTCCGGGTAACCATGAATCTATCGGAGTATTGACGGATGCTGAATTCGCCCGAGGTTCTAATCATTCTGGGTAACCATGAATCTATCGGAGTATTGACGGATGCTGAATTCGCCCGAGGTTATAATCATTCCGGGTAACCATGAATCTATCGGAGTATTGACGGATGCTGAATTCGCCCGAGGTTATAATCATTCTGGGTAACCATGAATCTATCGGAGTATTGACGGATGCTGAATTCGCCCGAGGTTATAATCATTCTGGGTAACCATGAATCTATCTGAGTATTGACGGATGCTGAATTCGCCCGAGTTCTAACATGATTAGTGTAATACTTACTAGCTAGCTTCCCATGAAGCTCCCGAAGCATGGCTGCGTTCTTGATGTGGATCAGACGTCCGTACATCTTTGCACATGTCTCCATTGCTGCAGCAGGGGTTTTGCTAGTTGCACCCATGTAGACGCATATCTCCGAATCTGCCAGCCAAAACCTATTGCTTCCGACACAATCTGTCACAAGATGTACGATAGATTTGATTGTTGTCAATTAGATTGCGGGTTGTTCATAATAACACATTTACATATTGTTTGTTAACACAGACAATATTATATGACAATTAACATTTGTATGTTTGTTGCAAATAAGCCCAGCTGTACCTAATACGCACACGATTGAAAGAGGAGTGTCGCAAACAATGAAGAGATGTCCAACAATTGTTCATTGTACATGGAGACCATTCCGTCACACCCTATCTCTCACACATTCCCTGGCTATTACTCATCATATATATGTTTAATTGCCACGTCATCCTCAGCTAGGGTTCACAACCAGGTTATCTGCATGTATCTTGTAAGATCACGTGTGAGAATATAATGAATATGCTGTAACACTAGTCCATATATTGAATTCATTATCACATTTCAGAATTGTGAAATAGCATTGGCCCATTGTGATTCCATGCTTTTGTGCAACCAATGCTGGAAACCATGTAATTTTTTTTCTTGAAAAAAGTCCACTTGCCAAAAATTTCATCAATACGGTATACTGTAAATATGTGTGTGTCACAAGTATGCAAGCCTGACTGTTACCTATACACAAACCAAGCTTGCATACAAGACAATGAAATTGAAACATAAGACAACACGTCTCCAATGGTTAGTCAGGAAGGGACGCACTGCTTATGTAAGAAATACGTTAACCATTGCTCCAAGTATGGACTTAACCCTTTGAACCCTGACGCCTTACAGCGATCTACACCCTGACCCATGGTATTTTCCCTTAAATTAGACAGTGTCTAGTCGAATGATGTTGGTTATGTTAAAATGGTGACACAGGGCTGAAACTTTACAGGTTTGTCCCACATGTACCATTGATCATTATAAGATCGTGAGACTTAGCCATCCGGCAACTCCTTGGTAACGGTTGCTAGGCAACTATCCATAATTGTCTGGAAAATGCAAGAATCAGTTCAATGTTCAGTGTTTCTGTTGTGGATAAGTATACTATAAACTATTTATTTGTCATTGGCTGCTCTGCACATGCAACTTGATATGCAATAGGCCCTTCCCCATATGGACAGAACACTGGTTTAAAAATGTGAGTTAATTTTAAACTGAAATATTTGTCTAAATTATGACTCTTCTACAAACATGTGGAACATGCAACTATATATGCTGTAAACATAGCACCAGGGTTCACTTAAAACATCATTTTTTTGTAAATAATATGCGATGTGCATATATTTCTACCCGATACTAGCGGTCAACCATTCCATACAAACCTTGGGCACCACTGACATATGTGGGGCCATTTAGATATGTATCGGTGGGTCTGACACTGATTATACTATATATAAATTTCCTATCGACTCTTGTCATCGCTACACCGAAATATCGGTGTTATGGGATATTGTCACCGTTCGTTTGCACAGAAATATTGGTTTTATGGGTGCAAAGGGTTAATCTAAACACAGTTTATACTAGTAGTCATTCATCATATCTCTTAGTTGATGAAACATAAGATTGTACTATTTTGAATATTTCTCCATTGAAAGACCAGGATCCCCCAATAAATATATATTTAGTTTGCAAAGTGGTATCGTACATGACAAAGCATTGAAAATGTGTGTACAACCCTATAAACCTGGTATCACTTACCCGGATGGTAACACCAACCCAGTGTAATGGCTTTAAAAATTGAACCTATCATCACATAAATGAATGTATTTATTATGTATGATATTCACTATTTCAAATATAATTTCAAATCGTGAAGATGATTGGTCACTCAATGGGATAGAGACAGGTCTCAAAATATGGTGCTGGATATTGCAGAATGAGGTCCCCAGAGGGTGAATTTAGTGATGCTACACCACACAGCGGGCTAGTGTCACCAAGTTCATCCACTGGGGACCTCATTCTGCATGGCCTCATCTGCTATAGGAGACCTAGACACAGATTTAAGTTCCCAGATGGTGAAGATGATGATGTGCACCCACTGGGCACCTCAATTATGCATCCCAATTTGGGGATATAAAAAAACTAAACTAAAAAAGAATAAGAAACTGTCATAATACCTTTGCAATACACTCCCTAATGTTGCTCTGGTCTGAAATACTCTTCAACAGATTGGGATTCGGCATCAAATAACAAAGTGTGATTTCCATCAATGATATATTCCACTGTATTTGAAATTGATTATTACCTGGACACGGTGTATTCAAGCAATAGGTCATCTCAGTTTGGTTACCCTGACATGCATGTCCTCCGTGCCTTGGTGCGGGATTACTGCATGTTCTTGTCAGATTCTGGATTCCCTTGCCGCATCTAACACTACAGGGACTGGAGGTCCACTCCGACCAAGAACCATCAACTGGAGTTATTAAGAATAGTTTAGTTTATTCCAGGAACGGGACCTTTAATAAGTCTTTATGTGACACATAAGGTCCATATAAGAGTATTTAACTTATTATTAATCAACTTATTTTGATTCCTGGAACCTGACAGGTCTATGACAAATAAAGTGAAGCTTGAATTAAACCATACGGAGCCTTTATAACAGAAAAGCCTGCACTGTTTCACTAATCTTGTGTGAAAAACAAGAATATCAACAACCCAACAAGAGCATCGCTAGGGCGTGGAAAAATATGTCCGTGGTTTTTTCCAACAAAGGGCCATATCTCTGGTGAAAATGGGCAGGTGGGACCCAAATTTGAACTTGACCTGTATTTTGGGCTAGTAAACTCACATACCAAATTCATTCCAATCAGTTCAGACTTACTAAAGTTATCATCCGGAAAAGAAAATTGAGTGCAAATTCCGACAAAAGGACCATAACTCTAGATCTGGTGAAAATTGGCAGCTGGAAATAATTTGAACTTGACTTGTATATTGTGCTAGTAAACCCACACACCAAATTTCATTCTATTCAATTTAGACGATGTCTAAAGTAATCATGCGGAAACCAAAAGTGAAAAGATGGTCAGACAACCCGACCAATAACATAATACGTCCCGTTTTTTAAATACAGATTGTGGAAAAACCAAATTTTTACAGTATAATTTTTATTCGCTTAAAGATTACTACCCAATAAACTATAAGGTATATTTCTCCTAAGTCCTCAGTTTTTGAAGGTGAAACTGAAATTGGTACAGATTATTGATGGTACGATATCGTACTCTATTTGTAAACATCATTTCCTGAGCGCATACTATATATTCCTAGCGATCTCCACTACCCTTCCTTTTTGAATCATGATGGATCGTTCCATAATCCAAGCTTGCGTGTGGGATATTCTTTAGAACTGGGAGGTGCTTCTGGTTCAGTGGGTAGCAATCTTAAAGGGAATACAAATTATACTGTAAAATTTGGTATTCACCTAAGATAACTTACCCACTAAACTATATGGTAGAATTCGCAAAAAGGATTAGGAAGCTCTTTGTGCCTAATCGAGCCCATATTCAAACTTTGACCTGTATTTGGAGCTGATAACCTGACGTACCAAATTTGGTTCAGATCCGATCACACAAACTGAAGTTATCATCCGGAAACCTCAAATCGATAATATTCTAAGTCGAAAAGGGGCCATAACTCCGGTAAATATGCGAACCCATGTTCGACTTGACCTGAGTTTTGAGCTGATAAACTCGCATACCAAATTTGGTTTCACTAAAGTTCTCATCCGGAAACTTTCTGAATGGATGGACACAGGCTATTATAACAGTCCCCCAAAACAAATTCAGAGGACAAAAAAGTGTGAATTCTATCAACGATATATTCCACAGTAAGCGGAGCCATAATCATTTTTGGCAATAACATTATCAAATAAATAATTGGAACAGATTGTAACGACTATATATTCCACAGTATTTGGATTTGATAATTACCTGGACATGGTGTATTCAAGTAATCGGTCATCTCAGTTTGGTTACCCTGACATGCATGTCCTCCGTGCCTTGGTGTGGGATTACTGCATGTTCTTGTCAGATTCTGGATTCCCTGCCCACAACTGACACTACATGCTCTGGAGGTCCACTCCGACCAAGAACCATCAACTGGAGTTATTCAGAATTGTTTATTTTATTCCACAAGGACCATAACTCTGGCAAAAATGGGCGGAATGAGGCCATATTCGAACTTGACCTGCATTTGGAGCTGATCACATGAAGTACCAAATTTGGTTCAGATGCGATCACAAAAACTGAAGTTATCATCCGGAAACCTCAAGTCGACAAAATTCTAAGTAAAAAAGGGGCCATAACTTCTGTGTTTTGAGCTGATAAACTCACATACCAAATTTGGTTTCACTAAAGTTCTCATCCAGAAACTTTCCGAATGGATGGACACAGACTATTATAACAGTCCCCCAAAACAAATTCAGTGGACAAAAAAGTGTGAATTCTATCAACGATATATTCCACAGTAAGCGGAGCCATAATCATTTTTGGCAATAACGTTATTGAATTAATAATTGGAACAGATTGTATCGACTATATATTCCACAGTATTTGTATTTGATAATTACCTGGACATGGTGTATTCCAGCAATCGGTCATCTCAGTTTGGTTACCCTGACATTCATGTCCTCCGTGCCTTGGTGCGGGATTACTGCATGTTCTTGTCAGATTCTGGATTCCCTGCCCACAACTGACACTACATGCTCTGGAGGTCCACTCCGACCAAGAACCATCAACTGGAGTTATTAAGAATTGTTTATTTTATTCCACAAGGACCATAACTCTGGCAAAAATGGGCGGAATGAGCCCATATTCGAACTTGACCTGCATTTGGAGCTGATCACCTGAAGTACCAAATTTGGTTCAGATGCGATCACAAAAACTGAAGTTATCATCCGGAAACCTCAAGTCGACAAAATTCTAAGTAAAAAAGGGGCCATAACTTCTGTGTTTTGAGCTGATAAACTCACATACCAAATTTGGTCTCACTAAAGTTCTCATCCAGAAACTTTCCGAATGGATGGACACAGACTATTATAACAGTCCGCCAAAACAAATTCAGGGGACAAATAAGTGTGAATTCTATCAACGATATATTCCATAGTAAGCGGGCCATAATCATATCTACTACAGTTTGCAATAACATTATCAAATAAATAGTTGGAACAGATTGTATCGACTCTATATTCCACAGTACTTGGATTTGATAATTACCTGGACACGGTGTATTCCAGCAATCGATCATCTCAGTTTGGTTACCCTGACATTCATGTCCTCCGTGCCTTGGTGCGGGATTACTGCATGTTCTTGTCAGATTCTGGATTCCCTGCCCACAACTGACACTACAGCGACTGGAGGTCCACTCCGACCAAGAACCATCAACTGGAGTTATTAAGAATAGTTTATTGTTACTCCAGGAACGGGACCTTTAATAAAGTAATGCCCTAAATAATCGACTCCTTAGCCACAGCAGAATTATGGGTAATTTTTCAGGATTTATTCGGAAATATGGCTTGTTGGCATTCATCGGAAAGCTCTCACTGAGAGCCTTCCGATGAATGGCAACAAGCCATAAATTTATTACATGATCCTACCCTTATTCCATTCAATAAACCCATTCATCACATGCCTTATAGAAGCTGAGGTTAGTTTCGAGTCCCATTTGTTGATTTAAGTATGTTTAGTCGAGGTTTTGGATCATGTAATAAATAGAATCTAGAACTCGTCCCAGTTTATAGCGGAATTTACAAAACTTGTCCAGTAAATTGCTGGACTTGTTTTGTATATTCCGCTATAAACTGGGGAGAGTTCTAGATCCTCTATAAATAGAACATTCAATATCAAACAGCATAGAATATTTCTGGTCATTCTTCTCCCTCCAATTGTTTTATATTATAAGAAATTTAACAAGATGGTTTCATATATTCCCATTAGGTATGACCAAAGTCGTGGCTAAAGATTATGATGTAACAGTCCATGTACAAGCATACAAGGGTCAGTTATGTGGCATTGTGTTTATCAGCATGGACTTGGAATATGTCAGAAGAATCAGTGAAATGGTGCTTTCAAATGGGCAGCAGACATGAAATGGCCAAACTCACTTAAACCCTTGTGAAGACTATTTGGGAATTAAAAAATCTTTTTCCGTTATTGGGGATCACATATTTCCCATCTGGCTACATTCACAGTATCTATGGTCTGAATTAATTAACATGCATTCCTATCCATCCTTGATTTATTATACATAACAGAGAAAAAAAACTGTTATTTAGACAGAGAAGGGGATGAAATAGTTATGAGGGGGTGTGCCAGCTGAAGAGGTATGGGTGTCAATGGTAGGTGTGGTACCTGGACATGATGGGGACGAATCAGTCATGGGGGGGTGCCAGTCAGAAGTATGGGTATGAATGGTAGGTGTGGTACCTGGACATGATGACTGTTCACAGAGCACTATATCTGAATCTAAATCTGGGCAATCTTTTCCGCCAAATGCCGGTGCCGGTTGTGTACACGTTCTGCTCCGTCGCTGCTTCCCTAAGCCACATGTTGTAGAACAGCTACCATCATTCCAACCTGACCAACCTCCGTCAACTGTAAATTAACAGGAGAAATGAGATTCATGTTGTTTGATACATGTATGCATAATCGTAATTCAACTTTACTATATAGTTGTCTCTAAATGCACATTCTGAATGATTTGTCGGAAGGTGTCAACATTTAATACGGTGGTGCAGATATCAGATGGCTTGTTTCCCGTTTTTGCACTGGACGAAAAATCTTCTGGCCAAAAATGTGGCCAAATGAAATTTTTCAGGTAATATGGTAATTTTTTAAACTTATTATCTGAACATTTCATTAGGGATAACTACTCGTCAATGAATATTTAGCATAGAAATGGTTAATGATTTATTTGGAGTCAATACTACACCTGGACACAGAGTATTCCGGCAATCTATCATCTCAGTATGGTTACCCTGACAGTAATTCCCTCCGTGACTTGGTATGGGGCTGCTGCACGATCTACTCCGAATCATGAAGCCTTGACCGCAGCTAACACTGCAAGCACTGTAGGACCATTCCGACCAAGAACCATCAACTGGAATTTATCACAGTTTATACAGTAATGCCCTAAATAATCGACTGCTTAACTCCACAACAGAATTATGTGTAACTTTTCAGGACTTAGTCGGAAATATGGCTTGTTGCCATTCATCGGAAAGCTCTCACTGAATGGCAACAAGCCATATTTCCGAATAAATCCTGAAAAGTTACCCATAATTCTGCTGTGGTTAAGGAGTTGATTATTTAGGACATTACTGTACATTGTACATAACCATGGAAAAAATCAATAGCGTTGACGCTAATATTCATAATGTACAAACAAAAGAACAGCAACATGTCTAAAATAACCATCATATAAAAGGACTTACTCCTACATAACAAAGAATGCCACCCCTGGTCAAGTCGTCATGCTAAATTGCTATGATGCTGTTAGGGCAAACTGATGCTGTTAACCCTTTGAGTGCCAGGGGCCGATCTCATCGGCCCTAAACCTACAACATAAGTGTCGGCGCACACGATCACGGTTGTCCCAGGTTTACCCGGCTGCGGTGTAAATCGGGCCCGATAAACTCGGGGGGGTTCAGCGCACACGAGTCCGATTTTCACTCCGGTCATATGCATGCAATGCCTATGGTCACTGTAGTAAATAGCCAACTGGTGTGGTCAGCTGATCTAGACATTTACTATAGCTAGTCATGGTGATTTATATTAATATGTATTTCTATTTATTAATAATAAACTGAATGAATATATAATATTAATAATAATATTTAATATATTGAATTTGAGGTCACGGGCAATAAGTACTGTGAATACTGCCAATAACCATAAATTGGCGTAAACTACCTTTCCACAGCTACCGCCTTCTTGTTGCGATTACTATATATACGGGCACCTATTTTCTTCCCATAGGTCTACCAGCAGTTGTTACTTGTCGATGGATCAGAATTCTTGACATAATTTTCAAATAGCGGTCACTGCTAACTATTCCGACATCTTGAATGATGTTTTGGTCATGTGACAAGCAAAAACACGCGCGTTGCCATCGTCACGAGCCGTTTTTTCCGGATGAAATCAAACTCAGTTTGATCGGCCCGGTTAAATCGGATCCGACAAAAACCGGCCCAAAGTGTCGGCGCACACGATCCCGGTTGTCCCCGATTTACACCGCAGCCGGGTAAACCGGGGACAACCGGGATCGTGTGCGCCGACACTAAGTCTGTTAAAGAATATAAGAATAAATTATTAAAATTGTAAAAAATTGTAAAAAAAAAACAAACAAAAATGTTAGGCCAATGCATTCTCTTATATATGCGAGGCGACCTATGGTCGACTCGCATATATAAGAGAATGCATTGGCACAGGGTATATGGGTTGATACAAAAATCGACCTGGCACTCAAAGGGTTAAGAAAACTACCGTTATTTTTTCTAAAGTTGTCATGTTCGTGGTGTTCAAATAATCTGAACATATCCAGAAAAATCCATTATGTGTATCAAACATGTACGACCCATGCCTTAGTTTAGTGTGCCTGTCATTTGCAGAATGAGGTCCCCATAGGGTGAATTTAGTGACGTAATCCCACATAGAGGGCTAACATCACTAATTCACCCTCTGGGGATCTCATTCTGCTTAGACCTCATCTTCTCTGGAAAGTTTCTTTATTACCAATTTCTATATAAACTTTTTCACATAGATTCTAGTTCTTTTTTAGTTTAGTTTCTTTATATCATCAAAATTGGCAGGCGACACATTGCATAATTGAGGTTCCCAATGGGTGTACATCACCATTTGGGAACTTGAATCTGAGTCTACGTCTCCCATAGCAGAGGAGGCCATGCAGAATGAGGTCCCCAGAGGGTGAATTTGGTGATGCTAGCCCACTGTATGGGATAGCGTTACTAAATTCACCCTCTGGGAACCTCATTCTTCAAATGAAAGGCACATTAAACTCAGACTTGGTATGACCGTTGTCCTTTTAATAACGATTAATTACAGCAAAGTTGTTCAATTGTGCAGCTGCTATTGTGTTTTGAGGATTTATCTTCCACACTATTTGGCATGGACTTGGAATATGTCTGCAGAATCAGAGAAACAGGATTTTCAAATGGGCAGCAAGCATGAAAAAGCCACACTCGTTTAAAGTTAAATCCTTGTAAAGACTATTTTAGGACTTAAAATCTATTTCCGTTGTTGGGAATCATATATCTGGCATCAAGCTACATGTATATTCACAGTATAGTCTGAATATAATAATTAATTAATATGCATTCCTATCCATCCTCGACATAACATAGAAAAAACTGTTATTTAGACAGAGAAGCAGACAAAACAGTCATGAGGGGGTGTGCCGGTCGGAGAGAGAGGTACTAGTATGTGTGTGATTGGTACATATAGGTGTGGTACCTGGGCATGATGACTGTTCACAGAGCGCCACATCTGATCCTGAGTCTGGGCAATCTTTGCCGCCGAATGCTGGTGCCGGTTGTGTACACATTCTACTCCGTCGCTGCTTCCCTAAGCCACACGTTGTAGAACAGCTACCATCATTCCAACCAGACCAACCTCCATCAACTGTAAATTAACAAGAGAAATGAAATTCATGTCATTTGATAGATGCATGTGTTATCGTAATTCAACTATAATATAGTTGACTCTAAAGTGCACATTCTGTATGATTTGTAGACCAAGTCTTCTTGGTCCAAAAACAGCTTGGGATATCGGTTGGGTTGATGCTGTTTTGGAATGAGTCCCGTCCTGTCACTCTTCTATAACAGACTTTCATTGAAAAGATGTACTGCATTTATTAATTATCTGACATGTACGTGATTGATCTGACTTCAAAATGATATATAATTTACCGTGATAGAAAAATGTAAAGTGATGACACGATACTTTAATATATTGTTCACATACATATTCTAAATAAAATTCTCTGGAAATAAACACTTTTTTTTACTTATAAATATCATTGCTTTGACATTCAAAGGACCTCTGATATACTCATGTTTGAGACATACAAGCAATATAACTCCCGCCCACGTAACGTTGTTATAGAAGAGTAATGGGATGGGAATCAGTCCAAAAACAGTATCAACCCAACCGATATCCAAAGCTGAACCCAACCGATATCCCAAGCTGAACCCAACCGATATCCCAAGCTGAACCCAACCAATATCCCAAGCTGAATTGTGGACCAAGAAGACTTGGTCTGCATAATTTGTCGGGAGGTGCCAACATTACATTTCGGCGGTACAGAGATCAGATGGCTTGTTTCAGTATTGATTTAAAAAAGTAAATCTTCCATACACAAGGGTACATATTAATCAAACTATTGATTTCACTGAGAAACTATAGCACTTAATTAGTAACAAAATGTGGCGACTATAATTACCCCAAGTTTGTTGCAAAGGGGGAGCATTGGTTATCTTGGATAATGTTTACCTCAGACTGTAAGTTTTCCGTAAATATTCATTGGAACACTGCCAGAAAGCTGTAGGCAGAGCTTTGATATTTTTAGACTTGTGAACTCCGGTAAAAGTAGCTATATATCTATCTATTTCTATTATTGTAAATAACTACTATGACAAGAGATCTGCCAATGGTGTACGCACCAACCAGCTGTATAGACTTTTGTTTTAGCTCAGTCTTAGTGAGAGCTTTCCGATGAATGGCAACAAGCCATATTTCCGACTAAATCAAGAAAAATTACCCATATTTCTGCTGTGGTTAAGGAGTCGATTATTTAGGGCATTACTGGATGTGGTTAGAAAATTCAATGAATCAAACAAGATAGTGTCTCTTATGTTCCTCTTTTCGTTCCAATTGTTTTATTTTATAGAACCTTATCAAGAAGTAAAGTTGGTTTCATAAAAAAATCGCCTGCATGCATCCCTATAAAATAGTAGTGAATAGACAGTTAATTCAATCACCGTAAAAAATTTATTAGGATTTGATAAATACCTGGACACGGCATATTCCAGCAATCAATCATCTCAGTGTGGTTACCATGGTAATAATTATCTCCATTGATTGGTGCGGGGCTGTTATATGATCTAGTTCGGAGCTGGATTCCCTGTCCGCAACTAAAACTGCACGTACTGTAGATCCATTCTGACCAAGAACCATCAACTGGAATTTATCACAGTTTATACAGTAATGCCCTAAATAATCGATTCCTTAACCACAGCAGAATTATGGGTAACTTTTCAGGATTTAGTCGGAAATATGGCTTGTTGCCATTCATCGGAAAGCTCTCAGTGAGAGCTTTCCGATGAATGGCAACAAGCCATATTTCCGACTAAATCCTGAAAAGTTACCCATAATTCTGCTGTGGTTAAGGAGTCGATTATTTAGGGCTTTACTGTACATTGTACATAAACATGAGAATAAAAAACATTGACGCTAAGAGTCATAATGTACAAACAAAAGAATCAAAAGCATTGACGCTAAGAGTCATAATGTACAAACAAAAGAACAACTACTTGTACCTGTCTAAGACATGAAAAAGCCACACTTGATTTGTGAAGAAGACTATTGTAGGACATTAAAAAAATCTATTTCCATTATTGGGGATCATATACATGTATTTGACATTGGGCTATATTCATAGTATATAGTCTGAATTAATTGATTAATATGCATTCCTATCCAACCTCGACATAACATAGAAAGACAGAGAAGGGGACGATACACTGATACAGTTGTGATGGAGACATGTCAGTCAAAGAGGTATGCGTGTGAATGGTAGGTGTGTTACCTGGACATGATGACAGTTCACAGAGCACTATATCTGAATGTAAATCTGGACAATCTTTCCCACCGAATGCTGGTGCCGGTTGTGTACACGTTCTGCTCCGTCTCTGCTTCCCTAAGCCACACGTTCTAGAACAGCTACCATCATTCCAACCAGACCAACCTCCGTCAACTGTAAATTAACAGGAGAAATGAGATTAGTGTTGTTTGATAATTCAACTTTACTATATAGTTGCACATTCTGATGCATGATTTGTCGGAATGTGCCAACATTACGGTTATGCAGAGATTAGACGGCTCGTTTCAGTATTGATAGTCAGGCAAGCCTTGAATGAGGTCCCCAGAGGGTGCATTAATTTAGTGATGCTACACCACACAGTGGGCTAGAATAACTAAATTCACCCTCTGGGGACCTCATTCTGCTTAGGTCTCAATTTGTGTGAAGTACCTATATTCTCAAATTAACATTGTTTTAGTTACGTTTTTTCTTTCTGTTCAGTTTCTATATCCCCTTAATTTTCAGAAGATAAAATGCATAATCGAGGTGACTAATGGGTGAACATCACTAGAGACAACTCCATCATGTACAGTAATGCTCTAAATAATCGACTCCTTAACCCTTTGAACCCTGGCGCCCCACAGTGATCGACACCCTGACCCGGGGCTCCCTGTGGTATGTCCGCTTAAATTAGACAGTGTCTAGTAGCATGGTGTTGATTATGTTCAAATTGCGACACCGGTCTGAAACTTTACAGGTTTGTCCCCCATGGATCAGCGATCATTATAAGATCGCGAGACTTTGCCTCGCGGCAACTCCTTGGTAATGGTTGCTAGGCAACTACCCGGAATTGACTGGAAAATGTAAATATAGCTTATAGCGTCGTAATTCAACCTCAGTGATTGGGTTTTTTGATGCAGATACTACCCTAGCGTGAAATTTGAGATATACCCGACCAGAATAGTGAACCAAATATCCCATTTAAGGATAGCAACGGTTGCTAAGCAAATACCACAACTGATCGAATGACACAATTGCACTAACCATTCAGTGGTATGTTTTGCCTTAATTTAGACAGTGTCTAGTCGCATGGTGTTGGTTATGTTGAAAGGGGACACCTACATAAAACTGTGCAGGCATGATATATGCATGCACGGACCACTGATCATTGTAAGATCGGGAGACTTTGCCACCCGATCTCGCCTTAGAAACGGTTACTAGGCAACTACCCGAAATTTGCAGGAAAAACGAATTCTAGCTTATAACGTTGTAATTATACATCAGCGAATTGCGTTTCGATGCAACCAATATCCTATTGTGAAATTAAGATATACCTGACCATGCGCGAGTAAGTCAACTTGATATGCGATAGACTTTTTGCTGCATGTGGCACAACAGAGACTGATATTACAGAGACCAGAAACAACGTAATTTCCCGTAACATATCGTGGCCCCATTGTTCAAGTAAGATGTCTAGATTGTGTCTACTTTACTAACATGTGAAACATGAAAACAAAATGTCATATATAGCGCCACATTTCACTTAAACGCATTTAAAAAAAATGAATTATAGCATATTTTCCTAGCCGTTTCTAGCGGGCAGCCAATCCATATAGACACCTTTGCCAGCGATGACTTCAATAGGCCAATTTAAATATATATATTAGTGGGTATGTCGTGTATAAGTACGTTATAAACCATTTATTTGTCATTGCGCTAGTCTGCGCATGCGCGAATAAATCAACTTCATATGCGATAGACCCTTCCCCATATGTAGCAGAACACTGGTTAATATACGCGAGGGTAATTTAAACTGAAATTGTGTGTCTAAATTATGTCTGTTCTGTACTCACACGGGGAACACGAAATTATATGCCGTAAATATAGCGGCACAGTTCGCTTAAAATATCGTATGTTTTTGTAGATTATATGCTATGCGCATGCGCATATATTTCTACCCGATACTAGCGGTCAACTATTCCATACGCACCATGGGCGCCGCTGACATATGTGGGGACAATTTAAATATAAATCAGTGGGTCTGACGCTCGTTATACTATATATAAATTTGCTACCGAATCATGTCGTCGCTGCACCGAAATATCGGTGTTACGGGATATAGACACGGTTCGTTTGCACCTAAATATCGGTGTTACGGGTTCAAAGGGTTAACCACAGCAGAATTATGGGTAATGTTTTAGGATTTAGTAGGAAATATGGCTTGTTGCCATTCATCGGAAAGCTCTCACTGAGAGTTTTCCGATGAATGGTATAAGCCATTTTTCTGACTAAATCCTGAAAAGTTACCCATAATTCTGCTGGGTTAAGGAGTCGATTATTTAGGGCATTACTGTAGTTTGCGCTTACCTTGGCAGCTTGGCTTGATCGAACATATAGTGAGAACCATATTGTGTAGTTTGCACTCACCTGGACGGCTTGGCTTTATCAAACATACATGTAGTGAGGAAGATAACTCTTTCATGAAGATTGGACTCACCTGGACAGTCTGGCTTCCAGCATATCTCCATCTGCATCGATTTTCCTTCGCACTGTTCGCCCCCATTATACGGTGGTGGGTTGGTGCAGGTCCGAGTGCGCACATAGTGACCACGCCCACAGGTCACGAGACATTCCGTCTCCTCCCAGTTAGACCACTTCCCATTGACTGCATCATAATAGTTGCATTAAAACACCAGATATGAACATCTATTACAGTGTATAGTGTATACAGGGATGTGGCTAGAGTTTCTCTATGGGGGGGTCTCCACATTCAAATTTCCAACTGCACAGTCCCATTTGAACCAGACCAAACTCCCATGTTTGCGAAATACCATTCAATGCAAAGTTTGCACCCACCCCTTTTAGGTTGGATTATCAAAGTGGAACCTCAACTAGACGCCCCCCAAATGTTAGAAAATTTTCAACTTACTGATAGCAATTTCAAGCGAAAATTTTGACAAAATATAGAAAAAAATGCTCCTTTGGTCTAAAAACAACAAATTCCCCACTAATTATTGGTTGGAAAATCAAATATTGACAACAATTACAATCTATATGTGGTGTAAAATTTACAACAGGTGGTGTGTGAGGCATGAAATTACTAAACTGTTTAAAATTTTGACCAAAGTTGAGGAGAGGGGGGGGGGGGGATAGCCATGTCCCTGATTGTATAGTAAGAAATATGTTAACCCTTCCATGACTGGAGCGTCCTGAAGTTTTGAGAAAACCCTGTGCCAATGCATTCTCTTATGGGAGACTCGCATATATAAGAGAATACATTGACCTAACAATATTTACTGTGACCTTGTAAGCCAGTGCATTCTCTTATATATCCAAAGGCTCCTTATGGGAAACTCGCATATATAAGAGAATGCACTGGCACAGGATCTTTAATGCTGCACCAGCGCAGCTCCCATCATGAAAGGGTCAAGTAACAGGGGATTTTAAAATATGGAATAAAGGAATACCATCAATACAACATGCAACATCACATTTTTACCACAAAATACAAACACTTGTTGGAAATTTGTTGTCGTAACATTTGAGTAGAAATGAAAACCACACATCCTCATCAACCCGGGCAAACAAATTGACACTTATTCACAGGCTGGCACTCTTAAAGGCATTAAAGGCCCAGAAAGGCCCACTTAATTTTTGAATGCCCAGATTACATTATATACAACATATTCAATATTATATACCATTTGGAAGAGTAACAAAAATATATATATTCTACTGTTACTAGTACATGTAACAGCTGTGGCTTAGGGGTGTCCACAGATATTCACAGATTCACACCAAGTCTTCCCCTGTTATTTATCCCAGAATGCATCATAATTCACAACTAAGAGGTAGAGTTATTCCTCTTCCATTGAGAATAATTAAGAGATAGAGTTATTCCTGTGCCATTGAGAATAATAGACACAGACAGACCAGATCGAAATTAAGCACAGAACACACGTTGGTACCTTGACAAAAACAAACATGTTAACAGTTTATTCCACCAGATAAGTTGATAATACAATGCTTTGGAGCTTCCTCTTTCAAATGGTATATAATATGGAAAATGTTGTATGTAATGTGATCTTGGGATTCGAAAATTAAGTGGGCCTTTAAATAAATATCATACTCAAAATAATTTACTCGTTCAGAGTTAAATTACTGCAATGTACACTTTCTCTTTCTCATTCAGTGTATACATTTTAGAATACAATATGTTTGCAGTCATATGCAGCTACAGTAATGCCCTAAATAATCGACTCCTTAACCACAGCATAATTATTGGTAATTTTTCAGGATTTATTCAGAAATATGGCTTGTTGCCATTCACCGGAAAGCTCTCGGTGAGAGCTTTCCGATGAATGGCAACGAGCCATATTTCAAAATAAATAATGAAAAGTTACCCATAATTATTCTGTGGTTAAGGAGTTGATTATTTAGGGCATTAACATACCTGGTTGGTCCCTGTACTCAGACTCGACGAGAAAAGCTGTGAAATCTCCATGTTCAACCATGAAGTGACGTTGCGAGGTAGCCTTGTTGTAGTGTGTCTGATCTTCCATTGGAGTTGAGCTATGTGAGGTTGTGTTTTCCATTGATGTCACATTAATCGACGAACTGTCTGTCGGTTTCCTATACGAACTCGTGTCGCTCGTGTTGTACATGTTTTTAGGTCTGTCATCATGGGTGGATCCACCATCCAGCAAGTATGTCAGTATAAATAATTGCACGAGCATCTAGAAATGAAAATTTTGAAAATATTGGTCAGGATGCAATGACACCGCAATGACAGTTTGACACCCTGTATCAACGATGATACTGCAATGACATCAGGACGAAACTGTGCATACAGCAAAGACAGTTTGAATTTCGATCTGGAAGCCACCGATCAGACCATGATGCATCGGTCAAAATGACATCGCGGGAATTGGTATTTTGGGGGGTGGGGCTAACACCGGGATTGTCAATGTGGCCAATAGGCGCTTTCCTTATAGGCCCCCTTAATTTTTGAATACCGATTATTTTTTTATAGTGCCTTGATATAAGGCTTTAATAACAATCTATGCCATTAAATATTAAAATGCTTTATTCCACTCCTACGCACGATTTGCTTTGAAAGCGCTGTTAATTAAAACTAGTAATGTCACTAGGGAATTAAGTCATTTCGCGTGACGTCATTGACGTTATGTCGCTTACTGATCTAGACTGAATGTTTTCGATGGTTGATCTTTCTCCACATCTGGACTTTCATGCATTAATTATGTGTGTTTCAATCATATTTGGCAAACCAAATTGATGCAGAAGTATAATAAATAGAGTGATCAATTAGTTCCGAGAATTACGTTCAATAATTCACTCGAGGCGAGAGATGTTTGGGAAAGAAACTTGTGCACTAACACGCACTCGTTTCTTATACCGACGTCTCTCGCCTCTCATGAATTATTTATCGTAATGATCGGAACCAATTGATTACTCTCTATATAATTCATCATCATTTGGAAAGTCTGTGTCTCAGAAGGTGCCCATAGAGCAATAGAAAATAGCTGAAATCATAGAATCATTTCTCCCCGTTATGGATCCCAGAATTCAACAGAATTCAAACTATAGTTTATCCTCAATTAAAGGGGAATAACTCTATATCTAAATATATAGTGTTATTCCTCTTCCAGTGAAAATAATAGACTTTGTGCAGAAACTTGAGCACAGAACAGACATTGAAACTTGAGCACAGAACAGACATCGATATCTCAACATGATCACAGTTTATTAAATGGAATAAGTTGAAAATACAATGTTTTGGGGCTTCCTCTTTCAAATGGTATATAATATGGCATATATTTTATAATGTGATTTGGGGGTTCGAAAATTAAGTGGGCCTTCATAATGACAACGCAAAGACCGTGATAGTACTGTTGTTATAGTCGTCACAGGATCTTGAGAAAGCTATCGGCGAGACCGCAATGACGCCGCTGCCAATATATCAATAAGGACAAGACTGTAGTATTTAAAGGCACGAGCGGCATTCGTTACAGAAATATTCATATTTTTTTCAAATCACCATCAACAGAAGGAATATCAAAATATATATAGTTTTGTTCATATGCCAAACATAATCAGCGCGTAAATAGAATATTGTCATCAAGATGCACGATGGTGTATGTAAACAAGAGCCTGTTCGTGTTACAGTAGTTTTGCTTCTGTTTACATAACACAGCGCAATTCTATTGGTTAATCACACACAAATGATATAAACGCTCTTTATTATTTCCATATCAGGAAAACAGTAACAAATAACACCCAAAGCGACAAAATGTCTAGAAGTGACACATTGCTGTGCGAGCGAACTGCAGAACGCACTGAAATGAATCAAAATCTTGTTTCTTTATCTCGCTTTAACCCCGCGGAAGGCAAATTGTTCAAACAAGATTTTGTTTTCACACTTCCCTTGCCACGAAATCTTGTATGATTATTTATTTATTTCATTTCTTTCTGCACTTTCATTAAGGCCGGAAAATCAAATGACAAAACCATCGAAAGCGAAGTAATGAAATGTAACTCCAGTCTCCATGTCAATTCAGGCTTCGATTAAAAAAAATTAAATTTTTGACTGCATGGTCACCGAGGAGGGATCAGGCCCCCTCATAACCGGTGGGAGAAAATTTGGAAATCTGATCCTGAAAACTATAAAATCCTAGCATCTAGACTGGCACCAAGCTCTCCAAGTGTTGAAAATTTCTGACCTGACATGTGCTCACAATTAAAGGTTGGTAAATT
Source organism: Siphonodentalium dalli (assembly GCA_032622095.1). Taxonomy (NCBI): domain Eukaryota; kingdom Metazoa; phylum Mollusca; class Scaphopoda; order Gadilida; family Siphonodentaliidae; genus Siphonodentalium; species Siphonodentalium dalli. Next base: position 44,088,725 of record CP136066.1, read on the forward strand.
TCCAACTGATGGCCATTACAGTAGCAACCTCAAATGTTTTTTGGAAAAGTTCATGTGATTGTTTAGATATTTATGTTTTTCAGAGCCAGAGATAACTACAAGCATATATGAAACAAAAAAACCCCAAAAAATTCCGATTTTTTTTTGTGTGCAAATTTTTAAAGTTCGGCTTTGAAACAAAATGTCTGTAAGGTTTGCGATTCGTTGCGGGAGCAAGAAGAGCCCAAATTTCTTAGCCATTACTTAAATCAGTCCCCATACAATCTGAAATGAAAGTGTCAATGACACCAGTGGCGGATCCAGGATATTGAAATAGGGGGCGCGCTGTACAAACATGATGCGAAGCATCATCCGAGTCGTGAAGCAACGAGAGGGGGTGAGCACGAGATGTGGTGTCTCCCTCTCGTTAGGGGGGTCCTGGGGGGGGGCCACCCCGGAATTTTTTTTTTATTTAGGACTTAAAAGGATGCATTTTCCTTTGTTCTGAGGATATTGAATACCAATCAAAATGAAACGATGTAATGACAAAATTTGTAATTGTTATATACATGACTCAACTCGATCTCAATGTTGTCGTTAGGAGTACATATGCATGTACATATTCCGCATATGTCTATTATGTATGCTACATGTAAATAGCATTAGACATATGTGTGTCTTCATGCATTCTTAGACTAAGCTCTCGAATTAACAAGCCATACTAGACAAATTCGCAGCATGAACGAGGACAGCTATATATAGGTAGTACGGGAAGCTAATTGTGCCAAAAACAGATAAGATGCATGGTCCGAAAAAGCAGACTTCACGACTTATATACAATTTCTCTCTCCTATTGTGCCATCTGCATTCAAACCTCTACTCGCATTAAAGTGATATGGTTCTGTTTCCCGTGATTACATTTTGTTGAGATCAGAATAATGTCAGCGATATATAAGCTGGATAATGGAAGAACAGCTCTCGATAATGAGAAAGAACCAAAACCTTGTCATTCTACACATATTCATGAATTTAATTGCCGATACATGTGAATGGCAAAACGAGAACGGAAACAAAGGAAACACATTACATTGTAAGTCTTAAGTGATGCGTAATAACCCATTTGTAAATTCCATCTGCCGATGTTCATTCAGCGAAAGTAGTCTAATATTTGCTTAATAGAACATCGATATCAAAACTGAGTTGAAGAATAGATGCATCCATGCATTTGATGCTCCACGTATACAGCAGGACCTATAGGCTATATGTAAGTATCTCTGGCAAAAATAGGGGGGGGGGGGGGGGGGGGGGGCGCGCGCCGAGGGCGCCGGATGGTATATCCACCCTTGGACACTGTAGCTCAACTTGGAAAGGGAATAATTTCATGTGTTACAGTCAATGGAGTGATTAATAGAAATGTGGAATGTTTAAAGGCCTAGTTATGCAAAGAGTAAAATCCACGATGGCTGCTGGCAGCCATTTTTTTTTGCCGACCCCAAAATGACTCGTTCCTATCTACATGTCAATTTCAACAGCCATGACAAATTTCATAATGATCTGACCAAAGGTAGGACATGTAGCCACTGCCAAAGGATTTAGTCATGCAAAGAGTAAAATCCAAGATGGCTGCTGGCGGCCAGGTTTTTTAGCCGAACGACCCCAAAATGAATCGTTCCCATCTGCATTTCATTGTTAACATCCATGACAAATTTCATGAAGATCCAACAAAAGCTACGACCTGTAGCCCATACCAAAGGATTTAGTCATGCGAAGAGTAAAATCCAAGATGGCTGCTGGTGGCCATTTTTTTAGCCGAACGACCCCAAAATGACTCATTCCCATCTACATGTCAATATTAACATCCATGACAAATTTCAAGATGATCAGACGAACAGTACGACCTGTAGCCCATGCTATTAGCATGGGCTACAGGTCGTACTGTTCGTCTGATAATGGATTGAATTTTGAAATCAAAGATGGCCGCTGGCCGCGCTGGCGCCATGTTTTTTTTCCGAATGACCCCAAAATAACTCGTTCCCATCTACATATCAATGTCAACAGCCATGCATGACAAATTTCATAATGATCCGACCAAAGGTACGACCTGTAGCCCGTGCTAAAGGAAATTGATGATGGATCACGCACACACACACACGGACGACGGACGACAAAGCCAAGGCAATAGTTCATACTTTAAAAAGTAAAGTTGAGCTAAAAATAGTAAGCGGTTTGTCTCACCTCTGCATGTTTTCCGCCACTTTTTGACAAACAAAAACATAAAACAAACCGCTATTTCAGGAAGATGCAAATAAATATGAACAAATGGAGTACCGGTACCGGTATATATACATGTAAGAATACTTACAAAAGTAAATTATGATAACAGTTAGTTGTCATATATAGTGTGAAAAAGCAAATAATCCTGGTACAAAGTGGGTTTACAATAGAGTAAACATTGGGATTTAACAATAACAATAACATGTGTCCAAGATTTTTTCAAGATTCAATAAGATTTATTTGATTTATTTCGTATTCAATATTATTATAAAATATGTATAACAAGATATATGTCCAGATACATGTAGGCACTGGAAATGAAACTGTGGAAGTGAGGTTGCTAATTTCCTCAGGTTGGCCCTGAATAGTGGACAGTACGTGCTCCATAAATGAGCTATTTGAACTGTGAAAACTTTCGAACGAAAAAGGCACACATTTGGTTCGTAATAAAATAGGTCTCTCGGAATAGGTCACTCTATAAGGCGTTGTGTAATTAGGGTGTAACATTATAACACGAATACTTGTGAAGTGAAGTCGGCCCTTGGTCTATGCGAACTCGTCATACAAAGTCGGCCCCACTGATACCTATAACATACACCATGGCGTAGTCGTCTTTCCTTTTACCCCCCCCTATCACTTGGGAACAACCAAAGTTTGTGATCAAAATCGATGTGCGGGCTGCCCGGCAGCACATTGAAGTATGTCATGTCAGTCAAAGCTAGTATACTAGTGTTCTAGAAATCGGTCACACATTCTTCTAAATATTTTGACGGCTGTCTATGTTTTCGCAAGTTTTCTGCGTTCTACAATTCCAATTACAGGCATGTCAATTGAACATGATGTATATAATTACGACCACGTGCGTGCGACATATGTATGGGACAATAAAGAGCACGGATCTGTCTTAAATCCGCATGCCTGTGACATGACTTTCTGTAGGCCTATATCATTAGCGTTATTTTAATTTTTTTATTTCCCATACATTTACGGGTCATATTAGCGTACTTCATTTGATGTATGTATATGTTATTAGAGCAGAAGGGGTCACTCTCACCGAAAAAAAGTGCTGAATGGTATAAGGTTTTGAAAATGTGCTGAAGGGTAAACTGGTTTTGAAATCTCGATCTAAATGACGTTTAGTTTTCGATTCTACCATGATTTCTGTAAGAGACATTTGTTTACGTTCCAATGAAAATTAAAATGAACTGAAAAAAACTGCTGATGGGCGCCAGACTTTCAGAAACACAGTTAAAGATGGATTATCTCTTTAAATAACAAATTTTAAATAGTTGCGTGGGTATAAAATAATAGATATGAACTGAAGACCTATGTCCGGAAAAGCTTCTATCAATTAATATTGATTTTATTTCGAATATAAAATCGGGCCCATTTATGTTACTATTTTTAGAACCGACCATTCGGATGAGACCTTATTGCGATATAGAGCACTGGGCTGTTCCCACGGCTACGCAACGAATGTCAAATGTCACAGATTGGTTGTTTGTATTGTTTTGTTCCAACGATATAAGCGATAACGAGTATAATTAACATCTATTTGTGACAAAATTGCACAATATAATTTCTGGTCTCTGTTAACAGTAACCACCATTGTTCGTTAGCTGAACAAACACACCTTTTTAGACCAGAAAATATTCGAAATAAAATTAATATTAATCGATAGAAGCATTTCCGGACAGGAGTCTTCGATTCAAATCTAATATTTTATACCCCGGTAACTATATAATACATGTTTACAAAGAGATAATCCACCTTTAAGCCTCTCCCCATATACATGGAGGTCAATATAATAAATAAATAATAAGGCAAATGTAATAAAAGCATACGACAGAAAACAAATATAGATAATACAAGTTGATGGGCATGCATGCATATGTATATACGTATATGTTTAGACAATATAGTATCTTGTGAAGTTTTGTGTAGTTTGGATCACAATCATACTAACATTGTATATACATATATGCGTTTGTGTTCGGCATATAAAAGCCGAAGACATTTGGCAAATAAGGGTAAAGACTAATCTTAGATGTGGCCATGGCAAGTGATAATTAACATGGGAACCATTTCCAGGTTTGAGTTTTAATTCAAAGCAATCAAAACAGCAGTCTAAATAAATTAGACCGTGTTTCATTCAATATCTTACGAGGAGGTGAGAGGAACTTATGTCTCACCCCACCCCAACGATTCTGTGCCTGATGCCTGACACTGACACAACATGAGCTGGGAACATCACACAAAATAGGTTGAAATTGTTGGTTTAAACATATATTATAATAAGCAAATAGTCATGCTTTAGAAATCTCCTAACTTATAATTTCTCATGGGACCCGGCCCGTAAACCCCCACCTCACACGCTAAGTTTTGTAAATTTCATTTGTATCACGCCCATTTGGGCTGGAATTTTCGAATTACTGGCTCACCAAACTTTCCAAATGTTGGTAATATGTTGTAAATTTTGCTTAGCTGTGAGGAATATTTCATGATCAAATTCACTCCTATAGCCTTTAATTTGGGTCTCCTCATCTTTAATGGCGAAACCCCACCCCGTGCACACGCCCTGAAACAACGGTAATTCATTACATGAGTCCATTCTCATTTAATAATGAAATTTCAATTTGTCAAGAATTGTATATTTGTTAAAATGGCAAATAAAAAGTTTATGTAATATAAACTCCTGGGCGGAAGTTGATAACAGATGATGAATTTCTGCGGTTTCAGTAACAAGTCTGAGTTTAGTGTGCATCTCATTTGCAGAATGAGGTCCCCAGAGGGTGAATTTAGTGACGCTATCCCACATCGCGGGCTAGCATAACCAAATTCACCCTCTGTGGACCTCATTCTGCATTGCATCATTTGCTATGGGAAACATGGACTCAGATTGAAGTTCCCAAATGGTGAATATTGTGATGTACACACATTTGGAACCTCGGTTATGCACTGTGTCGTCTGTTAACTTGGGGATATAGTGAAACTAAACTATAAAAGAGATATAATCTATGGGAAGAAGTTTCTATAGAAATTTGATAATAAAGAAACTTTCCAGAGAAGATTAGGCATATAAGCAGAATGATCGAGATTCCCAGAGGGTGAATTTAGTTATGCTAGCCGCTATGTGGGGTAGCTCACTAAATTCACCCTCTGGGGAACTCATTCTGCAAATGACAGGCACACTGTTTAGTAACGCGATTAGAGGGCCCCCGTTCGTGGTATCTAATTTATAATTTTCAACTACCCCCACCCCCTTGAGTTGTGAATCAAATTGATCAAACGATTTTCATAAATTCTTATATACAAACATAACGAGTTGAAGATCTTGTATATCACATGAAGAAAAAAAACTAGAGCTTTATGCCTTTTTAACAAATCAAAATCTTTAAAAGAAGCTGAAAAGTCCATGTAAAATGCATACATGCACGTCATTGGCTGAGACGCTTCGCTGCTGTATTGTGCGCGTTGCCTTGCGACGAAACATACAGTCCCCCAATTTGCCCCTTTGTTTTGTGCCTATTTTCGTTAGTGCAACGAAGTTGGACAATAATTGAACTTTAATGAACAAATAAATCATTTTGCAATGTCTGGTATTGGTGTCAAGCGCGGCTTTTCAAAATAGTATTAATCCGCGCGGCAATTTACTTGGCGCGATGTCAAGTATCCCGGGAAGCACCGGCTATTACCCGCTAGTGAGAGATAAGAAAATATCTAATGGATTTTTCAATTATATTATAGGGGTGTCATGTGACATATCTTAATTATCCAACGTGTACCACAAATTGTACAACGGTAGCCGTTTTACAAACCGATAACACTATTTTCCAACTGATGGCTATTTAAGTCCAAACATAAATTTGCCCAAAATTGGGAATTATCAGACATTTGGTCCTAAAACAACTAATCGCACACTAAATAACTGATCAAAGAAATTGTATGCTATTTGTGGCCTGAAATATACAACTAAATGTAATGTTGTTTCAGAAATGAGATTTGCAATTGTTGAAATGTTGGGGAAAAACCATCATTAGATTCCCTATCATGGAGATTATATAGGGAGTAATCAATTAATTCCGAGAATTACGTTAAATAATTCACGAGAGGCGAGAGACGTCGGTAAGAAACGAGTCTCTCGCCTCTCGTGAATTATTTAAAGGTGGATTATCTCTTTGTAAACATGTAATATATAGTTACCGGGGTATAAAATATTAGATTTGAATCGAAGACTCCTGTCCGGAAATGCTTCTATCGATTAATATTAATTTTATTTCGAATATTTTCTGGTCTAAAAAGGTGTGTTTGTTCAGCTAACGAACAATAGTGGTTACTGTTAACAGCGACCAGAAATTATATTGTGCAATTTTGTCACAAATAAACGTTAATTATACTCATTATCGCTTATATCTGTGGAACAAAACAGTACAAACAACCAATCTGTGACATTTGAAATTCGTTGCGTAGCCGTAGGAACAGCCCAGTGCTCTATATCGCAATACGGTCTCATCCGAATGGTCGGTTCTAAAAATAGTAACATAAATGGGCCCGATTTAATATTCGAAATAAAATCAATTTTAATTGATAGAAGCTTTTCCGGACATAGGTCTTCAGTTCATATCTATTATTTTATACCCACGCAACTATTTAAAATTTGTTATTTAAAGAGATAATCCATCTTTAACGTAATTCTCGGAACTAATAGATTACTCTATTTATTACACTTCTGTATCAATTTGGTTCACCAAATATGATTAAAACACCCAGAATTAATGTATAAAAGTCCCGATGCGGAGAAAGATCAACCATCAGTCTAGATCAGAAAGCGACGTAACGTCAATGAAGTCACGAGAAATGACATAATTCACTAGACATTTTTAATTTACGACGTTTTCAATGGAAGTCGCGCATATGGGTGTAATAATATTTATTATATGCTTCCCCATTAAAGGTACTCAATCCGATCAGACGCTCCTAAATTACTATTTCTTTGGCTTCGGTGGTAAAAACTATTTGATTCGAGTCGAGGAACCCACTGCTTCTGGTCCACAAACAATAAAAATAGCAAACATAAAAATATCGATATCTAATCACCCTGAGCTTCGATGGTGGGTTCCTCGACTCGAATCAAATAATTTTACCCCCAAGCCAAAGAAATAGTAATTTAGGACCGTCTAATCGGATTGAGGACCGTACCTTTAAATAGTGAGAAATTGCCACAACGTAAATATCATATTTAGTGTCTAGACCGACATTAAAGATATCATATTGTTATTCAAAATGATATCTTCACTGTCGCTTACCTCCGGTAAAATCACCGAATAATAGTGAACGAATATATATCTTAGAAATCCTCATTGATTCCTTTATCCACAACGAAATTATTTTATATACGCAAATATTACAGGGAAATTGACGGAAAAATCTATCCAGGGGAACTGAAAGAGAAGAAGGCCGCTTGAAAGTGGTTCGTTGCCTATAAGCTGGCGAACAACAACAATCAATTTTCAACTGAAATTGTGTGTACATTTTCTAAGAAATTATTTGGCATTACTTTTAATACATTAAAAATAATTATCGACAAGGTTACAGCATATACTAAATAGAGGATATATACATATGGTTTTTGAGTGAATACCATAATTACATGTATTTCATTCATTCATGACTAGCAGTAGAAATATATATTTTCAACTCCTGTGGTCGCTCGTTGAAAATTGATATTTCCACTGCTAGTTACGAATGAAACAATTATGGTATATTCACTCAAAAAACATAAGTATCCTCTATAAACAAGTTTGGTAGAAATCGGCTACAAAAAAAAACTCACATCCCTGACTATAATCATGAATGTTTAATATATAATGGTACAGATTAAAGATACTTAATCCGATCAGACGGTCCACATACCATCAAGATACAACAACAACAACATTTCTTCAAGATACGCTTTAGTTATCAGAATCGATTTATTTCAACCAAATAATGCTAATAGAAAACATCGTACCCAAAATTGTAAATATTTACTTCTCGATTCGGGACGCAACTTACTATCTGCGATAAACTAACGAAAACGATTTCATCTTCGAGAATAACTGCAATTAATTAATGTATAAGAATGACGATGTGTGTTGTCAATTTGGATATAATATTTGTAAAAAATAACTACTTTGAGCAAGATTATTCTCCCTTTCTATTTGGTCACCCTACCGGAGTGTTAAAATTCACATCACTTTTATCATTATCTTCCTCGTAAAACGTTTCCCTTATAACGTAAGGCACCGTTCGAGTCCCCTAGATGGCCACTCGTTATTCGCAAATCCACCAAAAGGTACATTTAAGATATTTTAAAATAAGTTATTCCAAGGGAAAAAGTATAGACTTACCTTGTTTGGTTTCTCTGAAGAATTTATATGCACGACCGGACAGTTTGATAGTTTCGTAGTTGTGATACGTCGTATTGCGCGTGTTATTTTATAATATATACGTTCGTCGTGCTATTGGTCCAGTCATCCGAATCACATGACGCAGATACGCCCCTCATATTGTTTTCGTAATGTGATATATCACGAGTTATTAGTAACAATATTATCGCATTTGGTCAGGAATCCGATCCAGCTAATGGTGATAGCGGTTACACGCAGTAAACACCGCGTTTGGGAACATTGTGACCTGCACCAACTCGCAATAGTCTGCTAGATGTACAGTAATGCCCTAAATAATCGACTCCTTAACCACAGCATAATTATGGGTAACTTTTCAGGATTTAGTCGGAAATATGGCTTGTTGCCATTCATCGCAAAGCTCTCACTGAGAGCTTTCCGATGAATGGCAACAAGCCATATTTCCGAATTCGCGCACCTTGGGAATATACATAAACCCAAATAAATAATGGTGGCGACAATTCATGTATAAATCTAAAGCTTCCATCGTGTTCTCGAGTCACATATATCACTGAGAGCTTTCCGATGAATGGCAACAAGCCATATTTCCGACTAAATCCTGAAAAGGATTTAGTCGGAAATATGGCTTGTTGCCATTCATCGCAAAGCTCTCACTGAGAGCTTTCCGATGAATGGCAACAAGCCATATTTCCGACTAAATCCTGAAAAGTTACCCATAATTCTGCTGTGGCTAAGCTGAGAGCTTTGCGATGAATGACAACAAGCCATATTTCCGACTAAAAATCCTGAAAAGTTACCCATAATTCTGCTGTGGCTAAGGAGTCGATCATTTAGGGCATTACTGTACCATATAAACTACACCATGGTCACTATAGGTTTCCATTAATTGAGTTAGTGTAAACATATTTTATTGCACTATAAACATAGCAAAGGGATTGCGACACACGTGTTTCAACTCATTGTACCTCTCTCCCCCACACAATTTGACGCACATAATTAACATAAAATAAGGATTACACACAATTATGACAATGTATATGTATAGTATCATAACATATATGTGGTTCATATCCGGGGTTATGTTGCGAATTGGTTCTTGTGATGATTTGTAATTTCATATAATTGTATACATATTTGCAATCAGCGGGTTTAAAATGTAACTAATATTAAAGATGCATAATCCGAATTAACGCTCCCAATTTACTATTTCTTTGGGTTTGGGAGTAAACAATATTTGATTTGAGTCGAGGAACCCACCCATCAAAGCTCAGAGTGATCAGACATCGATTTCTGATATTTGTTATTTCTCGAGATGTGTAATTTTTGCAAACTCCATGCAGGGTTTACCTCCCTTTATGACTTAGTAAGACCGTTGCTACCGGCGACATTTTACCCACATTTGGTGGACTTTCGCGATATTAATATATGTACAAAGCGAGTAGAGCAACATGCTGCCCTTGTTAAAAACAGAATATATCGATTAAAATTGCGAAACGGTGTGATTTGGTTCTCCGATTATTTTATCAACACAATTAACTCTTTCGCTGCCACCCGCCACCACAGACGTAGCCCCCAGTGCCACGCATCCTGTACATATATCCATGTATTTCAGGTATATATGGGTAATACATTATATCTCAAGCAGTTTCTAATATAATTAGTTGAAACTTCACATGTATATAGACATAGGTATACCTTGTCGAATGCCGCCGTGGACATGCCCACCAAGGTCACGTGACATTGGCGGCCATCTTGGATTAGTGGCTATTTGCCTGTATATGTACAGTTTGTGTGGGTATGAATGGGTGTGTTGTTTGTTTTCTAATATTCAACCCAATTATACGATGTCCAACAGTAAGGTACACGGGAGTAACCTATATGAACCCACTTTGGACATAAAATAGGTCACGTGACCTTGGCGTCCATCTTGGATTTATGCAAGTTGCCATCTATTTGTAGCAAAATGGGATACAATGGCGCACTTTGTTGAGTTCGTGCTTTGGTTGCTTGAATATTCCCCGATAGGTACAATTCCAAATATAGATATATATATAGTATAACCATACCCATATGTATATATACCTGCAGGGGGACATATGACCCTGCTCCGCCCTTATAAGTCACGTGATCTTGACGGCCATCTTGAATTTCAGGAAAATTGGGTTTTACGATGATTTATGTGAATTATATGGTTCACGTGGGCGTACGCATGGTCAACTCACCAGCATAATTAATTTAGTGGCCTGTTATCACCACTGGAAAACGACACAATAGACAAGGGTTGTTCAAAACCAGTAAAGGTGTATTATAAATAATAGGTTTAAGTATCTTATGCGCCGCAGGCGCCCCTCGATCATTAGAGTATAGAGGTTAGTTACCCACCCACCACCCCATCCCGTCACCCTAGTATCTTATGCGCCGCAGGCGCCCCTATAATAGAGGCTACTGCCCACACAAATAATAGGTATAAGTAACTTATGCGCCACAGGCGCCCCTCGATCATTAGAGTATATGGGTAATAACAATAACTTCTTCAGTCCTGAGTCTTTTGCGAGCAGCCATTTTCGACTGATAACCACGTGCTAATAACAATGACGCAATATTCCGGCTCTGACTGTACCTCCATAACGTCAGAAATAGCATGACCTTGAGGACATTGTCGCTTTAAATTGTTCGCGCGCAACAGTACTACAGATAAATACATTGTACACTGTCAAACATGCCGGAAAGAATAGAGTTATATCCCATACATTAGACTACATACCAAATTCGCAAAAATGCGCGATTGGCAGCGTCTACGAAGTTCGCATTTATGCGCGTTTGGCATCGAAAGAGTTAACGTATAAACGCATGGACGACAATGTCACGACAACACGCGTGGCAAGTCAAACACAAGAGTTCTAGCTTATTTGCTGTAATTTTGACGAGTAGCTTGCGAAAATCGTCAACAAAACTACTGCTCTGATCCTCCATTCAGCCATTAAGTTTTTAGTGCGGGAATAATTTATTGTTCACAAAGCACATAATAAATGTGACTTTCCGGCGATCGGTTTTCGCTCGAAAATTGCCTGCTAAATATAGAAACCACAGACTAGTACCCAGCCGGTGACAGAGTCAGAAAGGAAGTATGACTGGTGCGTTCTGGTAGAGATTGTAGTTATTGGTGGCCTGGTAAAAAGTCGTCAAACCGACAGTCTCGGACAAAATTGCGGATGAAGATGGATAACTCTAAAATCAAGTGGCTTTGGCGTTAGATATATTGACAATCCGGCCATATTTCGTTGAACAAAATGTTGATAAATAACACGTTTTGGACAATTTTATATTATAGTTGATTACACATTCTAAACTGTGAAATATATAATTTGTCTCATATCGTCAGTAACACAATAAAGAAGTATCTATTATATTTGTTTACAACTGAGCGTACTTCATGCAGACGTTATCAGTTTTTAACCCTTTACCCAACAGAACGGCCCTGTGCCAATGCATTCTCTTATATATGCGAGTCGACCATAGGTCGCCTCGCATATATAAGAGAATGCATTGGCTTAACACATTAAAAATTATAAAATTGTTAAAGAATGTAAGAAAAAATGGTAAAAAGTGTTTTTTTAGGCCAATATATAAGAGAATGCATTGGCACAGGGCATAACTGTAACTATCACAATGTGGTCAAGGAGCCGGTTCCAATGATATCCATATTTGTATGGTGTTATTGAGACAGACCGAAGATATTTTAGGCTGTTGAAGCTTTTTTTGGCCGGTTTGTTGGGTAAAGGGTTAAATCGTACGTGGTTGGAACTGATGCTTGTTTTTTGTTATTGGGATCAAAACATGAACATCATAAACAAATTAGTTCGCAAAAAATAAAAGACAACGAGATGCATAAATCAATCTAGTGCGTTAGACTAAGATAATGAGGACATGGTTATCATATCTACGTGAAGATACAGATGTTTTAAAGACATGTGAAACACTCCGGTTGGGTGATCAAATAGAAATGGAGAATAATCTTGTTCAAAGTACTAATTTTTACAAATATTGTATCCAAATTGTCAACACACATCGTCATTCTTATATATTAATTAAATGCAGTGACTCTCGATGGCGAAATTGTTTTCGTCACTTTATCACCGATAGTTGCGTCCCGAATCGAGAAGTAAATATTTACAATAGAGCGTATAGTTCAGATGATGTTTTCTATGGAGTGGTATACGGTCGGTTTGCTTCAGATTTTCGGTGATGTTAGTAGAATATGTTACATTCCTCCAGTGGGCATAGCGTTTAAATACTAACTTATCAGTTAATAATAATAATAATCAACCCATACACCCTGTGCGGCGTTGACGGTGAATGCATTCTCTTATATATGCGAGTCGAACATAGGTCGCCTCGCATATATACGAGAATGCATTGGCCTAACAGTTTTTCATCATTTGTTATTATTTTTTTTACAATTTTTTACAATATTAATAATTTTTTCTTATATTCCTTAACAGACTTATTTTGTAGGTTTAGTGCCAGGGAATCTTTATACGTTTTTCATGGGCATCAAAATTATCACTATGAATACTTGGTGATAGTTTTGAGTGATAACATGCCCTAAGGTTTTATTCAGTTTGTTTTTAAATTCGCTATAGCACGCTTAAAGGTACTCAACCCGATAAAACTCCTCTCAATTACTATTTCAATGGCTTGGGGGGTCAAAAATATTTGATTCGAGTCGAGGAAGTCACCCATCAAAGCTCAGATTTGTTAGATATCGATTTTAGAAATCTATTATTTTTCATTATCGGGAATACTATCTGGCCCAGAACTCAGTCAAAATTGCGTTAAAATTACCACTTGATTTTAGAGTTATTCATCCTTGTCTGTTTGAATAGATTTGGAGTACACATCCAGAGCAGATTACGGCAGTTATTAGTACTCATCTCGAGAACATAACAAATTTGAAAAATCAATATCTAATAACTCTGAGCTTTGTTTGATGGGTTCCTCGACTCGAATCAAATATTTTTTACCCCCAAAGCCAAAGAAATAGTAATATAGGACCCTCTGATCGGATTGTTGTTGTTGGAATCTGTTGAGATGGGGACCCTCTTTACGGGTTGAGTACCTTTAACATAACCAAAAAAAATTCTACCAAAAAATCTCCACAAAATGTTTTTTTTTTATTTATTTTTTTTAGGGCCGATTTTACAGACCGTAAATTAGGGCCGATGAGATCGGCCCGTGGCACTCAAAGAGTTAAAGACATGTCGAGGTGCTCATCTGTTCATAGCGATATTATGGCTAATTAGTCTTCACTCCATACCCGCTACTGGGTAAACAAACAACAACTAAGAGCATTAAGCTTTAAGTGCTACGCTAGGCGGTCGGACCTAGATAGCGTTTATTATGAAATAATAAAATCGCTCTGATGAATATATGTGCGCTATATATTCATGCAGACTATCTCAATATATTTGAAGCGATGAAAATGGATCGAAACTATGCGGATTGAAAAAATATAATATGTATTATAGCGCACATTCTATCTTGGCTCAACAGAATCAGTCACCCTTCTCAGACTGGGAAGCCTTACAGGAAAAACCAGACCCCTCACTTTATCATTATATCTTTTTTATGTGTTGGTCTGGAAACCTGTATCCGAAAAATGCTCAATATACCAGTCTCAGGGATAAAAACGTCGGATTCGTTTTCTTAGTCGTCATCAGATGAACAAACAAGATAGTATCTCACGTTTTTAAAAAGAACTATTTTCTTAAGAAAACCAAACAAACAGGTACAGAAAACTGTGTCCGACCGCGACGACAACTGGCACTAGATTGACCATTCACGCTTTTAGCGCATACCTGCTCACTCAATGACAATCATACATCACACCAGCGACTGAGTACCAATCACTGACCAGACAATATTCACGCGACAAAGCGTTCTTTACCCATTAACTCTGCATATGCCGTGAAGACAGTAATTTTCCTCTATACTCCGTAACGCGGAAAATATTATTTCTCAGTTTAAAAGAAATGTTCTATATATCAGCTACATGTGCCCAACACACAGCGAGATTTTAAGTTGTTTATGTTAGGCTGTGCAATGAAAGAAATCCTCTGTATCGGGCAGATGCCCCATTGTCAGGTGCCAGTATCGGAGGATCATATATAAAGAGTCACGTGCTACTGACTGTGTTTTCTTTCATCTCAGAAGAAACTATATTTGACGACACACTGTGGCCATTATTTTTGAAGAGACCATCTATACATTTCTATCTCCCTTGACAAATTGTAACTTTTGTGGAAAATATCTTGAATGTACGGAAGCATGGAGCCGCCACTTACAAAAATAAAATCCACGCCTAGATCGGCGTATATACGACGATCATCGGCGTATATTTTCGGCGTAGTTACGATGAGTCGGTCGGCTTTCGTTCTCAGAAAATCGTTTCCGTGGAGGGAGGCCATTTGCTGGAATAGCGTAACATCAGCTTAATAAAACGAAAAACAAGCGGTAGTCAATTCGAATGGGAGGGATATATAAAAGGAATTATTGCTTGAAATCACCAACGGAAGAACATTGACCGAGTTATGACAGAATTGTAATCAAAGTGACCATGATCGAGCAAGGTAACAGTTGAAAATGTTACTATTTATAGAAATTTGTAATTGTTGACCGATTTTATGATCGGTATACAGCAGGTACAGTCTCGTGCAGAAAGAGTTGTCTTACATGTGTATTTCAAACTGTTTAATTACCTGTGCAATGCTACATGTGTGCCATATTGCTATTCACTATTCTAGTACAGACTGTATTTGTTTGGGACAGCGACGGTGATAGTGATATCCATATGGAATTATGTTTTCTTCAATTTTTGAGTTTATATAGGCCCAAATAAATATACCATAAGATGGACTCAATCATTGACAGCTAAAATTGGATGGAAGTAAAAAAGTGTATTTGCACTAAGTAAGCGCAATTGGCGATGGTCACATACAGGGTGAATAAAGACAAGGAGACCAAGTTTCATCTGCCCAACGTAACCATATGCATAGGCAACTGAGAATGATGTTTCCATTGGTCTATTGTGGACTAAATTATTTTTCAATATGATGATATACAAAGAATACAATCTAATCAGGGGTTTGGAGACTGATCAATTCTTATCGGGGGAGGGGGTAAAAACATGATTTGTTTTATAGATCTGGGAGCCGAGACCTGCCCTACCTTTTACATTAAAGATAATCAATCCGATTTAACGCTCCTACATTACTATTTCTTTCACCTCGGGGGGGGGGGGGTAAATATTTGATTCGAGTCGAGGAACCCGGCCACCCATCAAAGCTCAAGAGTGGTCAGATATCGATTTTGGTAGTTTGTTATTTCAATTATAGTGGCCCAGAAACACGCCGTCAAACGGATGGTCTCGGTCGAAATTGCGAGTGAAGATGCATAACTCTAAAACAAGTGATAATACGGCCAAATATCGTGTATACTCAAGTGATAATACGGCTAATACTTCGTTGAACGTTTTGGTAAATTTGATACCATAGTTGACAGTTGTTAGCATTATTTTGTTGCAATCGATTCTGATAACTAAAGCGTATTTTGAAGAAATGTTGTTGTATATTGATGATATCGGGACCCTCTGGTCGGATTGAGTAACTTTGGGAGCTATATGGGAATAATATAGAGTCTTTTATGTAGTTTATCTTAATATTCGTTTGAACCATATCTCAGACAGATATTTAGAAGTTTTGAGGCACACACAGTGACTAAAATGAAAGGGGACCGAGTTTCCCCGCTTTACCTCACACCTGTCCTACTTCAAAATACAGTATGCATTTCTGATAATTAATTTCTGAGAATCGTCTCTGCCTTGTTAAATTATGGCCAGACCTATTTCAATATGAGGAGATGCAATGAATAAAATCAAAACATGGATTTGGAGACTGAAACATTCTTATCAGGGAGCTGAAACATGAATGTCTTAGATTTGGGAGCCGAAACCTGCTTTTACATTATGGGCTATGCGAATAATATAAAAACATTTATGAACTCAGTCCACATTTTTTATTCGTTTAAAACCACACCTCAGACGCTAAAGTACTTTAAAACCTACATTGTATACCTCAAAATATACATTGTCTGATTATGCATATGCATAATTTGAGGTAGGACGTGTATGGTAAGATTAACTACATAAATGATTCTATATTATTCCCATATAGCCCTTAATGTAAAAGGTAGGGCAGGATTTGGCTCCAAAATCAGGGTCCCCCCCCCGTTTTTATTTTATTCTCTGTAAATCATCATTGAAAAATTAGTTTGCCACAATAAACCAATGGAAACATCATTCTCAGTTGACTATGCATATGGTTACGTTGGGCAGGAATGGGTTAATGCCGAGGAAACTTGGCCCCCTTGTCTTTATTCACCATGTATGTGGCCATCGCCATCGGCGTAGTTAAGCCGATGATCGGCGTATATACGCCGAAAGTTGGCGTATATACGCCGATGGTCGAACGAATTCTGGAGATGACTATATATATAACTTTAATGGGGTACTGTACTCAAATGTTGTTGCTTGTTTCTATTTCCTCTGCTTCGTAGAATTAGGTATAATCAGATTTCCATTATTTGAAAGTCAGATGAGTACGAAGTATGTTACGGAAGGCAGCTTGGCCGGAATGTTAAAACAACTATATCGTCATCGAGTAATTTTTGTACAGTTTTCAAGAAAATGTATCAAATAAATGTCACATTACTTGCATAGTAGTCCCATATACTTATTTAAGTTAATGTATAGTCACCAGCCAGTGAGTGGCTTGAGTTTACGCGCCGTATCAACATATTTTTTTACACACGATCATGTGTGGCACGTGTTGCCCAATCCACTGTCCATCAATTAATTTGATTACGTCTTGTACACAGACATTCGTAATTTAATTTATGGCTGGAGCCATAAATTTAATTTATATCAGATTATTAATTTTGATTTTAATATAACCTGTTAACCTGAACGTTTACAGAAAACATACTCGACTCAAATTACTTATTTGCTATATATTATCGATATTAGATCGTTGCTGTTACCGGGAATTTATTGAAATTTGCGTACAGTACCCCTTTAATGGATATCGGTGACTAAAAACATTCTTATCAAAGTTAGGGACCCCCCCTCTCTCCATACCTGGGCCAAACGGCACCAAATGTGGCGTCTCTAATCCACATGATCTGATTCCTCGTATCTTTGGAGAAGAATGTGTATGAATTTGGTGGAAATTAGTGCTAAACATATTTGAATCAATTTGGTACCCCTCCCCTTACCATTCATGACTCGAACGGCGCCACTTTTGACATCGTCCATTATACTCCTGATATCACGAAGATAATTATGTATATAAGATTGTAATCGGCAACTAAACAATTTTTTATCAAATTTGGTGCCACCCCCATTTCTCACCCAAGCGGCACCAATTTGGCGTTTTTAAATCGGACAATTAGAATCCCGCGTATCACGGAGAAGAAAATGCATCAATTTGGTGGAAATCTGCGCCAATTTTTGTTATCAATATTGGTGCCCCTCTCCCCCTCGAACTCGAACGGCGCCATTTTATGGATATTATTATTATAAGTTTGGTGGAAATCGGCGACAAAAATATTTCATAATTTTTGCTGCCCTCCCCTTTTTCTGCTCCTGACATCAAATGCGTCAATTTAAAAAAATATCAACCCGCACCATATCTTCCTCGTAAAAAGTTAAATATAGGCACGAAATGTGATGTCTTTAACCCACACGATTTGATTGCTCGCTTCATTGGAGAAGAACGTGTATGAATTTGGAGGAAATTGGCGCTAAACATATTTTTTATCAGTTTTTGTTGCCCCTCCCCTGCCTATCCCTGACTCAAGCGGTGCCACTTTTGACATCTTTAAACCACACAATTAGACTCATTATGGAGATGACTATATATATATAACATTACGGAAAATCGGTGACAAAACAAATTCGTACCAAAATATATGTTTAAAATATATATTGAAAGTTTTGGTGTCCCTCTCCCCTTCAGTGTACCCTAAATCGAAGGACGCCACTTTAAACCACACCATTAGACTCCCGATATGGAGATGATATAAGTTAATTGGTGGTGATCGGCGACCAAACAAATTCTTACCAAATTTAGTGCCCCCCTTTCTCATCTAAACGGTACTAATTTGGCATCCTTAAATCACGCGATTAGATTCCTTTTATCATTTGGTGGACATCAGAGCTAAAAATATCACCCGGACTCGAACGGCGCCACTTTTGACATATTTTAACCACACAACATTAGATTCCTCGTAGCATGGAGATGATTATGTGCACATTTGGTGGAAATCGGCGACAAAATATTTGCTCCCCTTCCCCCTTTCTGCCTCTTGACAACAACAGCGCGTCACTTTAGAAAAGTTTAACCCTCACTATTATCTTCCTCGTAAAAAATACTACTGTTAGACCTGTTTGGTGCCATCTAGCTAGATGGTGACCCGATAATGTATATAGGAGACAGACAGACAGACAGGCATACATACATTCGCAAATATAGATATAGGTATGAATTGTGTGTGCGGCAACGTCACTGGTTGGATCAAACCTAGAAGTGTTTGATTTCCACATATGTAAATAATACGTCAGTATTGTGGAGGGATCGATATCGTCCCCTCTGGTCGTGACTCGCACCTCGACACACCGGCTCATACACCAGAACCCAAAGATAAGAATCGTGCAACATAGCGAGTTTGTTGTTAGATCATATCACGACTATCTACTCCACTTACGTCCATACTTAACCCTTTCAGTGCCAGGTCCGATTTTTGTATCAACCCATATACCCTGTGCCAATGCATTCTTTTATATATGCGAGTCGACCATAGGTCGCCTCGCATATATAAGAGAATGCATTGGCCTAACAATTTTTCATCATTTGTTATTATTTTTTACAATTTTTTACAATTTTAATAATTTTTTCTTATATTCTTTAACATACTTATTTTGTAGGTTTAGTGCATGCCAGGGAATCTTACGTTTTTTCATGGGCATCAAAATTATTACTATGAATACTTGGTGATAGTTTTGAGTTATAACATGCACCTAAGGTTTTATCCAGTTTGTTTTTAAATTCGCTATAGCATGCTTAAGATACCCAAAAAAATTCAACCCAAAAAAATATAAAAAACAAAACAAAACAATTTTTTTTAATTTTTAATTTTTTTAGGGCCCATTTTACAGACCGTAAATTAGGGCCGATGAGATCGGCCCCTGGCACTGAAAGGGTTAAACAGTGTAGGTAAAGAATATCGTCCACCCCATTTCTACATGTATACCTGTAATGACCATACAGTGATTCCCAAAGTGATTGACCACCTGACCGGGGCGGGATGGTGGGTGTTTTTTCGGGATTTGGTCGGGGGTGTGGCTTGTTGCCATTTATCGGAAAGCTCTCGCCGAGAGCTTTCCTATCGATGGCGGCGGGTCGTATTTCCGACTGGGTCCTGAGGGGTTGCCCATGGTTCTGCTGTGGTTTGGTGGCCGGTTTCTTTGGGCATTACTGTATATATATACATTGTATTTATGTATACAACTCTTCTGTAATGTCTATATTGACGATCTGAATAAACTTAAAAATAATACATAGAGATCATATTCCAACAGTACTAAACCTGAGAACTTGTTGATGTACAGGGAAATTTACAATATGGAACAAACAATGCAGGGAATATATTGCATTGTTAATACCTGTTCCTTAATAATACATTTCGCAGTAGTGGGTGGTCCCAACTTGAGATCGTATGTTTTTTGTGAGCCGATATAGCAATAAACATTGAATTTATTACCCGGGAGAAATTCCTTGATTGTAAGCGGTGAAATGCAAAATCGCTCACGAAAGTCATCTAAATCATGCAATCTCGAGCTCGTACCTACAGTGACATACATTATTACGGAACAGGTATTATAAATATAATATCTGCACTGTTTTAATGTTGTAAACTTCCCTGTCACAGTGTCCCGTAATGCCTAGTGGTGAATGTACAGTTGGTCGCGTACGGGAACAATAAAGAGTCCAGAAGATTCGATAACATTTATATTCTTAAGTAAGTCTCTGTCGATAAGCACATCATAGGTAGACGAACAGAGGAGTTGGTGGATCGGCGGGCTAAGCGGGAGTGTCTCTGTATTTCTCGACACGAGTAGTTATTCCAACGTATGGTGTATCATGCGTCCAAATAAGGTATGAGATACCATGATACCCTTGTCTGTGACGTGCATCATACTATTGTTTACTATAGAATAATACTGGTTTGATCCCCCCTCACTTATACAATGGTTGCCACCAGTCATAACCATGCAATTACAAATACGATCTTGTTAATTATGCTTGTGTGTTCTTATACTATATCACTTACATCTCGACGTGATGTGCTTATCTATACAATTAACCCTATCATTACATTCCCTGGGGAAAGGAAGTGTGTCCTAGATCCTGGAAACATATAACAATAATTTATACTATCTTGTGTACTATCGGACAACAGCACCAAAACGTTCCCAGGTTTTACACTGGTGAAATGTGATCTCTACGACTGAAGCCAGAGATTGATGATATTTGCTAGTTTCTATGAACAGAGGTATACGATCGTATATTTTATGACACACACAGTTCCAAAATCGGCACACTTGAGAGAAATTAGTGATACAATGAATAAACCGCGTGTCGATGCAGGGCAGTTGCTAGAATATCGGGCTATATATACTTACACCGAAATATGTGGCGAAAGAAGACATATTTATTTTAAAAATGGATGTTGAGTTTGTTGCGCTCCTTAGAGTATGGATGCAAGTTGTTCAGATAATAAGTTCAACAAACGGTATATGGTCTTATTATCTGAACAGCTCCTAAAGGAACTACCCAGCAATGATTATTTGGTATAGAAAGGGATAACCGTTAATGTTCTTGTGAAGATTGAGACTGGCGCACAATCTATGTCTATTTTGTTATTGTTTTTGTGATATAAACATATAAGAACTGAAAATAGTGTAACTTTGGAGGTGGATGATAACAAGCGAGATCACGGAGTCACTACCATATTGGATCCATGCATCCCGCCCCCCATTCTGCGTTTTCTAAAAGTGCTACAGGTCAAAGTTCTGGAGTAGCATTCCATATATGGAGTGGAATTCATGAATACTCAAAAGCTCCATGCATGGAATGCTACTCCAGATATTTGACCGGTAGCATTGAATGCGCGGAACGGGGCTGGATGGATCCAATATGGTAGCGACTCAGTGATCTCACTTATGCATGGTGCAGGTTAAAATCAGTTGTGAGATGGAAGTGAGTCGACAGAATACATCAATCAATTTAATATAGAACACTGGGAGTTTGAATTTGATTGCAGCTGTTTTGGGCCAGATTTTGTGAAAGACGTTTTAGTCATGTCATGATGGATCAATTTTTCTAATGAGTTCGGCATTTGCACAGTTCGCATCCATGGACATCCAGTTCGTACTCCGTGCACCCAACGTAGCATCCATGGAGATCATGGCAGTCTGCAAAGTAGAACAAGCGATAATGGTAAACACTAAATGAGGCACAGAATCATGTGATATTAAATGTTCGTTTAATAACAGGAAATAGTGCCAGGTGACATTTGACTTCCGGTTTGTCGTATGTTTAAATTCCGTATACGCTACGTCTCAAAATACTATGATTTCCACTATTTGTACAACAAAAGTTAGCTTGACGTTGGACATTCGGTGTGAAATTAGCTGCACGTCGGACTTTGGGCATTTGGTGTGAAGTTAGAGCTTCACGTTGGCCATTCGGTGTGAAGTTAGATTCACGTTGAACATTGGGCGTTCGATGTGAAGTTACATGGACGTTGGACATTCGGTGTGAAGTTAGCTTGGCGTTAAATGTTGGGCATTCGGTGTGAACTTAACTTCACGACGGACAGACTGATGAAAAGAAAAGCAGACAAATTCAATATATACCAATATTTTTTCTTAGAAAAGCGAGGATATATAATTAGTACTAAACAGGTATTTATTTTACTTTTACTGGTATATTACCACGCCACGAATACTGGGCAGGTTTAGTTTGATGGACGTCACACTTCGCACGCCAAGCACCAAGAGGCAAAATTCGTGCAATGGTTTATCAACTATAATACTCTGTTAATAAATTCTGCATAAAGACTTAACCCTTTCATGACTGCCGGAGCTGCGCTTATGCAGCATTAAATATCCTGTACCAGTACATTCTCTTATATATATATATATATATATATGCGAGTCTCACATATGGAGACTCCCATGTATTAGATAATGCACTGGCTTACAAGGTTAAGGTAAATATTGTTAGGACACATTTAAACAAAAACAGTTATTACAATATCGATAGAAATATAACATTCCCCCGATATATGTTAAAACAGTTACTCCTGAATTCACCAACGTGGATCGGGCCTCTTCTGTGCTAACAGCCTTGGTATTTAGAAAACAAAGAACATCATCTGAACAAAATAAAATAATATATAAATATTTATCCCTTCATTCGGATTGAATGAACCCTTTATATATTGAATGGATTCTCTCATTCAGTTATAAAGGTATTCAGGTGAATGGTCTATTATTCATTTGGAGGGGTGCTCATATAATATAAGCATACGAACATATAATAGAAGTGAAGAAGGAATATTAATTGATGGGAAATGTTGTTGCCCATCTGTATATAACATTATATAATTCATGTACATTGTATTTACATTGAGCACGCGGGTATATTTTCGCTGTGCATGTTTATCTTGAAATACCATCATTATATATTGGATGATTCACGCCACGTTATCCCTCTCTACACTAAACACTCAATGATGAGTAGTTACCTTATTGACCCTCTCTACACTAAACACTCACTGATGAGTAGTTAACCCGTAGGGAATGTTCAGATAATAAATTCAACAAAAGACGGTTGAACTTATCTGAATATTCCCCTCAATAAATAGGACTCCTTCTGCACTTGTATTATCAACCGTCTGCTCATATTACCTGTACATCCCTCAAAATCCATAATATATCATCCAATGTACACTTTTTTTAACATGGTGGGCAAAATCCATTTAGTATAGAAAGAGGTTAATACATACCCATGAGAGCACAGGCACGACCGAATGGTCCTGGCATACACTTGTGACCATCGGGACAGTCACCACCTTTGCAATTGTCAAAGCTCAATGATTTGGACTGCACGCCTGCACGAAAATAAAATACACCATTTGCATCAGCGTTACATTACTTTGCATTACTTAAAGGTACTCAATCCGATCAGACGGTCCCCATATAATCAAGACACAACAACAACAACAACAACAACAACAACAACAACAACAACAACATTTCTCCAAAATACGCTTTAGTTATCAGAATCGATTTATTGCAACAAAATAGTGTCAACTATGGTATCAAATTTCCCAAAACGTGTTATTTATCAACATTTTGTTCAACAAAATATGGCCGTATTATCACGAAATTTGGCCGTATCACCACTTGATTTTAGAATTATCCATCTTCATTCACAATATTGTCCGAGATTGCCCGTTTTACCACGTGTTTCTGGGCCACACATTATTGCATATCTCGAGAAATAACAAACTTCAAAAATCGATATCTGATCACTCTGAGCTTTGATAGGTGGGTTCCTCGACTCGAATCAAATACCCCCCCCCCCCCCCACGAAGCAAAAAGAAATAGTAATTTATGACCGTTGGATCGGATTGAGTACCTTTAAAAAAAAGTAATGCATTTTAATGAATTACCATTACCCCATCCCTGCATAATATAACACGATATTCTGGTTGAAATTGACTAATGTTATCGGGAAAATTAAAATATGCCAAAAATAGCAGACAAGAGTGATAAATTTATTCCAAATGATGTTCGACAACGAGAAGGTTAGTTGAAGTGGTAGCAGTAAAACGTGTAGCTTCCAAAGTGGTATCTTTTTGTAATTATTTGGCATATATGGACGACGATGATAACAGATCCTCCATGACCACAATGAAAACGAAGATAAAGAATACGACGACGACGATGATAATGATGATGAGGATAATGACTATACATCACCGAAGACGATGATGATGATGACTGACGTCAACAACTGAGAAGACCTAGATACCAAGGTTGTGGTGATGCCGATAGCAGTGATGAATTGTTATGGCGCGACGATGATGATGGTGATGATGATGATGATGATGATGATGATGATGATCATGATGATAATGATTATACGACGACGAAGGCGATGGTGGTGATGACTGACGTCAACAACTAAGTAGACCTAGGTGCCAGGGTTGTGGTGATGCCGATAACACTGATGAATTGTTATGGCGACGATGATGATGGTGGTGGTGATGATGATGATGATGATTATTATACGAGGACGAAGGCGATTATGATGATGACTGATCCGAGCTTATCGGAAATAACATGCAGCTTTTTCATGACTACGACAAACATGATGATAAAGGCGATGACGACATAATTATTATGATGCTGATAATACTGACGACGACGATGGTGATGATTGTTGGTTGAGTTGTTTACCAATCCAATTTCTTTCACAATTATGTCTCCTCGGAACTCACCATCGATTCTGTATCTCAAGCAGAAATATGTGACCCGCCATATCAAATCCAGTCGTAAGTCGGGATTTTTTTTATCCTGTGCCAATGCATTCTCTTATATATGCGAGTCGACCATAGGCCTAACAATTTATCATTTTTAAAAATAAATTTTTCTTACAATTTTTAGGACATAAAATAAAAAACATCCATTAAGCCCCGGTTCCATATCCCCGATTTTCCACCCCGAATGTTCCCGAATGACTCCCGAATCATAATTTTGCAAAAATCGTGGAGTAAGTTCGGGACGAGTCGGTACAGTGAATTTTTACCCCCGAACATGATCGGGGATATCGGTGCTATCGGGGTCGATTCGGGACTATTCTGGGCCCGCTCCCGACAGTTTTGAAATGTTCAAAACTATCGGGAACCAAGCCGAATCGCTCCCGATTTGTCAATCATCGGGAAAAATTCGGGAGCAATTCGGCACCTATTCGGGAGTAGTCGGCAGTATTCGGCAGTATTCGGCAATATTCGGGTGGATATTCTGGAGTAGTCGGCAGTATTCGGTAGCTTATTCCCGAATTCGCCATGTGTGGCTGCTTTTATACTGAGATCCGGTGTATCTGCAAAATTCGGCATCGATTCGGGACGTTCGGCAGCAATTGAATACCAATTCGGTATTTATTCGGCATCAATTCGGTACCAGTTCGGCATTGATTCGGGGTATTCGGCAACAAGTCGGTAGTAATCTGGGTAATTCGGCAGCTACTCGCACGAAATTTCGGTATCAGTTCGGGATAATTCTTTATCATTCGGGAAGAAATTCGGAAGCATTCTGGAATACTCGGCAATGTTCGGGACGATTAAATTTTGTCATCAGTTCGGCGGCTTTTGGAATAAAACTCGTCCAGAATTCTCTCGAATGCTGCCGATTTGGTCTGGTCCCGAATTGGTGCCGAATATACTAATTCGGGACAGAAAATCGGGAATATGGAACCGGGGCATCACCCTGCAGGGAGCCCCACACATATATAGAATCATATAGAAGAGTGTCGTCTGCTCATGTTTGTCTGGGGCTCTGCATGGGTGAAATTATAAAATTGTTAAAGAATACAAGAAAAAATTATTAAAATTATAAAAAAAATGTTAGGCCAATGCATTCTCTTATATATGCGAGGCGACCTATGGTCGACTCGCATATATAAGAGAATGCATTGGCACAGGGTAAAAAAATCCCGACTTACGACTGGATTTGATATGGCGGGTCACAAATATGAGGGTGCACATGTCACCACCCCCGCTCTTTTGGTACGGGGATTTAGATCATTTTCTGGCGTTAGTATTTAGTCGGTATGTAGAATTCATAGACCCATCTTAAATAGTATTCTGATTCATTAAACGGCTGGTACGCAACTTTGATGGCGACACATTGTGGTATATTTTGATGGCTAGAATAGGCCTCCTTAGCTTTTTTGATAATTTCTCGGGTCTCGTTCTGTTAATCGGGTGCTAAAATTATTGTCTGTCAGACATTCACGTATTACGTGTCGCATCCGGTCCTCGTTGTACCGGATACTAGAGTAATATGTAGCTATCAGGACGTTTTCGCTTTAACCCTTTCAGTGCCCGGGGCCGATCTCATTGGCACTAATTTTAGGTCTGTAAAATCTGCCCTAAAAATAATAAAAAAAATATTTTTTTTGGGGTATGCTTAAGCATGCTATAGCGAATTTAAAAACAAACTGGATAAAACCTTAGGGGCATGTCATAACTCAAAACTATCACCAAGTATTCATAGTAATAATTTTGATGCCCATGAAAAACGTAAGATTCCCTGGCACTAGGTCGACTCGCATATATACGAGAATGCATTGGCACAGGGTATATGGGTTGATACAAAAATTGGACTTGGCACTGAAAGGGTTAATTAATGTGGTACAGTTTTGCAGATTACTATTGAGAAAAGAATTGACAAAATATGGTATTGAAGTGTGAGGTCTATGTCCCTCATCAGATATTTCTTAACTATTCTTCAGTCACCACCCCTCTGTTAACTGACATTCAGTATTTACCCCTCTGTTAACTGTAATTCAGTATTTACCCCCTCTGTTAACTGTAATTCAGTATTTATCCCCTCTGTTAACTGTAATTCAGTATTTATCCCCTCTGTTAACTGGAATTCAGTATTTACCCCTCTGTTAACTGGAATTCAGTATTTATCCCCTCTGTTAACTGGAATTCAGTATTTATCCCCTCTGTTAACTGTAATTCAGTATTTACCCCTCTGTTAACTGGAATTCAGTATTTACCCCCTCTGTTAACTGTAATTCAGTATTTACCCCCTGTGTTAACTGGAATTCAGTATTTATCCCCTCTGTTAACTGTAATTCAGTATTTACCCCCTCTGTTAACTGGAATTCAGTATTTATCCCCTCTGTTAACTGTAATTCAGTATTTACCCCCTCTGTTAACTGGAATTCAGTATTTATCCCCTCTGTTAACTGGAATTGAGTATTTATCCCCTCTGTTAACTGGAATTCAGTATTTATCCCCTCTGTTAACTGTAATTCATTATTTACCCCTCTGTTAACTGGAATTCAGTATTTACCCCCTCTGTTAACTGGAATTCAGTATTTACCCCCCTCTGTTAACTGGAATTCAGTATTTACCCCTCTGTTAACTGTAATTCAGTATTTACCCCTCTGTTAACTGGAATTCAGTATTTATCCCCTCTGTTAACTGGAATTCAGTATTTATCCCCTCTGTTAACTGGAATTCAGTATTTATCCCCTCTGTTAACTGGAATTCAGTATTTATCCCCTCTGTTAACTGTAATTCAGTATTTACCCCTCTGTTAACTGGAATTCAGTATTTACCCCCTCTGTTAACTGGAATTCAGTATTTACCCCCTCTGTTAACTGGAATTCAGTATTTACCCCTCTGTTAACTGTCATTCAGTATTTATCCCTCTGTTAACTGGCATTCAGTATTTATCCCCTCTGTTAACTGGCATTCAGTATTCACCCCCTGTATTAACTGGCATCCAGTATTTATCCCCACTGTTAACTGGTATTCAGTATTTATCCCCTTTGTTAACTGGCATTCAGTGTACACCCCTCTCTGTTAACTGGCATTCAGTATTTACCCCCTCTGTTAACTGGCATTCAGTATACACCCCTCTGTTAACTGACATTCAGTATTTACTCCCTCTGTTAACTGGCATTCAGTATTTATCCCCGCTGTTAACTGGCATTCAGTATTTATCCCCAACTGTTAAATGGTATTCATGATTCAGAGGGAGGGGGTGACGACCTCAAATATTGTAGGTAATTTTGGTTCTATAAACAAATACAAACTTTGCATTGTCACCAGGAACCAAATAACCATTCTTCATTTTGGTTCACAAGGCACATTTTACAGTGAATAATCAACTTTTTGAATGTTTATTTTCGGCATGATATCCAACAACTACAGTAATGCCCTAAATAATCGACTCCTTAACCACAGCAGAATTATGGGTAATTTTTCAGGATTTAGTCGGAAATATGGCTTGTTGCTGTGGTTAAGGAGTCGATTATTTAGGGCAATACTGTATGCCTGCAACGGTTTTGGCTACACGAACGGTATACTCACATTGTGCAGCGAAAAACACCGCAAGAACGAAAACTATAGCGGCCTTCATATTCAAAGAAAGACAAGAAGTATGTAACCTGTTGTTTTATCTACATGGGCAGAGATAAGGACGGTATATATAGTACGTGAGTCCCACATCTGACATGACACAAAATATGTAGGGCAATATCATACTCAATAACCTAGTTAGTACAATCACATGCTTCTAATGTCCAATATGAGTCACAATTTAAAGATATGGTAAGCGCTGGTGGTGGGTATTGCTGTTAAAAGAGTCACATACGTTAAAATTACCATAAACATAAAAAATATTATATTATAGATACACATTGATCTTATACCAATCATAAATATCGCGTAAATTGCATGTTATTGTCATGTTAGTACTCTGTGTTATGTAAACAAACGTCATGCTATGTAAATAAACAGTACATAAAGAGTATGCGATTAGAAAAACACTAAACACCCACTAGAGACCCACTACTTGAACTTTGGTTAGAAATGCCAACAAGTTGTTTACAACACATCTGTATAGCGCTCGCTAATCTTCGCTTCTCAAGATTTCGGTGTTGAATGGGTCACTTTGAATCACTCTCCTAAATATATCGCCACGGCGTTGAATGTTTTGCTTTTCGCTCAATATTTAAGTGATGTATATATAAACAAACACTCAACTCGCACAAAGTGTGTTATGTGGATAATATCGCATTCATACTATCATACTACACTATTAGTATATTCTTGGGGATTGTTTCATAATTTGGAAACTGTTATTTCTGAATGATAACATAATGCATATAACGAAGTCCATGCATCCGTGCCTTCAAGGGGCTTTGGCTCAGTGTGTAACGTGCATTGTACATTAGACCAAACGAAGCCCGAAGCCCCTCGCATCATTGACGAAGATGATTCTAAACTAGATAAGTTCGGATTGTGATCCGCACACGTGACATGCATACAATTAACATATGCCAATAATTTCAATGTGGGGCTATCTGCATCTGAGTCCGGAAGGGAAACGGCACCTCGCGAATTCGATAATGAATGCGAGTCGCAATGCCAAGCGCAACAGAAGTAACAGGACACCTTTCCCTATAAGCAGAGAGAAATCTGCTAAAATATCGTATTGATTGTGCGATGGTGTCAGTTGCAATGCTGAACAATGCGTGCACGACTCGTGTACGTGCGCTTATTGTGTGAACATCAGTTCAAATGAATTACTTACGAAGCCTGTAAGATACATATTGATATGAATGATCATGGTCTTGGTGTCAATAGCCTTAATCACATTCATAACGGCATGTTACACCGTACCGCTTGTACAGCTAATTTTGTTCAGCCTGACTGCTTCATGGCTGAGTACTATTCAGGATTGAGCACAACAGAATGTATGCTTATATACGACGTTAAGTCGACCAATTTTTTAATGAGAACCCGCTCTTCGTGCGGTAATACTTTAAGTAATCTGTATTCGAGTCCTAATGATCATGGCTCGAGATCAGGCCAAACTGTGAATGCGTGCATTGAAACGTCCGATATCGACACGCCCACTACGCTTGATGAAACATGTTATATCGCCGCAAATAGAGTTAACACAACTGCTTAGCCAGAAGAAAGCTGTGATACTATTATTCCTAATAGAGTTATCCCCACTGAACAAGTTAATGAGTTGAAAATCTTAACATTGAACGTGTGCGGATTAGAAAAGAGGCTTCAATACAACGAATTTCAAGATATGATATCCAAATCTCATATATATTTTGAAGACCTCTGTCTGTCTGTCTGTCTGTCTGTCTGTCTGTCTGTCTGTCTGTCTGTTTGTCATTAATACAAATCTACGATTCTCGACCGATCGGGACGAAACTTGATACGTGTGTGTAGTTTGACCAGGCGGTGGTCGTTGTCGTATTGGCGAGCCCGTGCGAAGCCCGTGCAGCGCATGCGCAGACGAGATCTCGGAAACGGGTGGAGCTATCGACTTGAAATTTGGTACGTGAATGTATCTTGCCCCGAATACGAATTTTATCGGGTCGCCGAGCCCGTGCGACGCCAGCTTCGCGCATGCGCAGACGAGATCTCGGAAACGGGTGGAGCTATCGACTTGAAATTTGCTATGTGAATGTATCTTGCCCCGAATACGAATTTTATCGGGTCGCTGATCCCGTGCGACGCCAGCTTCGCGCATGCGCAGACCAGATCCCGGAAACGGGTGGAGCTATCGACTTGAAATTTGGTATGTGAATGTATCTTGCCCCGGATACGAATTTTATCGGATCGCCGAGCCCGTGCGACGCCAGCTTCGCACATGCGCAGACCATATATCGGAAACGGGTGGAGCTATCGACTTGAAATTTGGTATGTGACTGTATCTTGCCCCGGATACGAATTTTATCGGGTCGCCGAGCCCGTGCGACGCCAGCTTCGTGCATGCGCAGACTAGATCTCGGAAAGGGTGGAGCTATCGACTTGAAATTTGGTTTTTGAATAGCCCGGACAACGTCGGGCTAATCGGCTAGTCTCATATATATTTTGAAGACCTCTGTCTGTCTGTCTGTCTGTATGTTTGTCTGTCATTTATACAAATCTACGATTCTCGACCGATCGGGACGAAACTTGGTACGTGTGTGTAGTTTGACCAGGCGGTCGTCGTTGTGGTATTGGCGAGTTCGTGCGACGCCCGTGCAGCGCATGCGCAGACGAGATCTCGGAAACGGGTGGAGCTATCGACTTGAAATTTGGTATGTGAATGTATCTTGCCCCGGATACGAATTTTATCGGGTCGCCGGGTTTTTGAATAGCCCGGACAACGTCGGGCTGGGTAGAGATATCGACTGGAAATTTTGTTTTTTTAAAAGCCCGGACAACGTCGGGCTCATCGGCTAGTATGATATAATTTGCTTCTCGGAAACAAAGGCCTTCTTGGAAGACAATATAGTCATCCCTGGGTTTGAGACCTGTGTTAAAAAGAGAAACGCATAGGAAACGGGACGCGATCAGGTGGAATCCTGATAGCAGCCATATTGGAAATTCATAAATACATTGTCCCAGTGCAAACAGATAGTGCTAACGTGGCGTGGATTTGAGTTGATAAGACATATGACCATTCATTCACAAGCTTATTAATTGGCGCTGTTTATATACCCCCTATATATGTACACGATATTCTAATGATAATTGGGTCTCTGATAAAGAGGGTGATATACGCGATTTACACAGAGATGACGAATTGCTACTTTTGACAGGGGATTGCAATGCTCGTACAAACAACCACAGCGGCTTTGAACCCGACCCATATCCATGTGAAATAAATCATATATTTGGAAACACAGGTGTATGCCATGTTATGAATTATGTCATGAAATGTATAAATGATGATATTGATTATTGTGATGATGATGAATATGTATGTAGTAATAGTAAGACATTCCAGGCCCCACCGAGAGTCTCCCAAGACAGAGGTAAGGTTAACAGCTATGGGTATAAATTTATAGGACCCGATGTGTCTTTCAGCAGATCAAAATGCTGCCAGATTTTTTGTAGACATGTTGATAACATTACCAATGGTTGGTATGAATTTATCCCAATTACCATTACTTATATACCATATCAGATGGAGGTAATAAAAACATGATCACAAGAGTGATCTATTAGTGATCTATTGTCAATTATTTGAAGTTGGTTTCTCATTGTATTTATCAAAACAAGCATCAAAGGTTAACCAATGCTTAAGCAAACAAACAGCAGGTGTCAACATAATTCACAATTGAGACACAGTGGATAGAAACTCAACATAGTGATAGCCAGTCACCAGTCTTATACTTTGAAGTTTGGATGAAATAATTGGATGAATCATGAAAGAGAACTTTGAGAAGAACAAGTACCTGTGATTTTGAAGTAATTGAAATTAGACCCTAATTACAATTACAATTACATCATAACCAATTACAATTGCAATTACATGTAATTGAGAATAAACTCGATTACCAATTACATGCAATTACTTGAAAAAATGTAATTAATTACAGTCAATTACAATTACCCCATCCCTGCATACTGATCCCCACATGTGATGCCATAGAGACCAAGTCACATAAGAGATGTCCACCTGTCACTAACCAAGCATTCTGACATTTGAACATGACCAAATGTTTTTTCTATATATGTGACCCGCCATATCAAATCCAGTCGTAAGTCGGGATTTTTTTTACCCTGTGCCAATGCATTCTCTTATATATGCGAGTCGATCATAGGTCACCTCGCATATATAAGAGAATGCATTGGGCTAACAATTTTTTATCATTTTTTTTAAATAAATGTTTCTTACAATTTTTAGGACATAAAATAAAAAAACATCCATTACCCTGCAGGGAGCCCCACACATATATAGAATCATATAGAAGACTGTCGTCTGCTCATGTTTGTCTGGGGCTCTGTATGGGTGAAATTATAAAATTGTTAAAGAATACAAGAAAAAATTATTAAAATTGTAAAAAATTGTTAGGCCAATGCATTCTCTTATATATGCGAGGCGACCTATGGTCGACTCGCATATATAAGAGAATGCATTGGCACAGGGTAAAAACATCCCGACTTACGACTGGATTTGATATGGCGGGTCACATATTATCGATATAAGATCGTTGTTATTACCGGGTATTTGTTGAAAATAACATACACAGTACCCCTTTAACGTAAGCATTTTAACAATTAAATCTATAACCGGTATAGGGTCGATTTTCGACAGAAAAGGATAATCCCTTCGCACAGTCAAAGATTTGCCTCCAGATAAGACATTTCTAGGACATTTATTTACACTCAGCTTCCCACAATGTAAATTTTTAACTCATATGTAGTATGCACACCGGTCAGGTCTACCCCATTGCAAATACTACCCCACCAAAACACCCCATGTTAATAATATACCGGCAATTAAATTGGCGTCAGAACCAGGGTGGGAGGGGGGGGGGGGGGGTCATACATCCAGATGCGTATATGTTATGTTTTATTTTGGCATTTTTCGGGACCCACCAACCAAGTGTTCTACTATTTTATTTTTTGTATACGTTTTTACTGCATGTTTTCGGGTATCCATCCCTTTTATTTTTATTTTTAAAAAGTGTTGCTCATTATTTTAGTGTAAACATATTTTTATTTCCAAACCAAATAATTGACATAATACACAGATGACATAAATATACAACATATAAGAGTTAATTTTGGAAATGAGGATCAGACAACAAGGCCGACATGTCCCTTCCTCAATAAGTGAGGAGGGGTATCGATCAGACGGGAAGGGAATGAAATAATGGTTTAGGAGGAGTAGAGATATATAACTACATTTGAGTTAGGGATTTTCAGTTTCAGATACCCACACCCACACCCTCTTTCGAAGAATTTCGCTCATACTTTAAAAAAACACCTTTATAAAAGTAACTCGATGGTCAATATCTTTATGTGTGGTGCCTACCTGCTAATCAGAATATGAATAAATAGCTTATAACTCATGTTATGGTGAGTCGTGACATTTTCGAATAAACAAGTCAACTTTCCAAAAATTAGTGAACCACTGGGTTCACTATAAGAGGGAAGATGTTCAGGTAAGTTGGGCATTTTGTCATGTTCAAATTCAGTCTGTTTGGTCATGGTGTCACTGCATGCAGCGTTGATAACAGGGGGTGTACTTTCGTGCGCCTTCGGCCTGGCACATGTATATTTCTTACAAGTATTTCAACACCGTCGATGTTACCATAATGTGTTGCTTAATTTGCATAATTATGAGTAATGATTTTTATGTTGGTCACCCGCATGTAATATATATCCGTATAAAACAGGTCTAGTTGCCTATATTCAGTCCAGCCTTCCGTATAATGTATATAACTCATCAACATATACATCTGCTTTCCCCTGT
This sequence comes from Siphonodentalium dalli, assembly GCA_032622095.1. NCBI lineage: Eukaryota > Metazoa > Mollusca > Scaphopoda > Gadilida > Siphonodentaliidae > Siphonodentalium > Siphonodentalium dalli. The sequence continues at coordinate 44,123,594 of CP136066.1, forward strand.
GGTTCGCTATAAACTCAGGAGTTGTACTATTTTTCGCTCGGTTTTAAATTAGCACACCGAGAGTGCGTGAAAATAGCACTACGCGAATTTAAATACGATTTAGGTATAAGTTTTACACTGAAAATAAGTACAAAAGATTCCAAATGAGAACGCTCTTTATAACCTAACACATTTGGTCGGCGAAAATTGGACGCTCTTTATAAGAGGCGATCATTGATTTTTTTTGCCAAGCTGACAAATAAATCCAAACGAGTTAAAACTTCATCTTTCGAAAGTCGGCATATGGCTATTAAAACCTCACATCCATGGGATCTTGTGTCCGGTTCAGGGCCTGGAACCTACGTCATAAAACAAAGTTTTTCACCGAAAAATGGCGGCTGCTCGGTGCGACTCGAGGTGAGTATTTATCGTTTTTGCAAACTATGTACATAAACCACTAAAAAAACATTGCTTATGAGCTGTAAAACATTGTTTGCTAGCTCACAGTCATCTATACCGAGATATATATTTGACGGTTGTAAAGATTATCGCGTTCAGGTGGTTTCCGTCACCAATTTTCGAGGCATGTTTCCGAGTTTTGAAATGGTAACGCCTACATTGGCTTTTAAAACTGGAATTGTGACATATATGGTAACGCCTACATATAATCAACATTTGATTCCAAAATCGGCAATTTGGCTGAATTCTTTCTTTCACTTGCCGAATATCACAATTAGTTTAGGACTAGTGAGTAGTGTATGCCTTCACAGTTAATAGAACTTATGGAAGCGCAAGAGTATAATTCTTCCCTTGCTAAGATCCCCCGATATTGCCGAGGCGAATCGGTATACATCGGCTCAAAAGTTGACTGCTTCACTTGTGGCAGGCTAATTAATACGTTTTTCACGGAATTACTATCACAAGACATAAATGAATAAAATAATAAGTAATTATATGACCTTTATATATATATCAATATTATTATAGGGAATAAGAAAAAAATGTCATTCTGGTTGATGCATCATATATAATTATAGGCTAAAATAAACCAACGTTTGATAAATGAATAAATCTCAATATCGCCACTGCTTGAGTTGAACCAGGAAGGAGCTTTAAAGGGGTACTGTACCCCAATTTCACTAAATTCCCGGTGACAATAGCGATCTAATATGAATATTATATTATAAAATAACTAATTCGAGTCGACGATGTCTACTGAAAAAGTTCCGGTTAACAGGCTATCGTAAAAGTAACATTGAATTATTTAATATAAAATCATTTATGGCTGGAGTCATAAAATGGAGAATTATGCCATTACGAGTTACCGTTCTTGAAATCGCATCTGTTGTGTGTCTTTTATCGACGGCCGTTCGCGAACATTATTGAGTGCAAACAAAACATGTTACCTGCAAAAGGAAGGCCCGTTATAACCGATTCGGAAAAAACGAGAAAGAAACAAGAGTCATAAAGCGTCAAGTATTTTTATAGGGAGTGAGATTGTTCGATGGAAGAGATTGAAGGCATCAATCGAAACTGTGAGCAATGAACTTCCGGTCTTTCTGCGACATGCGTCTTCTCCGGTGAAGGTCAAACCATGGCGCGTAGTTTGAAATCGTAATATTTTTGTTTCCAAGATCAAGATTTTCATCGCTAAATTAGGTTTATACGAAACTCATATAACACGAAAACAATCTAACTTGAAAGTTATTTCAATGGGAGTAAATAAAAAAAATCGCCTATCTCTGTGTACAGTACCCCTTTAAGTTGTATTATTAAATTTTTGTTTCAAATTCAAATGTTTCTGAAATTAATAAAAGAAAAAACTTTTAATTAAAAGAAATTAATTAAAATCACAAGCTCGCAAAGTCGCACTCTCATGTACAGTAGTTGAATATCTATTGTATTCACACCTTTGTGATGTGAAGCCAGGTCGTTGTAAGACGAGAGGCAATGTATGACACATTACGTAACCATTGAGTACTGCTAGTCTGTACATACAATTATCGGACAATGCATTTAGGAATTTTATCTTACAGCCTGCCTGATCAACAAAATATTACATAACCAGTGTACAGATTAAGCGTTTTGATGATTAGTGTTTTAAACCAAATATTATTTGAAATGACTGGTCTGTTCATCGTCACCATTCAATCAACGCTCCCGTTACAAATTAAATTATGTTTTCATGGTACGATATTTCCGAAGTAAGAAATCCTTTCGTCACCTAACATCGTTGGAACTGTCAATCTATTCAAATCTTTTGAATAAGCTTTTCGTCTCCATGCTTTCCGTCTCCATTTGGGGTGAAAAAAAGTTTGACCAAATGAAATTTTTATTAGCCAATTTTGAAAAAAGATTGGCCATTGGCCAATTTGGCCACCGACAGTGCAAACACTGCTCTCTAGCTTGGCCACCATATTACCTGTTACATACGGAAACCTTTTAAATTTGAAATAGTTTGAGAAACATCCTAACGAACAAAACAAATATGGATCAAATGTAATTCTGGGGGGTGCACGTTGACCGACCTTGTTCCCGGACTAAAATTCCAATTTTCATAATTTTCTGGCATGTTTTTTTTTGCATTTGTTTACTTAAATATAAAGAATTTCCCTACATGTTATGTTATTGTGTGATCATATTTAGCGATCAGGGAACTCGAAGCAGCTTTTGTAGTCGGCAGATTTGTTTACTAACAAGATTCCAATTTTTTTAAAGCCATAAATATGATGCCCCTAGTTCAAAGAGCTGTAGAAAATTTCCCCCAAAGTGCTTTCAAAAACAGCTTATTACCTATTTGTTATAGGTTCGCTTCAAAATCAAGTCTAAATGACTAGACTATTATAGTGGCCTCCATTTCATAGCTAGTGTCAAGTTAGTCGGTTTCAGGTTTATATGGGAGGGGGTGATGTGGTGTCATGTCAATGCTCTAGTTGACCAAATTCCGACACACATACCAACGTTAGACAATACATTATTTGAAATGAAAAATTGCATCATAGAATATCATTTGGGTTAGCCTACATAGAACAGTTATATGTCATATTCTCTCCGAATTCCAAGATGTCCTGTTAAGATTCAGACCTGTGAGATTACTTTGTTTGTTGTAAGTAATAATTATCCTAATATTTCCGCCACATAGAACAAGGTGGCCATTCTAATAAATTTCAGTTCAATGGTGTCCTATGTACCAAAATATGCACCCAACCTGCAGTATTCTTCACAAAAACATGATTACATTAAATTTACGATTTGTGATGCCGATTTATTCTATTAAAGGAATGATTTTCCAATCGGATATTGTTAGAAGTATATCCATAGTCTTAATAGTTGACCCGCATCGGAGATTCAAACTTAAAATATAAAACATGGACTTAGGAGAACCTGGAAATCAGGTCGCGATATATGTACCTTAGACAATACCAATATATATAAGGTAGTAAAGCTATGAAAACCAATTATGATTAAAGGGGTATCAATAAACATGGGTAAACAATGAATGTTAGTAATAGAATATAATTAAAGAAATCTTTATTGCATGATAATGTTTTAACGACAACTATCAGACGAAACTGGAAATATCAACAAATTAACATGGATTTAACCAACGGAAATAGAATGGAATAAGAAAGTAATACTACAATGAATATGGAATAAGAGAACGAATGACAGGACATACACTTAATTAAACTAACGAATATACAACGAGAACGTAAAAACAATGATTATGCCATGAATTTATGCTCGTCTTTATATATAGTATTATCAAATAGTATATTGGCATCTCTATAACAGCCATTTGTGTATAGTAACGCATTTAACTGAGTGTGTATATGTGAACACGATCGTTAATAGTTCATCTACCGGATTATACGGATGGTGACTCAATTGTGAGTGCAAACAGGCCAATATTATGTGAGCGTTAACGCGATGTGGGCGTTACCATTAATAGACAAATTCATAAAAATTCTTTGTGTCTTAAGAAATTTACAAACAAACCACGGGAAAGTTAATTTTGTGTTATTGATTCAAATTTTAGCATTTATAATATCCCGAAACTCAATGTATACGGGTTTAAAATGAGTTTAGGACGCGGAGATCATGAAATGTTGGCGTTAACACCTGCACGAAAATAGGAAATCGGACGCGATTTTGAATTGCGAACGCGAAATTCTCATTATAAGCAAATCTTTCCGATTTTCGGTTTCTGTATTTGTCGAGATTTGCAGGTGGCATAGCTCCTTTGCTTATAATACTACATCGAAGTCGGTTGTATTTATTTAAAAAACGATGCCGAAGTAACGAGTCGAACTTTATTTACAGTTATTTTGATGTAGGGTTACCCTTCCGGTGACGTAGGTTCCAGGCCCTGGGTTTAATGTTTGTTGTGGTATGGTAAATAAACAGAGGATGGTTTTATGGTGTCAAATTTAACATTGCATTTTTAAGTTTTGCTTATTTGCCAAGACATGCCTGCATTTTATATATATATATATACGTACGTACCAGTCACTGTCGGATACCCGTTTAGGTTCGGACATTCCAAGATGGCGGCGCCCACTAAAGCCGATAAACGGTAAGTGTATTGATTGTCTCCAAGCAGCAATCAACGACATCTTTCGGTGATACACCTTGAAACAGTTATGTAGAAATTTGTATGCCCAACACATACGTAACAGGCATGTGAATTGTTGTATTTGGCGTGTCAAGTCGTCATAATTTTTCGAAATTTTATCGAGGCGGCGAAATGTTCGCTTTTTCGTATTTTTCTGGCCCTGGGCTCATTCATCCACAAATTTATGTATTGTTGTGGGTAGATTAGGTCACCACACATCTTTGGAATGCAAAACCGGCGATATTTTTATTGTCTAACTCCGAAAAACGACCTTTGAAAATTTCAAAATGTTCAGGTTCGGATTCGCAACATTCGCGATGATTTTGTTCAGGTTCAGACACAATTTTCGTTCAGGTTCGGACAAATTTGGTTCAGGTTCGGACAATTTTAGTTCAGGTTCGGACGCATCAAAACCTTACCTATAAGTGACATGCCGAGGTGCAGTCGCGATCTTATTGTGCGTGTTATTACCGAACATGCATTGTTAATTTGTTATATCTAACTATGTCAGCTGAAATTTCCAAATATAGGTGGTAAATTCTCCGAATTAATGGGATAAAAGCCACAGTTGAATATTCTCGAGCAATGTCTACTATAAACCAGCTAGTGGGAATTATTACATTTTACATATGAGCAACCGTGGTATTATTACTTATCTTCTGAAATATCGGGGATACATGGATATTTGATACCTGGTTCTCGATTTTGAACCCCGAGGCGGAGCCAAGGGGTTTCAAAAAGAGACATCCGGGTATTAAATCTCCTAGTATCCCACGATGTTGGCGGAGCTAACGATTTTGTCCCACACCAATAGCTACCATGTGGTGTGCTTTTTATAGGTTATCAGATAAATTCACACCAATCAGCACCAATAAGAATAATTCAGTAGCAGATCTATCGATCCTGTTTTAGGTGACGTCAATTAAGCTCAGCGCGCTAGAACAATGTCAAGATTGGTGAAACTGCTAGTTCAAGGGTAATTCATAACCACGATGTTTCACGTGAGTTTATACACCCACTATCAAGAGTTACGGGGACATGGTGCATGATTTAAACGTGACGTTGTTGTCAATCAGATTGTTAGTTACAACCCGGTGTGGGTACAAGCGTTGTTTGTTATATGTTTCCCTATGAAATAGCTGTAATTTTAAATGACATACGATGCGCTCTCTTTCGTCAGGACCTTGGCATGGATAATAATTTTTATCTCACTGTAGATACTTCTGTTTAAAAAAGGGTACACAATTATTGACGCGTGTATTTTCAATGGAACTACGCGAAATTCCGCGGAAGACTGAAAATAGTTTATTACTGCGATAAGTTCTAAAGAAAAACATATGATCTCGTTTTATTACGTATTCAGTTATTTGTTAATTGGGTTTCTGTGTGTAATATTTAACCATTGGGTAGGCACTATTCTCTTAGGCGCATGAAGGAAATTTTCCACCAAAATTTAGAGATGCTTAATTTGCCAACGGAACAGCTGATATTGTTTGCATAAGTTTCGCTACTTCGGCGTCTAAATTCTTGTTTCGATAAACAAATACTTGTAGTTTTGCAGAATTGCTTACCATAAGCATAACATAAAGAGAACACATATGGTTTCTCGAATAATATATTCCTGAAATATCGCCGCTCGTGAAGATTCGCATATTGCAGGTATTATTCGGCAAACAATAGGTATTCTCTATGTTCGCATAGTGCTGAATCGACCGCAACATGTTCGGGCTCTAATTAATAGTCATGCATAATAGTCGTTTGGCAAATGGTTAACTTGTAACTGGATTCAACATTTAGAAATGAGGCAAAACACATAAGGCTTATATTGAAAAGAATATGTTTCGTGTGAATACCCAAATATATCATCCAATTATTGATACAAAACATGGTATATATTGTCTATCTATCAGCAAGCATTTATGGGCAAATTGTGGGAACAGCTATATAATCACATTCATCGTATAAGCAGTCTAACAAAATAGAGTTATTGTTCGTGGCTCGTTTCTGCGCTTTATGTCTGGGAATATATTGTTAATAGAGACTGGGGGTAGATACATCATTACACGGCTTGTTGATGGGGGATCGCCTCGGGGGATACAAGCATCTACCGGGGCATACCACACAGTATCCCCCTCAAAAAGCCGTGTAACTTATATTATGGACAGTTATCTGCTCATCTACGTGCGGCGACCTTCGTGGCATCGTATATGGATGTGGAGGGGAATCATGTGATCGCATACATCTCACACGCATAAAATAAGAAAGTCCGCCCAAATTATTCACGAGTGGGCTAAAACCATGCCTCGTGTTCCCCATTTATCGTTTCTTTTACGAATGGAAGATAACCAAATGCACAAATACGCAATAAGAACGCGACTGTACATCGGCGTGTCATTTTTATGCGAAGTTTTTGATGCGTCCGAACCTGAACCAAATTTGTCCGAACCTGAACGAAAATTGTGTCTGAACCTGAACAAAATCATCGCGAATGTTGCGAATCCGAACCTGAACATTTTGAAATTTTCAAAGGTCGTTTTTCGGAGTTAGACAATAAAAATATCGCCGGTTTTGCATTCCGAAGATGTGTGGTGACCTAATATACCCACAACAATACACAAATTTGCGGATGCATGAGCCCAGGGCCAGACAAATACGAAAAAGCGAACATTTCGCCGCCTCGATAAAATTTCGAAAAATTATGACGACTTAACTCGCCAAATACAACAATTCACATGCCGTCATGCGAAAAGCGTGTTACGTATGTGTTGGGCATACACATTCCTACATAACTGTTTCAAGGTGCATCACCGAAAGATGTCGTTGATTGCTGCTTGGAGACAATATATACACTTACCGTTTATCTGCTTTAGTGGGCGCCGCCATCTTGGAATGTCCGAACCTAAACGGGTATCCGACAATGCCAGTGTCTCGTCTATAATTATAACCTATACTCGAGATAAAATTCAAAAATGTTATTTGCGCTGTAGACTGCTATCGGTATATAATTCCCCGTAAGTTTAACTTCCAGCTAAACATCCCGGTGTCATATTTGGGTGAAATATATAAAATTGTACTTACTCGTTTGACTACGACTAATGAATTATAACAGCTATTTAATGGAATTACTTCATGCCGCCCAGTTTCTGTAAAAAAAAAAGAAGTTTTACCTAGTGAATTAATTTTGCGTTTGAGTGTGTATATTTCTAAAGAACATGCTTCGTCATCTTTTAAGTAGTCTGAGTGCTCCATGCATGTGAAATCTATTAATACAAATTTTCTAAATTTCAGTGTAATTATAATGCCATTATAATTTTTATAGTGCAAAGCTCAACGCAGATGAAGGTCAGGCAAGTCCCAAGGGTTACTACTTGAACGCAGATAATCACCAGAAATAAAAACAATTCTATAAACTTCTGTAACGTCTGTCCCAAGGGTTACTACTGGAACGCAGATAATCACTAGAAATAAAAACGATTTCTTAAACTGCTGTAACGTTTGTCCCGCTCTGTCCCAAGGGTTACTACTGGGACACAGACAACGATGAGAAATAAAATCACCTCTATAAGATTCTGTAACGCTTGTATCGCTCTGTGCCAAGGGTTACTACTGGGACGCAGATAATCACTAGAAACAAAATCGATTTATTAAACTGCTGTAACGTTTGTCCCGCTCTGTCCCAAGGGTTACTACTGGGACACATACAACGATGAAAAATAAAATCACCTCTATAAGATTCTGTAACGATTGTATCGCTCTGTGCCAAGGGTTACTACTGGGACGCAGATAATCACAAGAAATAAAAACGATTCTATAAACTTCTGTAACGTTTGTCCCGCTCTGTCTTAAGGTTTACTATATTGGGACGCAGATAACGACGAGAAATAAATTAATTTCTGCAAGTTGCTGTAACGTTTGTCCCGCTCTGCCCCAAGGGTTACTACTGGGACGCAGATAACGACGAGAAATAAAATCATTTCTACAAGTTGCTGTAACGTTTGTTCCGCTCTGTCCCAAGGGTTACTACTGGGACGCAGATAACGATGAGAAATAAAAACAATTCTATAAACTTCTGTAACGTCTGTCCCGCTCTGTCCCAAGGGTTATTACTGGGACACAGACAACAATAAGAACTAAAATCGCCTCTATAAGATGTTGTAACGCTTGTATCGCTCTGTCCAGATAATCACTAGAAATAAAAACGATTCTATAAACTTCTGTAACCACTAGAAATAAAAACGATTCTATAAACTTCTGTAACGTTTGTCCCGCTCTGTCCCAAGGGTTACTACTGCATGGGATGCAGGCTAAGACGAGAAATAAAGATAAAGATGAAAAATAAAAATATCTTCTATCAGCTTTTGTAACGCTTGTCCCGCTCTTTCCCTAGGCTTTCTACTTGGGACAAAAACATATCCCATAACTTTCTGCTCACGTTTCTTGCCATATAATTATGTAGATCATTGTTTGCATTCTTCTAGAAAATGCATCAGACATAGAATGCAATCCAGGGCCGAAGTATCCTTGTGGTACTTGTAAAAAACAAGTAAGAGCTTAAGATATGGGGTGAATTGTGACACTTGTCTGAAATGCTTCCATGGTGACTGTCAGGGCATATCATCCAGTGTGTACAGCAACGTCGATTATAGTAATATTTCTTGCCACTGTCTTATATGTGGATTGCCAAACTATTCTTCATCTTTTTTAAAACTCTCCTCAACCTGATATGTCATCGTCTGATCAGACTATCAATATTTCTAACAACATTCTCCTTGTAACCCCATTGCATCATCCTCGCCACTAATTCCACCACCTAATGTGTCGTATGACCATGCCATCGATGTTTCTAACAACATCATCCCTGGTAACTCCATTGATTCATCATCACCATTAATTCCACCCCTTGATGGGTCTATGCAGAGTTTGGTTTCATCTTCATCCTCTTCTTCTGTCAGGAGGCTGGATTTAAACCGAAACGGCAAGCTAGACAGGTCACTCAGCTGTTTGACTATCAACTTCCAATATATCAAAAACAAAAAGGCCGACCTTGAAAGGTTACTTCACACATACAAGACAGACATTATTTTTGGTACAGAGACCTGGCTTGATGGGAATACTTCATTTTACGAATACTTTCCCAGTACACAATGGACTGTGTATCGGAAGGATATGCTCCCAAATTATCTATACAATCACATGGGGGAGTCCTGTTGGCCGTGACAAATAGTTTCATATCACAAGAAGACATAGAGCTACAGTCAGATTGTGAAATGGTATGGGAATGCGTGAATATTAAGAATTCACAAAAACTCACCATTGGCTCATTTGACAGACCACCTGAAGATAGTGATTCTATGGAACAATTCAGTTCTTCCCTATATGGACTCCAGTCCTCCTCAAATGGTACAGTGATAATCAGTGGTGACTTTAACTTTCCTAACATAAACTGGGATGTCCCAGCTACCATTCCAGGCAGGTCAAATACAGGTCTACACGACGACTTTCTCGACATCATAAATGACCCCGGTCTCAGTCTAACACAGCTTGTAGACAAGCCAACATGACCAGATAATACACTTGACTTAGTTCTTACAAACAAACCCTCTGTATTACATCATCTTGACACTCTACCCCCAATAGGAAATGCAGACCATGATATTATCTACAGTGAGTTTGATCTGAGGAATAAAAGAATTAAACCTGCTCATAGGAAAATTTATCAATTCAAGAAAGCTGACTGGTCTGCTCTAGATCTAGACTTAAGGATGTTCCATGTATGTATGCATACCCTCACTGAAGATATAAACATCACCTGGGAAAACTTCAAATCATGTCTTCTGAAAACGGTAGATAAGAACATACCATATAAACACCTCAAATCCAAAGATAAATTCCCCTGGATTTTTTAACCATCCACTAAAGAAAAGAATAAGGAGGGTGAATAAATTACAGAAGAAAGCTAAACATACAGACAAATATAAGAAATTACAAGCTGAGCTACAGCGAGACATTCGCAAATCCTACTCGGAATATACATTAATGATCTTATTCTCCGCTTACCTATCGATGACGAGAACAGTGACACCAGTCCTCGTAAGAAAACACCCAAAAAACCCATTCTCTTATATTAAGGCTCTGAAGTCTGACAGCAATGGGATTTCTTGTATTCGAACAAATAGCATAACTGTAACAGATCCAGTTAGCAAAGCAAACGCTCTAAACTTACAGTTCCAGAAAGCCTTCTCTGAGGAAGACAATAAAAGTGCACCTGCACCGAATAAAGGTCCCTCACCATACCAAACCATGGCTCCAATTATAGTAAGTGAAAAGGGCATTGAAAATCTTCTGTTTAAGATAGATCCACACAAGGCTATGGGACCTGACAAGGTTCACGGGCAAATCCTAAAGACTCTACGGCAGACCATTGCACCAATATTAACATCAATCTTTAATCTCTCTCTGAAGACTGGGACAGTACCCCTTGATTGGAGAACTGCAATTGTTACACCAATATTCAAAAAGGGGACAAATCTGACCCAATCAACTATTGCCCAGTCTCTCTGACATGTATCATTTGTAAGATCCTCGAACATGTCATAGCAAGTAACATCACGCGTCATTTGGAAAAACAGAATATCGTGTACTACAAACAACGCGGCTTTCGCTCTAAGAGATCATGTGAGACTCAATTAATTGACTTCACACAAGAGCTATACCACAACTACAACAAGGGATTAGAAACAGATATTATTGTCATGGATTTCGCAAAAGCATTCGATAAGGTCCCTCACTCCAGACTGATCCACAAATTGAGTTATAACGGCGTTGATCTGCAAACTTCCTCATGGGTTTCTAACTTTCTCTCAAACCGCATACAGACAGTAGTTCTTGAAGGCCAAAGTTCTGATTGAAACTCCGTTAAATCTGGCGTACCCCAAGGTATATCACGGGGCCTATATTATTATTGCTGTACATAAATGACTTTCACGATTACATGAAACACAGCACTCTAAGACATATTTGCTGACGGCAGCACCATATACCGTACTGTCAAGAATAACAATGATGCAGTTGAACTACAAAATGACCTAAATGCAGATAGCCAATGGGAGAAAGACTGGCTCATGTCCTTTCACCCAAATAAGTGTAATCTCCTCAGCATCTCTAGGCAAAAATCTCCAACAACTGCTACTTACTCTCTCAAAGGCCACACACTTAAAGAAGTCAAATCTGTAAAATACCTCGGACTTACTATCCAAAATAACTTAAATTGGGATCAGCATATTGATCAGATAACATCAAATGGCAATATAGCACTTGGATTTTTAAAGAGAAACCTCAAAATATCATCTATAGATATCAAGAACAGATCATATCAAGCACCCATCAGGCCCAAACTCGAATATAGCGCTATGATATGGGACCCACATCACAAAGGACAAATAGACAAAATAGAAAAAGTACAACGCCGCTCAGCCAGATATGTTTCAAACAGATTCCATAACATCAGTTCAGTCACCGAGATGCTTGACAACCTTCACCGACAAAGCCTACAAGAGAGACGACTTAAATCCAGACTCACTATGCTTTACAAAAATAATAACAATCTCGTCTTTTCTGATTCAAGCGCTGTACTCATCCCAAAATCCCAAAATTAAGTCCAAATAAATCGAAAAAGTGAAAACGACTGGACATAGGAGGTATGGAATGATACGCCACGATTTCGCATCTAATACCAAACCGTGCTTTATATTATTTTTGACTTGCGATCTTGACGCGAGCATGCGCAGTCCAACTATCGGTTACTTCCTACGACGGAAATCTTTCCACTTACACTTGAATCGTAGTCGTCTGAACGTTCATTTAGTTATGCGATTATTTAATAAAATAAGCTTGCGCAAAATGCTGCACATATAAGAAATGAACGGCGGTTTCAATGTGGTCATGGGATTTTGACCGCGAGAAAAATTCAGCAAAATGCATGAACCCCGAAGGGGTTCATGCGGAGTTTGCTGAATTTTTATCGCGGTCAAACCCATGACCACGTTGAATCCGCCGTTTATTATTTATATTTATATACTTAAATTCATTATCAACTAGGATTGTCTGTCTTTCCCACTATTTATTCATCTTTAAATGAACGCCTGGAGTTCAGTTCGGACAGTTCGAATCTTCGCTTTTTAGAAAACCAAACATTGTGAGAATCCGTTGACGGAGAGCGGAAAAACGCAATTTCACAGTAAAGTATACACATATGACGAAATGTCTTGTTTAGCTTGTACTGAATATAGACGTGTTGATTTCAAGAATGATAATATCTGAAACTAACAATGAAAGTTTTGGTTGTGGATGATTAGAAATTGACAACACGCCGTTCCACCATAATGATATATTCGTGGGTTGTGTAATCAGAGGAGATGAGTTTTAGGTGCAGGGTAACTGATAACCTCATTCCGCGGTTTAATTGATACAAGTCAAAGTTATGGAGGTGTATTCCATATACATGGACCTTTTGAATATTCATGATTCCACATATGGAATTCATGAATATCCAAAAGCTCCATAATTATATGGATTCATGAATATTTAAAAGTTCTATATATGGAATGCACCTCCAGAACTTTGACCTGTAGCACTTTTCAACCAAGATATCACATCAAAGAAAATTATGGATGACTCTCAAAATTTATATACCCCAACCCACACTGTACCAAGATCCAAATCTCCCTCCCCAGATAAATCTCAACTAGACACATCACAAGTAGTAACGTGTATTCAACCTTTGCGTGGATCCAACGAGGACACAAGTGTGAATAGTATTGACTGTGAAGATGAATTTATCTCGAAATCACGACACTCATTACAGGGAGCTACTCAGTTCGATGCCAACATAAAGTATAACGGAGATACTGCGACAAACAGCTCACCCACAGGAGACGTCAATGGTCAACATAAAAACGATAAACTTGAACACCAAAGCAATCAACGTCGCCGACGGAATGCAGAACCCATAAAAACAGAACGATTTTACTTAGGGAACATCAGTAATGATTTAGATCGACGCACCATTGAACGTTACCTTATCCGTAGAGGCGTCAAGTTCTCTAGTGTTCGTTTGTATTATAGTGAAGCGAAAGATAAGTCGTAAGCAAGAGTCAATGTATGCAACGAGCATGTTGATATGATCACAGAGTCTTTCTTTTGGCCAAAGGGGTCATTCTGTCGTCCCTGGCTGTCTGAGTATGCTTATAGCAAATACATCACTTCAAAACGTGAGAAATGGTAATCACTTTCGTTGGAGTTCGTGTCTCATACTTGAAGCAAATCGGTTATAACAGAGTATCTTTTAAGTAATACAGTTGGATAGTTACTGTTTGTTTTCATGCTATATATTTTCTTATGCTCGATATGTTTTTGTCTTTATAACACACCAAATTTTACATGAATATTTGAATTGCTATTAAGCACAACTTTCTAAATGTACGCACTTCATTTTGTGTGCGTCATTTTGTTATATTACCACAGCAAAATGCTCTTTTGTACCTGGAACGCGACTGGCATCATTTTTATTTGAGTAGAATGTTGGATGGGCAGACTATAGATTTCTGTGGCATATCTGAACACTGGCTTCCAGCTAAGAGTGCAAGCTTCATGAATTCAATGTCGAAATATTACCGATGCCATACTGTTCGTGATTTTTCACAACGGCTTCCCCAACAGCGGGGTCGCTATAAAGGCGGGGTCGCTCTCTTTTGGAAAACAGAACATGACGATCGTGTATCAATCGTAGACTTTAGTGATGACAGAATTGTTGGACTCCAATATAAACTATCTAAGCATAAATACATGTATATATTCCAAGTATATTTACCATCCTAATTATCCAATTGTTGCATTCGAAGACTATATTATGAAAGTTAGTGATCTCATTAAAAGCTACTCGCATCTGGGCACACTTGTTGTGATGGGCGACTTCAATGCTAGTCTCAGTAAAATTTGTTGAAAAAGGCAGAATGTACATCACTGATAGAGAATAGTCTTTGTGATGATATTTATTCAACATATGTTAATCATGATGGGAATGATTGCTCAAATATTGACCATGTGATAATAAAAGACTCTGACTTACCTTTCGTAGCGAACGTTCACATAATTGATGATTCTGCACTCAATGTTTCGAATCACAGACCGGTGCAAGTTGAACTTAACTGTGACGCGGGCACCATACCTGATTCCAATGGGTCGAGTGCGGATATCTCAAAACTAAAGTGGCGGTTGCTCGCCCAAGATGAAAATTTAGTTAATCAGTACCAACATACATTAGCTTCCTTATTGCCGCACATGTAAACGCGTATACACGATACAATCACTTTGGATTTGTATTATAATTCATTGGTAGCTTCTATGAAACAAGCAGCGCAACAATCAATTCCAACATGTAAATTCAAAAAACCATTTTGGAATGAAAACTTGAAAGAACTTCACAAAAAAATGTCCATTCTTAGAAATGATTGGATTAAAGAGGGTAGACCTCGTGGTGATGAACACAACTCTTTCCGGCTGTATAAGGACTCAACGAGACACTTTCGTTGCTTATATCGGTCCATCTCATCTGACTTTATGAGAGAACAATTGAATGAAATTGATCGTTGCGCAGAGATAGATAATGATCATTTCTTTAGATTGCTAAACGCAAAAAGAGCAAATAACGGCACTCTGGGTGCTTCTTACTTCGAGCACGATGGCTCGATTATCCGTGATACTGATGACATATTAAGTGCCTGGTCTTCCTATTACAAAACATTATACTCACCATTGAATGACTCAATCTTCGATGACAATCACTACTCTGTCGTTACCGACACAGTTAACAGATTGAAAGATGATATAACTTCACAGAGACCAAATGATCATTTTACTTACCCGGTCAGTATAAATGAAATGTCTTCTCTTATTCCCACTTTGAACAAGAACAAGTCACAGGGTTATGACGGTTTAGTTTATGAACACATTATATATGGCGGTGAAAATATTTTGAAATGTATTGCTTTTTTATTTTCATGTATGTTAAAATTCATTCATGTTCCAGATGATGCAAAAAAAGGCATAATGATCTCACTGTTTAAGGGAGGAAACAAGTCAGCACATAATTTCAACAATTATAGGGCTATCACCATATTACCAGTAATGTATAAATTGTTTGAGAAACTTTTAAAATCCCGGTTAGAAACCAATGCCCCACATCTCACAAATATTCACCCACTTCAAAACGGGTTTCAAAAAAATTCAAACTGTTTAGCGACTTCTTTCCTCCTGAAAGAATGTATATCTCACACAGCTGAAAGAGGCAGCAAACTATTTGCTTGCTTACTAGATGTACAAAAGGCCTTTGATACTGTATGGATCGATGGCCTCTTGTACAAACTCCACCAGCGGGGCATAACTGGTTCTTTGTGGCGCATACTGTGTTGTTTATTAACAAATATTCAATGTTTCCTGAGGTATAAATGTAATTATTCTGCGTACTTCTTAATGAAACAAGAAGCCAGGCAGGGAAGTATTCTCTCACCTCTGATGTACATGCTCTACGTTGACACACTCATCTCTGATTTAGCCAACTCAAACTACGGTTTAATGGTTTATTCAGTTCGTTGCGCTGCACCCACACAGGCTGATGATATGGTCTTACTTTCATTGTCAAAACGTGGACTACAGAACCTTCTTAATATATGTTCTGAGTACAGCAGGAAATGGTGATTTCTCTACAACCCAAGCAAAACTGTCACAATAGTGTTTAATGAACCAAAATCTGAATTCGCGCGGTGCATTCGAAACAGGAAGTTGTATCTTCTAGGTCAAGAAATTTCAGAAAAAACGGAAGCTACACACCTTGGTATCCTCTTTGACAAATACAACTTCAATCACTCCCTTGTGGAAGCCATAAGAGAAAAACAAAGAGATACATATTTTATGCTCTCAAATTCGGGCCTATACGCTGGTGGAACAACCCCTGTCAGTTGCTGTAAGATATACAAATCGATCATCCTTCCAAGATCTCTTTATGGGTCTGAACTCTTGTGGCAATTAGGCAAGAGTGATACCGACCACCTGGAGAAAACTCACCGATTTTGTTTAAAGAACTTTCAGGGATTGCCTACGCGAGCAAGAACTGTTATTGTGGAGGGCGCAGTCGGTATTCCATCTCTTGTCACACTTATTGACGAAAGAAAGCTTTCTCTTATGGGATCTCTATGCAGAGGAGACCCCGAAAAAGCTTCATCACAGATATTTCTCTTACGAATGCATGAATCCTTAACTAACACAATTCGCCCCTCAAAGTCATTTCTGAATGAGCTAACCATAATCTTATTAAGATATGGTTTACTTGATTTCCTTACGAACTTTGCTAATGATAATACCTTCCCAAATAAAGATAGTTGGAAGAATCTGGTAAATGTAGCCATTGATACAAAGTACAGTGAAAGTTGGAAAACCACAATTTCTAGTGATCCGTGGCTATATATTTTCAGTCAAATTCAAAGTGAATTTTCGCTGTCATTTTTATGCCGCGTATGCCGTGCGCATCCTCAATTCAAAGATAATTTTCTTCAGGTGGGAAGAATAATATCACAAACAACATATGACCAAAAAGGAGTGTGTGATGCGTGTCTGCATCCGTATATACACAAGTAATGCACATATTTTTCGATTGTCCAGCAATTTGCGAAACTCGAAATGTTATATGGTACAATATAATAGATCTCTTTGGGATCAATTTCTATATTATGCTGGACAATCTGAACACACCAGAACTTGCAGCAATATTTTTGGGGCACATACCTGACATTGCTGATAACTTGATATCATTTCTTGATAAATACAAATTTGTCACATTTTTCGTTAGCAAAATTATGGGAAACTTATAGTAAACTAACGCAATAATTTGTTTGGCGCATCGTGGTGCCGAATTGATTAACAGTAGTCCGCTTAGAGAATTTTTTCGGTCAGACGATTTCATCTGGTCGTGGACTTTCGTTGCGAGTATAACCATTACGTACTTGTTTCTCGCATCTTGCACGAAAATTTAATCATTACGTACTTTTAGACTGGACGTTCTGGTCGCCATCCTGCTGTTGTAAATGGACGGGGACCTATGGTATGTATTGAGTATTACATAGAGTCAATACTAAACGAACACAAAAATGGGTATGCTGATATCCCACGAACGGAGACGGTACAATTCCAAAAATGAAACAAGCTCATTGCTTTTCTTAAACGTTGTCACTTTATCTTACATCCTAATTCATATACTCGCTGTATCCAGGAAAGTGTAGGTATGTAATAGGTTTGTATGTATGAATGTATGGATTGATGCATATGTATGTATGCATTTATGTAAGTACGTCAGGTGCGCGTTTCTTTGCGAGTGTTGGTCAGCATGTGAGGGGTTAATGCGGTTGTGTGCATGGATGGATGTATACATGCCTCAGGCAGGTGTATATCGATGTATGCATGATTGGATGCATATATGCACGCGAATGAGCGTATATGTAAGTACGTAATACATGTACAATGGCCCGAATGTGCATCTGAACGATTGTGTGCACCTATGTATTTGTAAATACGTTATTTACATGAAGGGTAATCTTTGTTACTGATAACACTTATCTTTCTGTCGTAATGTTCTTTGTTCACGAGTTTGTAAAACAAATATAATATGTATGTTTAGCCACTCTTCGTTATCGGAGGATTACAGATATATATATTTAAGAAATAAATACACGGCGTAGAGGTGTGTATGGTCAAGTTGTACCACACAAAACTGATTGTAGGACGACGCGTAGCGGAGTCCTACAATCACTTTTTTTGTGGTACAACTTGACCATACACACCGATACACCGTGTATTTATTTCTTTTGTAATACGACTGAAAGTTTATGGTCACAATTCGACTGAATAGTCAACGAAATACTGCGCTTTTTCGGTCTCAGATGAGAAAACATTTCGTGGTGTAATTCGTATTGGGCGTACTCAATTTCTTTGCATGGAGTACTCCGGTAATCTTGTCTTGTTATGAAATTCCCCCGTTGACTTTTCGAGGCACCTCTTCTAGAAAATAATCGTTGTGATTGGCTAAAAAACGATGTGTTTTCAGCGGCGCCCGTGCCTTTCATTTAAATTGTACAGGAAATACGATTGCAGTCATTTCTGTGTTGAACGTTGTTGGGACAACATGAATATGATCATCGACTATGGACCATTTTCCTTACACAAAGCGATCTAAATGATCTAGTTTACTAAACTAATCGTATCCCCCTTCTGTACTGGTGAACAAACGCTTTCATTTTCAACTTGATTCCGAAATATCGAATAACGGAATATGATCGAGATTCGAATCGACGAATGCACAGCCCGGCCCCATGGCTTTATTTTGTCATTTAATATACTTATTAAGTAACTTTCTTTGGTCGTAACATATATTAATATACCATAACATCATTTGGACCATATTCATTGGCAACCAAACTGGTTTCAAGCGACAAATCGCTAGAAAATTCGCAAGATTGTCAAGATGTAGCAAAATTCAAAGGGTTACGGGTGCGGGTGTACTCCGTTGATGCCCCGTTTGCGCGGAGTTAGAACAGACGGGAAAAGTCGCGTGCGGCGATCTCAATAAATCGATTTTTTTCGTGGTACAATTGGAAAAAGTAGAATTGTACCACAAAACTGGAACGAGATAGCCATGGTAACTCGGACCACTGGCCAATCAGAACATGGCTTTTAAGCATAGTTAGGCAGGGTCGTATTACAAATATATATAATGATATATTCGTGGGTTGTGTAATCAGAGGAGATGAGTTTTAGGTGCAGGGTAACTGATAACCCTCATTCCGCGGTTTAATTGATACAAGTCAAAGTTCTGGAGGTGTATTCCATATACATGGACCTTTTGAATATTCATGATTCCACATATGGAATTCATGAATATCCAAAAGCTCCATAATTATATGGATTCATGAATATTTAAAAGTTCTATATATGGAATGCACCTCCAGAACTTTGACCTGTAGCACTTAAACCGCGAGACTGGGGCCGGATGAATCCAATATGGCCGCGACTCGGTGATTTAATTCGCTTATTGGGGTGCGCAATAATGCACTTTACCCACAAATAGTGTATATTCTGCATTGTCAAATTTAACTATACCACTTGAATGTAACTATAACAGTTGAACTTAGTATTCACCAAACCTGATAACACTTTGCCTTAATAATTAGATATGACATTTTTGTCCAGAATGGTCTGTTATCGAACTATGTGAATAACGCTTCAATTTGCCCTTAAATCGAGTAATATAATTTGTTCACACATCCGAGTAATATGGTTTTACGACATGCGATAATTTATCTACTTCACTACTAAATAACGTATGGATATCGAATTTGTTGTCGTCACTAATACGAAAAAGTTGTTTACTAAGAGCCGATATAATTAATAACTAGGATATTACTTGGTTGGTTTGATAGTATAGGCCTGATATCAGCAACCGATAACCTCATTTCAGCCTTCGACCTTCGGTCCCAGGGTGATATGAGGTTACCTCGGGCTGATATCGGGCGTAATATCAAATCGACCAAGTAAAATCCTCTAAAAAATTCCCTGGTGGATAAGCATCGCATTTGCGCGGAGAAGTGTATAATATGTACATTAATAATGTACTGATATTCCAGGTGTCTTCTGACATTTGATTATCACGAGGATATTATCGGTATTTGAATTGGAATGAAGCTTCATCAGATGTACACGCATGTGTAGCTCAAACTGTGTAAAAATAGTCCCCATGCAGTACATTAAAGATGGATTATCTCTTTAAATAACAAATTTTAAATAGTTGCGTGGGTATAAAATAATAGATGTGAACTGAAGACCTATGTCCGGAAAAGCTTCTATCAATTAATATTGATTTTATTTCGAATATTAAATCGGGCCCATTTATGTTACTATTTTTAGAACAGACCATTCGGATGAGACCGTATTGCGATATAGAGCACTGGGCTGTTCCCACGGCTACGCAGCGAATGTCAAATGTCACAGATTGGTTGCTTGTATTGTTTTGTTCCACAGATATAAGCGATAATGAGTATAATTAACGTTTATTTGTTACAAAATTGCACAATATAATTTCTGGTCTCTGTTAACAGTAACCACTGTTGTTCGTTAGCTGAACAAACACACCTTTTTAGACCAGAAAATATTCGAAATAAAATTAATATTAATCGATAGAAGCATTTCCAGACAGGAGTCTTCGATTCAAATCTAATATTTTATAACCCGGTAACTATATAATACATGTTTACAAAGAGATAATCCACCTTTAAATGGGTATGACTATACGCACATATTGGGTTCTTGTAGAAGTATATATATATATAGTTATGCATGTTGTTAATAATAAACACATCCCTGCATGGGCATATGATCTAGAATTTATAATAAACAATGATTGTGTAACATAATAAGACAATTTAATCAGTTATAAGTAAAGAACTGTCGATCGTTTGATAACATGCGTGAGTATGAAACTGGCAACGTTTCAATCATTAATTCGCTTCAACGCACTTTCCTGATAGTGGAGTCGCTTAACCCACAATAATGGAAGAATCGTTCACTTCCGGATAGAAGCACCAAACTTCGCACATATATTGTCCAGTATATCCCTGATCATATTCCAGCTGGTTCCAGCTTTCGGTTAAGTGGAACCCGTTAAATTCAAGATGGCGCCCAACATGGCCGCCGTTTTTCAGATGGGTCACTAAATCAGTTTGATGCAAATTATAGTAAGACAGTGAGTAGAATGTTCGTATGGCACCATATGCAAACTTCTTTAAGAATTTGGTAGTGATGACTCTGTCATGTTCTGGAAATTACGACATATATAACCTGTGGAAATATAAAAATCATTCTCATGTAAGAAAATAGTCAACTCATTATAACCGCTGTCTAAAATTGATCGACGTACATATAAACTGGTGTGAAAATGTGCATATCCGTGTGTGACGTGAACGTTACCCACAGTACGGGCGTTACCTATTTTATATAAATAAGTCTAAGATCTCACTAACTCTCCAGTATGAAATGTAAATAGTATTCAAATTGAGAACGTTAAAGATTATACATATCTGGGAATAACATTTTCAGATGATGGGAAGTTTTCCAAAGCACAAGAGGCTTTTTTTCCCCAAAAGGTCAGAAAGCTATGTACTCACTTTTGAATGCATTCAGGGCAACAGCATTTCCTTCAGTAAATATCTTGTTGAAATTATTCGACAGATTGATTAAACCAATCATGTTATACGGATGTGAAGTATGGGAATGTGGGACGTCACGAAGTAACCAGTATAGTTTGCGAAATTTAGTTGCGAAAAGTTACACACTGCCTACTTATTGTAAGCATATATTGGGAGTTGATAAGTACGCTCCAAATCATGCAGTCAGAGCAGAGCTAGGTATATATCCATGTTCCGTCGATATATTATGCAGAATGGCTAACTATGGTGCAAAATCATAAACTTTATCTAAAAACAAACTAATGGCATCAGCCGTCTCTGAACATGTGATGAGGAAAGCCAAATGCGACTCTTTGTTCAGGATGATAAATTCATTTGGCTGTAAAAATATACAGGTTCCATTAAATGACCAACCATATAGTATCATTAGAAATTTCAAGTGTAAGCTTCAGGAAGAACATATGAAAGAATTCAAGAGATCTATATTTGATGACTCTAAAAGATATGGTCATAAAAATAAACTCGGAACGTACAGATTGTTTAAAAATTATCATATTTTAGATACTCACTTAACAAACACAGCATCTTTAAAAGATAGGATTAATTTTTACAAAACTCCGTATTAGTGATAAAAAACTCGCTATTGAAAAAGGTAGACATCATCAGCCTATAATTAAGGAAGGGAAGAGACTGTGCCTTAAATGCAGGACCGGTTCTGATATAGAAAATGAGTATCAATTCATTATGGAATGTCCACAATTTTGCGATCTCACAAATGAACTTTCCGAAATTGTTGGTAGCTATCCGAATGCAAGGAAATTTCTTCGTACAGTAATGAGCGAAAATTATATTTTATATATTATTTATCACATAATTAAACCACAAAACCAGCTTCATATTTATTGGTAAGAGACACGTGTAATATCAGCGCGTGCGATGACGTCACGCCATTATTTAAATGACCTGCGATTGCTGAAGTTTATGATTGTTGTTTCCGATGCTTCGCGTTTATTTGATCATGTGATAAAAGGTATCCCAAACTCGTTCTATTTTATACGTAATTTATCAACCTCGTCCACTAAATTCTATTTGAGCCTCGGTAAACCTCGGCTCAAATCGAATTTAGTGAACTCGGTCGATAAATTCCGTATAAAATAGAAACTCATGTGAGATCCTCTATATATACTCCTATAAAACAGGGTCGACTTCACTATTTGTTAATCTCATAACAACTCTCTTCCCTTGTCGACATCGCGTATCCATCGCATCGCAGAACAAACACAAAACTAATGCAAACATTAGAAGTACTCGCATAACAAGTAAATCAATGACTGCACATATATGCTGCACATTATCTGAATGCACAAATGTGGAAGGATGGCCAGGTATCGCGTTTGCAAATTTCGTGTTCTGGTGGCTGTTTTATTTGCGACAACCTCTTTGGTTGTATTAATGGGTATGAAGCGTGATATTAATAAATATTTCAACTACCGGACCGTTGCCTCAGTTGACCGTATCAGACTAACTGATGGTAAATATATGGACGATCGGACCGTTGACTCGGTTGACTGCCGGCTGTTGTTTAGGGGAGATAAGACAGAAGAAACTAGAGCATTCTCATTATTGAACACATCCCACAGCGACGCTGACATGCGTCGTGTTGATATCATTCTACGCCAAAAGCTCCATACGCAAACTTGTTCTCAGTTCGTCAATTCGAGAGGCTATACCATGGAGAAAATAACGACAGAGGAGAAAGGGATGCCGATAGCGTTTTCTTTAATGGTTTTCAAAGATTTTATTCAGGTGGAAAGACTTCTCCGCGCAATATATCGACCAACTAATTTATACTGTATCCACGTGGATAACTCGTCATCAGAGATATTCAAGTCTGAAATAGCACTTCTTTCAAGCTGCTTCAATAACGTGTTTCTGTCGCCGCACTCGGTGGATGTAAAGTGGGGCCAGTTCTCTGTTCTGTTACCAGAAATAATTTGCATGAACGAACTGTGGAATAGAGGAAGAAACTGGAAGTATTTCATCAATCTCACAGGCCAAGAATTTCCACTAAAAACCAACTACGAGCTCGCGAGAATACTGTACGCTTACGGTGGGGCCAACGATATGGAAGCTGTCAGGTATGCACATTTTTTACCCTGTGCCAATGCATTCTTATATATGCGAGTCTGGGGCTCTGTATGGGTGAAATTATAAAATTGTTAAAAAATACAAGAAAAAATTATTAAAATTGTAAAAAATTGTTAGGCCAATGGATTCTCTTATATATGCGAGGCGACCTATGGTCGACTCGCATATATAAGAGAATGCACTGGCACAGGGTAAAAAAAATCCCGACTTACGACTGGATTTGATATGGCGGGTAACATTTGTGCTTTAAGCTGATGGTGCAGGTATGATGTACACGAAATGTACCCTCATTTTGACTTCGGATCTTGGTGGCAGAGTGCTTGGAGATTTCTATTTTCTCGGTCAGGTGGTCTTGTTCGTGGTCATTTCCCGCCATTCTAAATTTTTGACATTCCTTGTTTTACTTAATCACTCGATGTGATGTCAGTTTGGATTATCTAGCATATCAATTTTGCTAACTTCATACATATACATATGCTATGTTTGATATACTAATACATATGAAGGCAATTACTTGTAAAGAAAAACCATAATTTGAAAATTATTCACAGAAGTTTGGGTAAAAAAAAAATATACGATTAAGTTCCCTGCCCTTGGTGTCGTTGGGGATAAGGAGCTAGGGACACCGGAAATAATAAATCCGTGTTGGTAACGAAATTTATATTTTAATTTATATTAGACACTAACATCATACGAGGAATCTACTTGTGTTTCTTGAAGATGCAAAGTGGCACCCTTTGAGTTATTAGAGCACCAACATTGATGAAATACTAAATTGCCAACATAACTGTTAACCATACATATAGAACGTTTGGTTTCTTTTTAAAGGTACTCAATCCGATTAAACACCCCTAAATTACTATTTCTGTTGCTTCGGGGGTAAGTCGAGTCGAGAAACCTACCCATCAAAGCTCAGAGTGATCAGATATCGATTTTTGAAGTTTGCTATTTCAATAGTTTGTGGCCCAGAAACAAGCCGTCAAACGAATGGTTTCGGTCAAAATTGCGGATGAAGATGGGTAACTCTAAAAACAAGTGGTAATACGGCAAAATTTCGTGAATACTCAAGTGATAATACGGCCATATTTCGTTGAACAAATGTTGATAGATAACACGTTTTGGGAAATTTGATACCATAGTTGACAGTGGTTAGCATTATTTTGTTGCAATTAAAAGATTCTGATAACTAAAGCGTATTTGGAATAAATGTTGCTGTATCTTGATGATATTGGGACCCTCTGGTCGGATTGAGTACCTTTAAATGCAAAATGTGTGTCAATTGAGTGAATCAACACAATTGATCAGTGAGTAGTAATCAGGCATTATCCAATCTTGAAGAATGTGACAATCACTTACTATTGCCGCGAATTCCAACCACATCGATTGTACAATTTAAACAAGCAGTCGCTGACGGCGTATCCCCCGAATAGGTGGACAACGTTGAGGATGGGTATTTTTTTAGAAATTTCCAATTTTGTCGAGTAAACTTTTTAGTCTTTGATCTAATTAATAGATATAACATGAATCTGGTGGACTTAAGCAGGTTCTGAGGTTACGAGGGTACGCCAATGTTTATTAATAAAATGAGTGAAAACTGGAATCCAGCTATCTGAATAACATTCCATGTAGTGGCGCAGCATCAGGCATGAAAGAGCCTTACCATTCGAGTTTAATCATGTTGCTGACCACATTATTATATATCAAAATGTTTGCACGGATATGAAGATTGTGCAAACAGACCTAGCCAGAAAAGAAATTCTGTGCGAGCTTAGAATTTGGGGGAAAACCACCTTTTCGTGTACAAAATCAGTGAAAACTTTTCACCCTGTTTCTGGTAAGTAACTCACATACTAATCAGGAGCAGGTCAGAGAAAAGGTGGCTAGAACAATTTTGCTAAGCATTTTAGTACAATATGCCAACAACATATACTTATAAAATTACTTTGAACCGGTTGTTGACAAATGATATACTAACTTCATAATATGGTTGACTGAGAGGCAGCAGTTCATGGGTCACCATGTACCCCCCAATCGTTCATTACTGTAATTTACTGATGTAGATATCATTAAACTGTTGGAGAAATGGCAAGTGACAGTGATGTCTGCTATACAAAGGTGCTATCACAAGGATACTAATGTAGCTGATGGAACGAGATATGTGAGGGTAAAATTCCCACCGAATGATAAATCTTTACCCTACTCCATGAATGTGTGCGTGTGTATTTGAATCATCTTCATTCATTCATTTTGTCGTTATCACTTTCATCTCCATCTTCACTGACTTCATTGAAAATCATACAAACACATTTTCCTCAATCTTAGTGCAATTTCGACACAACTCTGCATCACATAATTTGAGTGTATGGCCCACTAAACCACACTAATAACAAGCAAACCTAGGACATCTCTTTATTACATGTTCTGGAGAAAGGAATCACCCCATGCATCCGGATATGCTCGTAGCGGAAGACATGCTCGTAGCGGAATAAACACATGGCCTGCAATTTGCACATCGTCTTTAGTTGTCGTAAGTTATTTCATAAAAACACGGTTTATTTTACCTTGATTTTTTTTAAACGTTAACAGCGATAATCGGTCTACAGAAATGAGCGGTTGTGGTTTCCGCAATTTGCATATTACTGTTCGATAATCGGGTTTTATACGAAAATTTTGACCTGAAATACTTACTCGATATAAGTTTTTTAAAATTTTAATGAATCTTTGCATTGCCACATTATATAACATACAGTCTCTCAAAGTATGATATATTAGCTTCAAAATGAACTGGACATGTTTGCGATGTCAATCATATTAGTGCCCGAAAAATTTGTTTCCATGGAGGCACTCACTTGATTTTGGGGCATGTCTATAGCAAACGTAAAACCACTGCTATAGACATGCCATATGTTTTTGCTATGACCTGCATATATGGTTATTTTTTACTATGAAAAATGTAGAAACATGACTGAAAATGTTGTCTATTATATTAAGGGAATATCCGCGGAAATAGCAATGTATGCAAAGACTATATTGTCTGGATTGTTACCACATAAATCGTAATTGTATGTAAGAAATGCAAATTTTGCCACAATTTTTGGCCTAACTTCCCGGTAAAATAGGATTAAACTGCGTCCATGTTTAAAGAATTTTGATGTACAGTTGGGTAAATTATAGCCACAAATAGTACCACCACCGTCAACCACTGGTATGTGTTGGTTTCGGTGCAACATGTGTCTAACCGTGAACGGTGTGCAAATCGCAGGCCATGTGGTTATTCCGCTACGAGCATGTCTTCCGCTACGAGCATATCCGGATGCATGGGGTGGGAATGCTGTACACATTTTCACCTTATCAACATGAATGACTCTGAAGTACCTTGGCCCTTCAGCAGTGTTGATCTTAATCTTTACGCAAAGTTTTAAATAAACATAATTATCTGCTTACTTTAAATTACGATAGCGTTAATTGCCGATTTGGCCGACAAATGTTATAGCGCCGGAATTTTAATGTTCCATAACTTAAACAAATGACATGATGATGTCCCTTGTTGTTAAAGAACAATGGTGTGGCTTACTGTTTGTGGGAAATTACTGGTTGGTAGCAGGGCTAATGTAGAGTTGCATATACATCGTACCCATTCAATGCGTTTCTGTTATCAATTCGCAAAAATATCCGCATTCTTTCACTGAAACCACGTTAAGTTGAGCAACTTGCTCCAACATCCTTGTTTAGTGAAGATTTAGATTCCGAGATAAAAGTAATTCTTATTTAAGGCAGTACGATCGCTGACTATTTAGCATCATAATATGGTAGTTTACATGTTATACGCATGTACTTACATTTGCATTCCGGGCTACATAATTAGCTTCTGATCATATTTATAGCCATGCGATATCTGCGTCCGAAAATAGAGTTCGGGAAAATAAACAGCTTACTATAGTATCGTTACTATACATGTAGGTAATAATTTAGATATATTGCGCGTAACATGCACATGGCTATAGCTAGGATCCTTTCCTGTGGGCGAGGTCCACGTTCAAATTTACGGCACTCTTTCTTGACCAATTCAGAAATCACCACTGTTGGTTCCAGTTTATATGGGTCTAACAGTGACGTGCCCAGAGCATTCCAGTTTGGGGGGTGACCACCTTGACATTTCCGACTTATGCAGCTCTCATTGAACAAACCAAACTCTCAGAATCCCGTTTGCATTCACATTGGGATCTAGCTTTTCAACTTGCACCCCAAGCTTTCCAACCCTTTGGAAATTTACACCATGACACCACACTTCTAATGATTGCCATTTCAGACCAAAGGTAGAAAATTATACCACTGTTGATTTTAAAACAACAAATTCCTCACTAATTAATGGTTAGAAATAAAACAATGAGAACAATTTCAGTTTATATGTGACATTTTCAACTAATGTTGTTTCAGGCATGACATCTCCAACTGATGGGAAAAGTTGACCAATGTCTGGGGTCTAACCCACCCCATGTTGTCCAGTCCCTCGGCTCTGAATGTATGCGACAATGCCTCAGTATGTTTTCAATCCATCTTGTTCTGGTTGAACACATTATAAGTTACTTTCTTATTCTGATATCAACAGAAATAATACATAAATGAAAAATGGTCGTATTTTATGTAATCAGTCAAGCTGTCCGTCCGTCCGTTAATTTTTTTGATTTCCGACGGATAACTCCAGTTTGGATTACTTGATCAGAACCTAACTTGGTATGTGTATTTCCCAGTTAAAAACACAGGCCAAGTTCGAATATGGGCTCTGCCCAATTATTATTTGCATGAGTTACGGCCCTTTTTCGACTTAGAATTTGACGGATTTTAAAACGTTTTGGTTTCCGACCGATAACTCCAGTTTGGATTATTGCATCTCAAACATTTGGTATGTGTATTTCCATGCTACAAGTTTGATTATACACCCTGGTGAAAAATACGGTCGTATTATGTTATCAGTGCGTCATTCTGTCTGTTAACATTGTCATATCCGATCTATAACTTAAGTTTGGAAGACCTGATCAGAATCAAACTTAGCATATGTGTTTTACAGTTAAAAATACAGGTCAAGTTCGAATATGTGGTCGTTCCAATAATTTTTCCATAAGTTTGTTCAAATTGCTATTGTATTTCGCGATAGTACAATTCAAAGTGACTAACAGACGTGTTTTGCCACGCTCTAGCTCTTATTTTTTATAAATAATAAACTGATGTATATCCCGGTGTGACTACGAGTGTCCTTCCAAACTTAAATGATAGAACCGATTAGAGTCCATATGGTCTGTATAGGCTGATAAACACGTGTTCAAAGAATCCCCGGGGTTGGAGCTACTTTGAACACGACTGTTTATACCGTTAGATATAACATGTGCGCTGGACTACATATGATGGACAAACCTCTATATAGTATGCAGATAGTTCGGACTTTATTATCTGACTCCTTGGTACCATGCATATATATGATGAATAAAGTACATATCATAAGCAAAAACCCAAACTGTGACTGGCAACCATCACCCTGTTATCTATTCAAATAGAATAATTTTCTGGGTATGTTATAACAAATGCATATATATTAATTATTGCCCTATATAGAAGTTGTAGTACTGCATGCCATACACCTGGAAGATCGATACCACATGATTTGACTCTTTATGATAATAGAATGTAAGAGACAGCTATCGAAATCGAAATCGAAATCCAAAATTCCATTTCGGTTGTGCTATAAATCCGGCATGTCATGCATGTGAGGCTGTTGTGAAAAACGGCCAACTAATACTTGTGGTCTCAGTGTGGAAACAAGTTATTAACACCTATTTCCTACTGACAGAGGCTAAAGTTGAATGATCATCTGGCTCTTATTATGTCATACCTCTGATCTAATGCTTGCAGAAACTTCAAGGAAGAGATATGCCATCGTTACGTACATAGTAACTGACAATAGCATAGGAAAGCCTTTTCGTACATGAACTTGATCTGTTCTCAGTACATTTTTTTAACCCTTTACCCAACAAACCGGCCAAAAACGGCCAAATAAATCTGCAACAGCCTAAATTATCTTGGGTCTGTCTCAATAACACCATACAAATATGGATATCATTGGAACCGGCTCATTGACCACATTGTGATGGTTACAGTTATGCCCTGTGCCAATGCATTATCTTATATATGCGAGTCGACCATAGGGGGGAAAAACAAGATGGCGTACTAAGTTTGTAACAAAAAAGTTGATGGGAATTTAATGACAATCTTGTAAATTTCAAAGGCATCATACATCAGGAAAACACACACAAGGCCAACGATAATAGACGGAAACTTGTATCTAAAAAAGTGAGTGACACCAACGCCATTTTTCAAAGAAAATCGGTGAATTATCTAGCTCGCATATTTTCGTGGTAAATAACCAGGCGCGAAAATGCCAGACAAACGCCAACAAATTTCCACGTCCAGTAACGACGAAAGCTTCAACGCTGATAACAAACAACCTCTCAAAAATAGGAAACCCGCAATAGCAGCAAGTAAAAAGCAGAAAATCGACACCATTGCTTCATCAAGCCAGCAAAAACTGAACTTTAAACCAGAAAATTCTACAGGAATCGAAGAGAGTCTAGCACTCATCAATCAAAAGCTAGACAAACTGGTCACTAAAGAACAGTTGGATGAATGTATAAAACCACTCGTGAGAAGGGATGACCTTGACAAAACGTTGGAGAAATTAAAATTAGACTACGATCAGAAAATAAAGGACGCCAGGGATAATTTTTCTGGAAAATTGTTTGACATTGAACAAAATTTTGACTCATTGAGGGATGAAGTGAAATCTCTGAAACGCGACTCTGATGCGAAAGATGAAGAAATGGTGAAACTAAAAGGTGAAAACAAAAAACTGAATGAAAAGGTGAACAATCTTGAGCAACAAACAAGAAAAGAAAGTGTGAGAATCTTTGGCCTTGAAGGTGATTCTAAAGATGAATCCAGACTTGACTGCGAGAAAAAGGTAGTTGAAATGTGCAATAAGAAACTAAATCTAAATATCACCCTTGCAGACATAAGTATTGCACACAGATTGGGTCAGTATGTTACTAACCAAACATCACCAAGAGCAATGATTTGCAAATTTGTGTCCAGAAGGTCTAAAAATGACATAATTGCTGCAAGGAAAATCCTAAAAGGCACAAGATTAGTAATAAAAGACGACCTGACTCAGATGAACAATGCTCTGCTTAAAGCATCTAAGGATGCCCAGGGGATTCAAGACTCTTGGACTGTAAATGGAAAAATATTTGTGAAATATTCAGATGCAGGGAAGAGAAATAAGGAAGTTAAATCACTTTCTGACATATAACTATGTAAATCCCAAATGATACCATAAAGTAATTGTTCATTTGGTGTTGAATGCTGACACACATCATTGTAAATTATTGTGTGACACCCACCCAAATATTGAATGTCTGCTCATAATGTGAATTCCAATATAAAACCCTCATATTATGTAATGACTGTAAATGGAAAAAATTGTGAAGAATTTAGATCATGTGAAGAGAAATAAGGAAGTAAAACCAATTTTGAAATATAACTATGTAAATCCCAAATGATACCATAAAGTAAATGTTCAGTTGGTGTTGAATGGTTACATATATCATTGTATATTATTGTCTGACACCAACCCATATATTGAAAAATGGCTGCTCATAATGTGAATTTCAATATAAAACCCTCATATTATGTAATGACTGTAAATGGAAAAAATTGTGAAGTATTCAGATCATGGGAGGAGAAATAAAGAAGTTAAATAAATTTATGATATATAACTATGTAAATCATTTGGTGTTGAATGCTGACATACATCAATGTAAATTATTAAAAAGTAAATGTTCATTTGGTGTTGAATGGTGACATATATCATTGTAAATTATTAT
The DNA here is from genome assembly GCA_032622095.1 of Siphonodentalium dalli. Taxonomy (NCBI): domain Eukaryota; kingdom Metazoa; phylum Mollusca; class Scaphopoda; order Gadilida; family Siphonodentaliidae; genus Siphonodentalium; species Siphonodentalium dalli. The sequence goes on from CP136066.1 coordinate 44,155,555, forward strand.
GTGACACCCACCCACACATTGAATAATGTCTGCTCTTAATGTGGATTTCAATAAAAAAATACCTCATATTATGTAATGACTGCAAATGGAAAAAATTGTGAAGTATTCAGCTCATGGGAAGAGAAATAAAGAAGTTAAAAAAATTTATGATAAATAACTATGTAAATCCCAAATGATACCATAAAGTAAATGATCATTTGGTGTTGAATGCTGACATATAATTGTAAATTATTGTGTAACACCCATATATTTAAAAATGTCTGCCCATAATGTGAATTTCAATGTAAAACCCTCATCTAAGTAATGACTGTTTATAGAAAAATATTTGTGAAGCATTCAGATGCTGGGAAGAGAAATAAGGAAGTTGAATCAATTTCTCATACATAACTATGTAAATCCCAAATAACACCATAAAGTAAATATTCATTTGGTGTTGAATGCTGACATATATCATTGTAAATTATTGTGAGACACCCACATATTGAACAATGCCTGCTCATAATGTGAATTTCAATGTAAAACCCTCATTTAGGTAATGACTATATATTGACAAATATTTATGAAGTATTCAAATGCTTGGAAGAGAAGTGAGGAAGTTAAATCACTTCCTGATATATGACTATGTAAATCCCAAATGATACCATAAAGTAAATGTTCAATTGGTGTTGTACGCTGACATATATCATAGTAAATTATTGTATGACACCCATATATTGAATAATGTCTGGTCATAATGTGAATTTCAATATAAAACCTTCATTTAAGTAATGAATGTATATGGAAATAAACTGTGAAGTATTGAGATCCTGTGAATAGAAATAAGGAAGTTAAATCAATTTCTGATACATAACTATGTAAATCCCCATATATTGAATAATGTCTGATCAATATGAGAATTTCAATGTAAAACTCTCATTTAAGTAATGACTGTATATGGAAATAAATTGAGAAGTATTCAGATCCTGGGAAGAGAAATAAGGAAGTTAAATCAATTTCTGATACATAACTTTGTAAATCCCAAATGATATCATAAAGTAAATGATCATTTGGTGTTGAATCCTGACATATATCATTGTAAATTATTGTGTGACATCCATATATTGAATAATGTCTGCTCATACTATATATTGAATTATGTCTACTCATGATGTGAATTTCAATGTGAAACCCTCATTTAAGTAATGACTATATGGACACATATTTGTGAAGTATTCAAATGCTGGGAAGAGAACTATGGAAGTTAAATCAATTTCTGACACATAACTATGTAAATCCCAAATGATACCATAAAGTAAAAGTTCATTTGGTGTTGAATGCTGACATATAATTGTAAATTATTGTATGACACCCATATATTGAATAATGTCTGCTCATAATGTGAATTTCAATGTAAAAGCTTCACATTAAGTAATGACTGTATATGGAGAAATATTTGTGAAGTATTGAGATCCTGGGAATAGAAATAAGGAAGTTAAATCAATTTCTGATACATGACTAAGTAAATCCCCATATATTGAATAATGTCTGATCAATATGAGAATTTCAATGTAAAACTCTCATTTAAGTAATGACTGTATATGGAAATAAATTGAGAAGTATTCAGATCCTGGGAAGAGAAATAAGGAAGTTAAATCAATTTCTGATACATAACTGTGTAAATCCCAAATGATACCATTAAAGTAAATGTTCATTTGGTGTTGAATGCTGACATATATAACTGTAAATTATGGTATGACACCCATATATTGAATAAGGTCTGCTCATAATGTGAATTTCAATGTAAAACCTTCATATTAAGTAATGACTGTATATGGAGAATATTTGGGAAGTATCCAGGAAGTTAAATCAATTTCTGATATATGAATATGTAAATCCCAAATGATAACATAAAGTGAATGTTCATTTGGTGTTGAATGGTGACATATATCATTATAAATTATTGTGTGACACCCATTTCAATATAAAACCCTCATATTGTGTAATGACTGTAAATGGAAAAAATGTGAAGTTTTCAGATCAGGGATGAGAAATAAAGAAGTTTAATAAATTTATGATATATTACTATGTAAATCCCAAATGATACCATAAAGTAAATTATCATTTGGTGTTGAATGGTGACATATATAATTGTAAATTATTATGTGACACCCACCCATATATTGAATAATGTCTGCCCATAATGTGAATTTCAGTGTAAAACCCTCATCGAAGTAATGACTGTATATGGAAAAATATTTGTGAGGTATTCAGATGCTGGGATGAAAAATAAGGAAGTTGAATCAATTCCTCATACATAACTTTGTAAATCCCAAATGATATCATAAAGTAAATGATCATTTGGTGTTGAATCCTGACATATATCATTGTAAATTATTGTGTGACACCCATATATTGAATAATGTCTGCTCATACTATATATTGAATTATGTCTACTCATGATGTGAATTTCAATGTGAAACCCTCATTTAAGTAATGACTGTATATGGACACATATTTGTGAAGTATTCAAATGCTGGGAAGAGAACTATGGAAGTTAAATCAATTTCTGACACATAACTATGTAAATCCCAAATGATACCATAAAGTAAAAGTTCATTTGGTGTTGAATGCTGACATATATAATTGTAAATTATTGTATGACACCCATATATTGAATAATGTCTGCTCATAATGTGAATTTCAATGTAAAAGCTTCACATTAAGTAATGACTGTATATGGAGAAATATTTGTGATGTATTGAGATCCTGGGAATAGAAATAAGGAAGTTAAATCAATTTCTGATACATAACTATGTAAATCCCCATATATTGAATAATGTCTGATCAATATGAGAATTTCAATGTAAAACTCTCATTTAAGTAATGACTGTATATGGAAATAAATTGAGAAGTATTCAGATCCTGGGAAGAGAAATAAGGAAGTTAAATCAATTTCTGATACATAACTGTGTAAATCCCAAATGATACCATTAAAGTAAATGTTCATTTGGTGTTGAATGCTGACATATATAACTGTAAATTATGGTATGACACCCATATATTGAATAAGGTCTGCTCATAATGTGAATTTCAATGTAAAACCTTCATATTAAGTAATGACTGTATATGGAGAATATTTGGGAAGTATCCAGGAAGTTAAATCAATTTCTGATATATGAATATGTAAATCCCAAATGATAACATAAAGTGAATGTTCATTTGGTGTTGAATGGTGACATATATCATTATAAATTATTGTGTGACACCCATTTCAATATAAAACCCTCATATTGTGTAATGACTGTAAATGGAAAAAATGTGAAGTTTTCAGATCAGGGATGAGAAATAAAGAAGTTTAATAAATTTATGATATATTACTATGTAAATCCCAAATGATACCATAAAGTAAATTATCATTTGGTGTTGAATGGTGACATATATAATTGTAAATTATTATGTGACACCCACCCATATATTGAATAATGTCTGCCCATAATGTGAATTTCAGTGTAAAACCCTCATCGAAGTAATGACTGTATATGGAAAAATATTTGTGAGGTATTCAGATGCTGGGATGAAAAATAAGGAAGTTGAATCAATTCCTCATACATAACTTTGTAAATCCCAAATGATATCATAAAGTAAATGATCATTTGGTGTTGAATCCTGACATATATCATTGTAAATTATTGTGTGACACCCATATATTGAATAATGTCTGCTCATACTATATATTGAATTATGTCTACTCATGATGTGAATTTCAATGTGAAACCCTCATTTAAGTAATGACTGTATATGGACACATATTTGTGAAGTATTCAAATGCTGGGAAGAGAACTATGGAAGTTAAATCAATTTCTGACACATAACTATGTAAATCCCAAATGATACCATAAAGTAAAAGTTCATTTGGTGTTGAATGCTGACATATATAATTGTAAATTATTGTATGACACCCATATATTGAATAATGTCTGCTCATAATGTGAATTTCAATGTAAAAGCTTCACATTAAGTAATGACTGTATATGGAGAAATATTTGTGATGTATTGAGATCCTGGGAATAGAAATAAGGAAGTTAAATCAATTTCTGATACATAACTATGTAAATCCCCATATATTGAATAATGTCTGATCAATATGAGAATTTCAATGTAAAACTCTCATTTAAGTAATGACTGTATATGGAAATAAATTGAGAAGTATTCAGATCCTGGGAAGAGAAATAAGGAAGTTAAATCAATTTCTGATACATAACTGTGTAAATCCCAAATGATACCATTAAAGTAAATGTTCATTTGGTGTTGAATGCTGACATATATAACTGTAAATTATTGTATGACACCCATATATTGAATAAGGTCTGCTCATAATGTGAATTTCAATGTAAAACCTTCATATTAAGTAATGACTGTATATGGAGAATATTTGGGAAGTATCCAGGAAGTTAAATCAATTTCTGATATATGAATATGTAAATCCCAAATGATAACATAAAGTGAATGTTCATTTGGTGTTGAATGGTGACATATATCATTATAAATTATTGTGTGACACCCATTTCAATATAAAACCCTCATATTGTGTAATGACTGTAAATGGAAAAAATGTGAAGTTTTCAGATCAGGGATGAGAAATAAAGAAGTTTAATAAATTTATGATATATTACTATGTAAATCCCAAATGATACCATAAAGTAAATTATCATTTGGTGTTGAATGGTGACATATATAATTGTAAATTATTATGTGACACCCACCCATATATTGAATAATGTCTGCCCATAATGTGAATTTCAGTGTAAAACCCTCATCGAAGTAATGACTGTATATGGAAAAATATTTGTGAGGTATTCAGATGCTGGGATGAAAAATAAGGAGGTTGAATCAATTCCTCATACATAACTTTGTAAATCCCAAATGATATCATAAAGTAAATGATCATTTGGTGTCGAATCCTGACATATATCATTGTAAATTATTGTGTGACACCCATATATTGAATAAAGTCTGCTCATAATGTGAATTTCAATGTGAAACCCTCATTTAAGTAATGACTGTATATGGACACATATTTGTGAAGTATTCAAATGCTGGGAAGAGAACTATGGAAGTTAAATCAATTTCTGACACATAACTATGTAAATCCCAAATGATACCATAAAGTAAATGTTCATTTGGTGTTGAATGCTGACATATATAATTATAAATTATTGTATGACACCCATATATTGAATAATGTCGGCTCATAATGTGAATTTCAATGTAAAACCTTCACATTAAGTAATGACTGTATATGGAGAAATATTTGTGAAGTATTCAGATGCTAGGAATAGAAATAAGGAAGTTAAATCAATTTCTGATATATGACTATTTAAATCCCAAATGATACCATAAAGTAAATGTTCATTTGGTGTTGAATGCTGACATATATAATTGTAAAGTATTCTATGACACCCGTATATTGAATAATGTCTAGTCATAATGTGAATCTCAATGTAAAACCCTCATTTAAACTCTATATGGAAATATATTGTGAAGTATTCAGATCCTGGGAAGAGCAAAAAGGAAGTTAAATCAATTTCGGATACATAACTATGTAAATCCCAAAAGAAACCAAAAAGTAAATGTTCATTTGGTGTTGAATGCTGACATATATAATTGTAAATTATTGTATGACACTCATATATTGAATAGTGTCTGCTCATAATGTGAATTTCAATGTAAAATCTTCATATTAAGTAATGACTGTATATGGAGAAATATTTATAAAGTATTCAGATGCAAGGAAGAGAAATAAGGAAGTTAAATCAATTTCTGAAATATGACTATGTAAATCACAAATGATAACATACAGTAAATGTTCATTTGATGTTGAATGGTGACATATATCATTGTAAATTATTGTGTGACACCCACCCATATATTGAATAATGTCTGCTCATAATGTGAATTTCAATATAAAACCCTCATATTGTCTAATGACTGTAAATGGAAAATAATTGTGAAGTATTCAGATCATGGGAAGAGAAATAAAGAAGATAAATAAATTTATGATATATAACTATATAAATCCCAAATGATACCATAAAGTAAATGTTCATTTGGTGTTGAATGCTGACATATATAAGTGTAGATTATTGTGTGACACCCATGTATTGAATAATGTCTGCCCATAATGTGAATTTCAATTTAAACAATGATTCCAAAAAGTAAATGTTCATTTGGTGTTGAATGCTGATATTATAACTGTAAATTATTATGTGACAACCATGTGTTGAATAATGTCTGCTCATGATGTGAATGTCTTTGTAAATCCCAAATGCAAAAGATACCATAAAGTAAATGTTCATTTGGTATCGAATGCTGACATATATGATTGTAAATTATAATGTGACACCCATATATTGAACAATGTCTGCTTATGGTGTGACTTTCAATGTAAAACCCTCATAATAAGTAATGACTATTTGTAAAAAAAAAATTCCATTTATTACCCACCCAAAAAGAAAATAAACCCAACCTTACTGTATTATATCACACATATACAATTTGACCATGTTCAATCCAAGCAGCATAAACTTCACAACATTGTCCAGTACACTAAGGTTGTAAAACCAACAAATATGATCGACCCTTCCAAAATCAACAAACTTAAAATGTTTGAATAATACGCTAGATTGTGAGCGCACCCTTAGGATCAGGGGTTACGGTGAAGTTGGAAATATTGGTTTATTTTGAGACTCACATTGTCACTAGTCATGTAGATTAATGAGAGGGGTTGCATTACTACCGGCACGGGCCAGTGCACTGCTATAGTCTTCTTATACACAATACCATATTAGAATAATCCAAGAAGAATCATACGTTGATAAACTTCATTCGACTTCAACATCTATCAGAACACAACGCGAGTTTGTCGAACACAATAACGCTTGAAAGCAATACCAAGCAGTGGGTCAAATCTATCACCACCTGATGAATAGAACATGTCAGTTCACACCAAACTGCCACATTTATCCCGTGAAACACGATGGATATCATTGGTAGGTCAGACACAAGTTATTGTGACCCTAATCATACCAATCTTACACGTCGTGACTTTGTAATATTCCGATTCCATGTCATTTTTGGCCAATTTGCATACGCAGGACTACGCGTACATGATCCAACTATGAAATCATGCCGTGTGTTTTTTTTCTTCTTTTCATTGTTTGTATCCCCCAACATTAATATTAACCAACATGTATATCAGTCACCAGATTAGTTCAACATGTTTGCCAATATTATTGGGTCTTCGTTAACAGTATTGTCTGTCGTGTCTTATATTAGCCTTTGCTGTATATATATATAATGTATACCTCCTATCAACTGCTTTGTTTACATATACTCATGCTGTGAATATTTATGCTTTTTGAATTAATATATATGTATGACAAGGATGTGCGAGAAGGGACGACAAAGAAACAACACTTCTGTGTGATTCAACAAATTGGAAAATTAAAAACCAGGGGCAAGCGAGATAACTCTAAATTTAACATAGGCACTATTGATGGCTACCGATAGAATAACTCTTGGTGAGCTCCAGGGTGACAATTACAATTTCGCATCTATTTATAAGGGAGATGACTGCGATGAAAGCACCATTTATGACATAATTAATCATTCTTCAGAATATTACGCTCCATCAAAAATAAAAGAAAAAATACCATCTAATGGGAAGACGAAGACCTTTCTGGGTCTAAACTGTCGAAGTTTGAAGGCAAACTGGAACTCGTTTGTAGATCTTCTCTGCAACATTCAACCACAGTCATGCGGAAACTTATTCGATGTTATCGCTCTCTCCGAAGTCTTTAAAATTAGAGATACTCACTCATTAGAAGGGTACCACCCCTTTGAATATAAATCTAGACCAGATGATGACGATGGACACGGAGGCATCGGACTCTTTATAAAAAGCAATCTAAAATATAAACTGCGTCCTGATCTGTCGATATTTATTCCCCATGTAATCGAAACTTTGTTTGTAGAAATACACCCAGGAAAGAATAATTCGTATGTCGTTGGATCCATATACAGACCAAATAGTGCTCCATTAGCTGACATCTCGGAATTTTCGGACCAACTTGATAATATTATCATAAAAATAAACGAATCTAATTCTAAAGCATATCTTATAGGTGACTACAACATTGACTTATTACACACAAATAATCATAATAAAACCAGTGAATTCGTTAGCAAAATGTTCGAACGAGGATTTATACCATTGATAACCAAACCAACGAGGGTAACTGAGTTCTCAGCAACTTTAATTGATCATATATACACAAATAACATATCAAACTGTAAATTCACCAGCGGAATAATACTAACAGACGTTTCCGATCACTTTGGTACGTTCCATATTGAGACCAATACTACATGCGAAACATTGTCAGAAAATAACTCAACGCTAATACCAACTCGGATAATGTCAGAAAACAACTTCAGAAAGTTTAAAAGTATACTAAACAGCTATTCGTTTGAAGAAGTATTCAGATGCCGAGATGTTAATCTCGCATATAACTCGTTCCTTAATATTTATTCACTTGCTCAAGAGGAGGCATTTCCCTTAATAACCAAAAAACTGCCAAATAAATATATTAAACGCGAACCTTGGATGACAACGGGTCTACTAAAATCGTCAATAGAAAAACATAAAATATATATAAAAAAATTAAAAATTCCAACCAACCAAAACATTGACAAATATAAGAATTACTGTCGAATATACAATCAGCTAAGAAGAAAATGTAAAAACCAATATTACGACCATGCACTAAAAGAAAACCAATCTAACATGAGACGAACATGGTCAATATTGAAAGACGCATTAAAGATGTCTCATGACACACTTAAAATTCCAACTGAATTCCTAGTAAATGGAACCACGAACATAACCGACCCAATATCGATAGCATGTACTTTCAACAACTACTTTTCAGACATAGGTCGAAAAATTAATAGCTCAATTTCACCTCGACCAGGTTTGGACTTTACAACTTACTTATCGAATAACAACAAATCGAATTTCTTCATGTTTCCTACAAATTCAGATGAAGTGCTCAAGTTGAGTTCAAATTTATCCAGCAAGTCATCTACGGACTTCAATAATGTTTCTGTAAAGTTAATGAAACGAACAATTAATGAAACCGTCGACCC